>OX336388.2:2068333037-2068731144 GCA_946902985.2 Meconema thalassinum | reverse complement strand
GGCCCGTGTTATTATTCATAATGTTGAATTTTGGGCTTATGCCGTGTTTTATTATATAATTCGACGCGTTTCGAAAGAAACCATGTCTTTCATCGTAGACATCAGTCGGAAAATATCCTCCCCATAGAGGTTTCTAATATTGTCATTTAGACTTTCACGGCCCGTGTTATTATTCATAATGTTGAATTTTGGGCTTATGCCGTGTTTTATTATATAATTCGACGCGTTTCGAAAGGAAACCATGTCTTTCATCGTAGACATCAGTCGGAAAATATCCTCCCCATAGAGGTTTCTAATATTGTCATTTAGACTTTCACGGCCCGTGTTATTATTCATAATGTTGAATTTTGGGCTTATGCCGTGTTTTATTATATAATTCGACGCGTTTCGAAAGAAACCATGTCTTTCATCGTAGACATCAGTCGGAAAATATCCTCCCCATAGAGGTTTCTAATATTGTCATTTAGACTTTCACGGCGCCGTGTTATTATTCATAATGTTGAATTTGGGCTTATGCCGTGTTTTATTATATAATTCGACGCGTTTCGAAAGAAACCATGTCTTTCATCGTAGACATCAGTCGGAAAATATCCTCCCCATAGAGGTTTCTAATATTGTCATTTAGACTTTCACGGCCCGTGTTATTATTCATAATGTTGAATTTGGGCTTATGCCGTGTTTTATTATATAATTCGACGCGTTTCGAAAGAAACCATGTCTTTCATCGTAGACATCAGTCGGAAAATATCCTCCCCATAGAGGTTTCTAATATTGTCATTTAGACTTTCACGGCCCGTGTTATTATTCATAATGTTGAATTTTGGGCTTTATGCCGTGTTTTATTATATAATTCGACGCGTTTCGAAAGAAACCATGTCTTTCATCGTAGACATCAGTCGGAAAATATCCTCCCCATAGAGGTTTCTAATATTGTCATTTAGACTTTCACGGCCCGTGTTATTATTCATAATGTTGAATTTTGGGCTTATGCCGTGTTTTTATTATATAATTCGACGCGTTTCGAAAGAAACCATGTCTTTCATCGTAGACATCAGTCGGAAAATATCCTCCCCATAGAGGTTTCTAATATTGTCATTTAGACTTTCACGGCCCGTGTTATTATTCATAATGTTGAATTTTGGGGCTTATGCCGTGTTTTTATTATATGATTCGACGCGTTTCGAAAGAAACCATGTCTTTCATCGTAGACATCAGTCGGAAAATATCCTCCCCATAGAGGTTTCTAATATTGTCATTTAGACTTTCACGGCCCGTGTTATTATTCATAATGTTGAATTTTGGGCTTATGCCGTGTTTTTATTATATAATTCGACGCGTTTCGAAAGAAACCATGTCTTTCATCGTAGACATCAGTCGGAAAATATCCTTCCCCATAGAGGTTTCTAATATTGTCATTTAGACTTTCACGGCCCGTGTTATTATTCATAATGTTGAATTTTGGGCTTATGCCGTGTTTTATTATATAATTCGACGCGTTTCGAAAGAAACCATGTCTTTCATCGTAGACATCAGTCGGAAAATATCCTCCCCATAGAGGTTTCTAATATTGTCATTTAGACTTTCACGGCCCGTGTTATTATTCATAATGTTGAATTTTGGGCTTATGCCGTGTTTATTATATAATTCGACGCGTTTCGAAAGAAACCATGTCTTTCATCGTAGACATCAGTCGGAAAATATCCTCCCCATAGAGGTTTCTAATATTGTCATTTAGACTTTCACGGCGCCGTGTTATTATTCATAATGTTGAATTTTGGGCTTATGCCGTGTTTTATTATATAATTCGACGCGTTTCGAAAGAAACCATGTCTTTCATCGTAGACATCAGTCGGAAAATATCCTCCCCATAGAGGTTTCTAATATTGTCATTTAGACTTTCACGGCCCGTGTTATTATTCATAATGTTGAATTTTGGGCTTTATGCCGTGTTTTATTATATAATTCGACGCGTTTCGAAAGAAACCATGTCTTTCATCGTAGACATCAGTCGGAAAATATCCTCCCCTAGAGGTTTCTAATATTGTCATTTAGACTTTCACGGCCCGTGTTATTATTCATAATGTTGTAATTTTGGGCTTATGCCGTGTTTTATTATATAATTCGACGCGTTTCGAAAGAAACCATGTCTTTCATCGTAGACATCAGTCGGAAAATATCCTCCCCATAGAGGTTTCTAATATTGTCATTTAGACTTTCACGGCCCGTGTTATTATTCATAATGTTGAATTTTGGGCTGTATAGCCGTGTTTTATTATATAATTCGAAGCGTTTCGAAAGAAACCATGTCTTTCATCGTAGACATCAGTCGGAAAATATCCTCCCCATAGAGGTTTCTAATATTGTCATTTAGACTTTCACGGCCCGTGTTATTATTCATAATGTTGAATTTTGGGCTTATGCCGTGTTTTATTATATAATTCGACGCGTTTCGAAAGAAACCATGTCTTTCATCGTAGACATCAGTCGGAAAATATCCTCCCCATAGAGGTTTCTAATATTGTCATTTAGACTTTCACGGCCCGTGTTAATATTCATAATGTTGAATTTTGGGCTTATGCCGTGTTTTATTATATAATTCGACGCGTTTCGAAAGAAACCATGTCTTTCATCATAGACATCAGTCGGAAAATATCCTCCCCATTGAGGTTTCTAATATTGTCATTTAGACTTTCACGGCCCGTGTTATTATCATAATGTTGAATTTTGGGCTTATGCCGTGTTTTATTATAAAATTCGACGCGTTTCGAAAGAAACCATGTCTTTCATCGTAGACATCAGAAGGAAAAAATCCTCCCCATATAGGTTTCTAATATTGTCATTTAGACTTTCACGGCCCGTGTTATTATTCATAATGTTGAATTTTGGGCTTATGCCGTGTTTTATTATATAATTCGACGCGTTTCGAAAGAAACCATGTCTTTCATCGTAGACATCAGTCGGAAAATATCTCCCCATAGAGGTTTCTAATATTGTCATTTAGACTTTCACGGCCCTTGTTATTATTCATAATGTTGAATTTTGGGCTTATGCCGTGTTTTATTATATAATTCGACGCGTTTCGAAAGAAACCATGTCTTTCATCGTAGACATCAGTCGGAAAATATCCTCCCCATAGAGGTTTCTAATATAGTCATTTAGACTTTCACGGCCCGTGTTATTATTCATAATGTTGAATTTTGGGCTTATGCCGTGTTTTATTATATAATTCGACGCGTTTCGAAAGAAACCATGTCTTTCATCGTTGACATCAGTCGGAAAATATCCTCCCCATAGAGGTTTCTAATATTGTCATTTAGACTTTCACGGCCCGTGTTATTATTCATAATGTTGAATTTTGGGCTTATGCCGTGTTTTATTATATAATTCGACGCGTTTCGAAAGAAACCATGTATTTCATCGTAGACATCAGTCGGAAAATATCCTTCCCCATAGAGGTTTCTAATATTGTCATTTAGACTTTCACGGCCCGTGTTATTATTCATAATGTTGAATTTTGGGCTTATGCCGTGTTTTATTATATAATTCGACGCGTTTCGAAAGAAACCATGTCTTTCATCGTAGACATCAGTCGGAAAATATCCTCCCCATAGAGGTTTCTAATTGTCATTTAGACTTTCACGGCCCGTGTTATTATTCATAATGTTGAATTTTTGGGCTTATGCCGTGTTTTATTATATGATTCGACGCGTTTCGAAAGAAACCATGTCTTTCATCGTAGACATCAGTCGGAAAATATCCTCCCCATAGAGGTTTCTAATATTGTCATTTAGACTTTCACGGCCCATGTTATTATTCATAATGTTGAATTTTGGGCTTATGCCGTGTTTTATTATATAATTCGACGCGTTTCGAAAGAAACCATGTCTTTCATCGTAGACATCAGTCGGAAAATATCCTCCCCATAGAGGTTTCTAATATTGTCATTTAGACTTTCACGGCCCGTGTTAATATTCATAATGTTGAATTTTGGGCTTATGCCGTGTTTTATTATATAATTCGACGCGTTTCGAAAGAAACCATGTCTTTCATCATAGACATCAGTCGGAAAATATCCTCCCCATTGAGGTTTCTAATATTGTCATTTAGACTTTCACGGCCCGTGTTATTATTCATAATGTTGAATTTTGGGCTTATGCCGTGTTTTATTATATAATTCGACGCGTTTCGAAAGAAACCATGTCTTTCATCGTAGACATCAGAAGGAAAAAATCCTCCCCATATAGGTTTCTAATATTGTCATTTAGACTTTCACGGCCCGTGTTATTATTCATAATGTTGAATTTTGGGCTTATGCCGTGTTTTTATTATATAATTCGACGCGTTTCGAAAGAAACCATGTCTTTCATCGTAGACATCAGTCGGAAAATATCCTCCCCATAGAGGTTTCTAATATTGTCATTTAGACTTTCACGGCCCGTGTTATTATTCATAATGTTGAATTTTGGGCTTATGCCGTGTTTTATTATATAATTCGACGCGTTTCGAAAGAAACCATGTCTTTCATCGTAGACATCAGTCGGAAAATATCCTCCCCATAGAGATTTCTAATATTGTCATTTAGACTTTCACGGCCCGTGTTATTATTCATAATGTTCAATTTTGGGCTTATGCCGTGTTTTATTATATAATTCGACGCGTTTCGAAAGAAACCATGTCTTTCATCGTAGACATCAGTCGGAAAATATCCTCCCCATAGAGGTTTCTAATATTGTCATTTAGACTTTCACGGCCCGTGTTATTATTCATAATGTTGAATTTTGGGCTTATGCCGTGTTTTATTATATAATTCGACGCCGTTTCGAAAGAAACCATGTCTTTCATCGTAGACATCAGTCGGAAAATATCCTCCCATAGAGGTTTCTAATATTGTCATTTAGACTTTCACGGCGCGTGTTATTATTCATAATGTTGAATTTTGGGCTTATGCCGTGTTTTATTATATAATTCGACGCGTTTCGAAAGAAACCATGTCTTTCATCGTAGACATCAGTCGGAAAATATCCTCCCCATAGAGGTTTCTAATATTGTCATTTAGAATTTCACGGCCCGTGTTATTATTCATAATGTTGAATTTTGGGCTTATGCCGTGTTTTATTATATAATTCGACGCATTTCGAAAGAAACCATGTCTTTCATCGTAGACATTAGTCGGAAAATATCCTCCCCATAGAGGTTTCTAATATTGTCATTTAGACTTTCACGGCCCGTGTTATTATTCATAATGTTGAATTTTGGGCTTATGCCGTGTTTTATTATATAATTCGACGCGTTTCGAAAGAAACCATGTCTTTCATCGTAGACATCAGTCGGAAAATATCCTCCCCATAGAGGTTTCTAATATTGTCATTTAGATTTTCACGGGCCCGTGTTATTATTCATAATGTTGAATTTTGGGCTTATGCCGTGTTTTATTATATAATTCGACGCGTTTCGAAAGAAACCATGTCTTTCATCGTAGACATCAGTCGGAAAATATCCTCCCCATAGACGTTTCTAATATTGTCATTTAGACTTTCACGGCCCGTGTTATTATTCATAATGTTGAATTTTGGGCTTATGCCGTGTTTTATTATATAATTCGACGCGTTTCGAAAGAAACCATGTCTTTCATCGTAGACATCAGTCGGAAAATATCCTCCCCATAGAGGTTTCTAATATTGTCATTTAGACTTTCACGGCCCGTGTTATTATTCATAATGTTGAATTTTGGGCTTATGCCGTGTTTTATTATATAATTCGACGCGTTTCGAAGGAAACCATGTCTTTCATCGTAGACATCAGTCGGAAAAATATCCTCCCCATAGAGGTTTCTAATATTGTCATTTAGATTTTCACGGCCCATGTTATTATACATAATGTTGAATTTTGGGCTTATGCCGTGTTTTATTATATAATTCGACGCGTTTCGAAGGAAACCATTGTCTTTCATCGTAGACATCAGTCGGAAAATATCCTCCCCATACAGGTGTCTAATATTGTCATTTAGACTTTCACGGCGCGTGTTATTATTCATAATGTTGAATTTGGGCTTATGCCGTGTTTTATTATATAATTCGACGCGTTTCGAAAGAAACCATGTCTTTCATCGTAGACATCAGTCGGAAAATATCCTCCCCATAGAGGTTTCTAATATTGTCATTTAGACTTTCACGGCCCGTGTTATTATTCATAATGTTGAATTTTGGGCTTATGCCGTGTTTTATTATATAATTCGACGCGTTTCGAAAGAAACCATGTCTTTCATCGTAGACATCAGTCGGAAAATATCCTCCCCATAGAGGTTTCTAATATTGTCATTTAGACTTTCACGGCCCATGTTATTATTCATAATGTTGAATTTTGGGCTTATGCCGTGTTTTATTATATAATTCGACGCGTTTCGAAAGAAACCATGTCTTTCATCGTAGACATCAGTCGGAAAATATCCTCCCCATAGAGGTTTCTAATATAGTCATTTAGACTTTCACGGCCCGTGTTATTATTCATAATGTTGAATTTTGGGCTTATGCCGTGTTTTATTATATAATTCGACGCGTTTCGAAAGAAACCATGTCTTTCATCGTTGACATCAGTCGGAAAATATCCTCCCCATAGAGGTTTCTAATATTGTCATTTAGACTTTCACGGCCCGTGTTATTATTCATAATGTTGAATTTTGGGCTTATGCCGTGTTTTATTATATAATTCGACGCGTTTCGAAAGAAACCATGTATTTCATCGTAGACATCAGTCGGAAAATATCCTTCCCATAGAGGTTTCTAATATTGTCATTTAGACTTTCACGGCCCGTGTTATTATTCATAATGTTGAATTTTGGGCTTATGCCGTGTTTTATTATATAATTCGACGCGTTTCGAAAGAAACCATGTCTTTCATCGTAGACATCAGTCGGAAAATATCCTCCCCATAGAGGTTTCTAATTGTCATTTAGACTTTCACGGCCCGTGTTATTATTCATAATGTTGAATTTTGGGCTTATGCCGTGTTTTATTATATGATTCGACGCGTTTCGAAAGAAACCATGTCTTTCATCGTAGACATCAGTCGGAAAATATCCTCCCCATAGAGGTTTCTAATATTGTCATTTAGACTTTCACGGCCCATGTTATTATTCATAATGTTGAATTTTGGGCTTATGCCGTGTTTTATTATATAATTCGACGCGTTTCGAAAGAAACCATGTCTTTCATCGTAGACATCAGTCGGAAAATATCCTCCCCATAGAGGTTTCTAATATTGTCATTTAGACTTTCACGGCCCGTGTTAATATTCATAATGTTGAATTTTGGGCTTATGCCGTGTTTTATTATATAATTCGACGCGTTTCGAAAGAAACCATGTCTTTCATCATAGACATCAGTCGGAAAATATCCTCCCCATTGAGGTTTCTAATATTGTCATTTAGACTTTCACGGCCCGTGTTATTATTCATAATGTTGAATTTTGGGCTTATGCCGTGTTTTATTATATAATTCGACGCGTTTCGAAAGAAACCATGTCTTTCATCGTAGACATCAGAAGGAAAAAATCCTCCCCATATAGGTTTCTAATATTGTCATTTAGACTTTCACGGCCCGTGTTATTATTCATAATGTTGAATTTTGGGCTTATGCCGTGTTTTATTATATAATTCGACGCGTTTCGAAAGAAACCATGTCTTTCATCGTAGACATCAGTCGGAAAATATCCTCCCCATAGAGGTTTCTAATATTGTCATTTAGACTTTCACGGCCCGTGTTATTATTCATAATGTTGAATTTTGGGCTTATGCCGTGTTTTATTATATAATTCGACGCGTTTCGAAAGAAACCATGTCTTTCATCGTAGACATCAGTCGGAAAATATCCTCCCCATAGAGATTTCTAATATTGTCATTTAGACTTTCACGGCCCGTGTTATTATTCATAATGTTCAATTTTGGGCTTATGCCGTGTTTTTATTATATAATTCGACGCGTTTCGAAAGAAACCATGTCTTTCATCGTAGACATCAGTCGGAAAATATCCTCCCCATAGAGGTTTCTAATATTGTCATTTAGACTTTCACGGCCCGTGTTATTATTCATAATGTTGAATTTTGGGCTTATGCCGTGTTTTTATTATATAATTCGACGCGTTTCGAAAGAAACCATGTCTTTCATCGTAGACATCAGTCGGAAAATATCCTCCCCATAGAGGTTTCTAATATTGTCATTTAGACTTTCACGGCCCGTGTTATTATTCATAATGTTGAATTTTGGGCTTATGCCGTGTTTTATTATATAATTCGACGCGTTTCGAAAGAAACCATGTCTTTCATCGTAGACATCAGTCGGAAAATATCCTCCCCATAGAGGTTTCTAATATTGTCATTTAGAATTTCACGGCCCGTGTTATTATTCATAATGTTGAATTTTGGGGCTTATGCCGTGTTTTATTATATAATTCGACGCGTTTCGAAAGAAACCATGTCTTTTCATCGTAGACATTAGTCGGAAAATATCCTCCCCATAGAGGTTTCTAATATTGTCATTTAGACTTTCACGGCCCGTGTTATTATTCATAATGTTGAATTTTGGGCTTATGCCGTGTTTTATTATATAATTCGACGCGTTTCGAAAGAAACCATGTCTTTCATCGTAGACATCAGTCGGAAAATATCCTCCCCATAGAGGTTTCTAATATTGTCATTTAGACTTTCACGGCCCGTGTTATTATTCATAATGTTGAATTTTGGGCTTATGCCGTGTTTTATTATATAATTCGACGCGTTTCGAAAGAAACCATGTCTTTCATCGTAGACATCAGTCGGAAAATATCCTCCCCCATAGACGTTTCTAATATTGTCATTTAGACTTTCACGGCCCGTGTTATTATTCATAATGTTGAATTTTGGGCTTATGCCGTGTTTTATTATATAATTCGACGCGTTTCGAAAGAAACCATGTCTTTCATCGTAGACATCAGTCGGAAAATATCCTCCCCATAGAGGTTTCTAATATTGTCATTTAGACTTTCACGGCCCGTGTTATTATTCATAATGTTGAATTTTGGGCTTATGCCGTGTTTTATTATATAATTCGACGCGTTTCGAAGGAAACCATGTCTTTCATCGTAGACATCAGTCGGAAAATATCCTCCCCATAGAGGTTTCTAATATTGTCATTTAGATTTTCACGGCCCATGTTATTATACATAATGTTGAATTTTGGGCTTATGCCGTGTTTTATTATATAATTCGACGCGTTTCGAAAGAAACCATGTCTTTCATCGTAGACATCAGTCGGAAAATATCCTCCCCATACAGGTTTCTAATATTGTCATTTAGACTTTCACGGCGCGTGTTATTATTCATAATGTTGAATTGGGCTTATGCCGTGTTTTATTATATAATTCGACGCGTTTCGAAAGAAACCATGTCTTTCATCGTAGACATCAGTCGGAAAATATCCTCCCCATAGAGGTTTCTAATATTGTCATTTAGACTTTCACGGCCCGTGTTATTATTCATAATGTTGAATTTTGGGCTTATGCCGTGTTTTATTATATAATTCGACGCGTTTCGAAAGAAACCATGTCTTTCATCGTAGACATCAGTCGGAAAATATCCTCCCCATAGTGGTTTCTAATATTGTCATTTAGACTTTCACGGCCCATGTTATTATTCATAATGTTGAATTTTGGGCTTATGCCGTGTTTTATTATATAATTCGACGCGTTTCGAAAGAAACCATGTCTTTCATCGTAGACATCAGTCGGAAAATATCCTCCCCATAGAGGTTTCTAATATTGTCATTTAGACTTTCACGGCCCGTGTTATTATTCATAATGTTGAATTTTGGGCTTATGCCGTGTTTTATTATATAATTCGACGCGTTTCGAAAGAAACCATGTCTTTCATCGTAGACATCAGTCGGAAAATATCCTCCCCATAGAGATTTCTAATATTGTCATTTAGACTTTCACGGCCCGTGTTATTATTCATAATGTTCAATTTTGGGCTTATGCCGTGTTTTATTATATAATTCGACGCGTTTCGAAAGAAACCATGTCTTTCATCGTAGACATCAGTCGGAAAATATCCTCCCCATAGAGGTTTCTAATATTGTCATTTAGACTTTCACGGCCCGTGTTATTATTCATAATGTTGAATTTTGGGCTTATGCCGTGTTTTATTATATAATTCGACGCGTTTCGAAAGAAACCATGTCTTTCATCGTAGACATCAGTCGGAAAATATCCTCCCCATAGAGGTTTCTAATATTGTCATTTAGACTTTCACGGCCCGTGTTATTATTCATAATGTTGAATTTTGGGCTTATGCCGTGTTTTATTATATAATTCGACGCGTTTCGAAAGAAACCATGTCTTTCATCGTAGACATCAGTCGGAAAATATCCTCCCCATAGAGGTTTCTAATATTGTCATTTAGAATTTCACGGCCCGTGTTATTATTCATAATGTTGAATTTTGGGCTTATGCCGTGTTTTATTATATAATTCGACGCGTTTCGAAAGAAACCATGTCTTTCATCGTAGACATTAGTCGGAAAATATCCTCCCCATAGAGGTTTCTAATATTGTCATTTAGACTTTCACGGCCCGTGTTATTATTCATAATGTTGAATTTTGGGCTTATGCCGTGTTTTATTATATAATTCGACGCGTTTCGAAAGAAACCATGTCTTTCATCGTAGACATCAGTCGGAAAATATCCTCCCCATAGAGGTTTCTAATATTGTCATTTAGACTTTCACGGCCCGTGTTATTATTCATAATGTTGAATTTTGGGCTTATGCCGTGTTTTATTATATAATTCGACGCGTTTCGAAAGAAACCATGTCTTTCATCGTAGACATCAGTCGGAAAATATCCTCCCCATAGACGTTTCTAATATTGTCATTTAGACTTTCACGGCCCGTGTTATTATTCATAATGTTGAATTTTGGGCTTATGCCGTGTTTTATTATATAATTCGACGCGTTTCGAAAGAAACCATGTCTTTCATCGTAGACATCAGTCGGAAAATATCCTCCCCATAGAGGTTTCTAATATTGTCATTTAGACTTTCACGGCCCGTGTTATTATTCATAATGTTGAATTTTGGGCTTATGCCGTGTTTTATTATATAATTCGACGCGTTTCGAAGGAAACCATGTCTTTCATCGTAGACATCAGTCGGAAAATATCCTCCCCATAGAGGTTTCTAATATTGTCATTTAGATTTTCACGGCCCATGTTATTATACATAATGTTGAATTTTGGGCTTATGCCGTGTTTTATTATATAATTCGACGCGTTTCGAAAGAAACCATGTCTTTCATCGTAGACATCAGTCGGAAAATATCCTCCCCATACAGGTTTCTAATATTGTCATTTAGACTTTCACGGCGCGTGTTATTATTCATAATGTTGAATTTGGGCTTATGCCGTGTTTTATTATATAATTCGACGCGTTTCGAAAGAAACCATGTCTTTCATCGTAGACATCAGTCGGAAAATATCCTCCCCATAGAGGTTTCTAATATTGTCATTTAGACTTTCACGGCCCGTGTTATTATTCATAATGTTGAATTTTGGGCTTATGCCGTGTTTTATTATATAATTCGACGCGTTTCGAAAGAAACCATGTCTTTCATCGTAGACATCAGTCGGAAAATATCCTCCCCATAGTGGTTTCTAATATTGTCATTTAGACTTTCACGGCCCATGTTATTATTCATAATGTTGAATTTTGGGCTTATGCCGTGTTTTATTATATAATTCGACGCGTTTCGAAAGAAACCATGTCTTTCATCGTAGACATCAGTCGGAAAATATCCTCCCCATAGAGGTTTCTAATATTGTCATTTAGACTTTCACGGCCCGTGTTATTATTCATAATGTTGAATTTTGGGCTTATGCCGTGTTTTATTATATAATTCGACGCGTATCGAAAGAAACCATGTCTTTCATCGTAGACATCAGTCGGAAAATATCCTCCCCATAGAGGTTTCTAATATTGTCATTTAGACTTTCACGGCCCGTGTTATTATTCATAATGTTGAATTTTGGGCTTATACCGTGTTTTATTATATAATTCGAAGCGTTTCGAAAGAAACCATGTCTTTCATCGTAGACATCAGTCGGAAAATATCCTCCCCATAGAGGTTTCTAATATTGTCATTTAGACTTTCACGGCCCGTGTTATTATTCATAATGTTGAATTTTGGGCTTATGCCGTGTTTTATTATATAATTCGACGCGTTTCGAAAGAAACCATGTCTTTCATCGTAGACATCAGTCGGAAAATATCCTCCCCATAGAGGTTTCTAATATTGTCATTTAGACTTTCACGGCCCGTGTTAATATTCATAATGTTGAATTTTGGGCTTATGCCGTGTTTTATTATATAATTCGACGCGTTTCGAAAGAAACCATGTCTTTCATCATAGACATCAGCCGGAAAATATCCTCCCCATTGAGGTTTCTAATATTGTCATTTAGACTTTCACGGCCCGTGTTATTATTCATAATGTTGAATTTTGGGCTTATGCCGTGTTTTATTATATAATTCGACGCGTTTCGAAAGAAACCATGTCTTTCATCGTAGACATCAGAAGGAAAAAATCCTCCCCATATAGGTTTCTAATATTGTCATTTAGACTTTCACGGCCCGTGTTATTATTCATAATGTTGAATTTTGGGCTTATGCCGTGTTTTATTATATAATTCGACGCGTTTCGAAAGAAACCATGTCTTTCATCGTAGACATCAGTCGGAAAATATCCTCCCCATAGAGGTTTCTAATATTGTCATTTAGACTTTCACGGCCCATGTTATTATTCATAATGTTGAATTTTGGGCTTATGCCGTGTTTTATTATATAATTCGACGCGTTTCGAAAGAAACCATGTCTTTCATCGTAGACATCAGTCGGAAAATATCCTCCCCATAGAGGTTTCTAATATAGTCATTTAGACTTTCACGGCCCGTGTTATTATTCATAATGTTGAATTTTGGGCTTATGCCGTGTTTTATTATATAATTCGACGCGTTTCGAAAGAAACCATGTCTTTCATCGTTGACATCAGTCGGAAAATATCCTCCCCATAGAGGTTTCTAATATTGTCATTTAGACTTTCACGGCCCGTGTTATTATTCATAATGTTGAATTTTGGGCTTATGCCGTGTTTTATTATATAATTCGACGCGTTTCGAAAGAAACCATGTATTTCATCGTAGACATCAGTCGGAAAATATCCTCCCCATAGAGGTTTCTAATATTGTCATTTAGACTTTCACGGCCCGTGTTATTATTCATAATGTTGAATTTTGGGCTTATGCCGTGTTTTATTATATAATTCGACGCGTTTCGAAAGAAACCATGTCTTTCATCGTAGACATCAGTCGGAAAATATCCTCCCCATAGAGGTTTCTAATTGTCATTTAGACTTTCACGGCCCGTGTTATTATTCATAATGTTGAATTTTGGGCTTATGCCGTGTTTTATTATATGATTCGACGCGTTTCGAAAGAAACCATGTCTTTCATCGTAGACATCAGTCGGAAAATATCCTCCCCATAGAGGTTTCTAATATTGTCATTTAGACTTTCACGGCCCGTGTTATTATTCATAATGTTGAATTTTGGGCTTATGCCGTGTTTTATTATATAATTCGACGCGTTTCGAAAGAAACCATGTCTTTCATCATAGACATCAGTCGGAAAATATCCTCCCCATAGAGGTTTCTAAAATTGTCATTTAGACTTTCACGGCCCGTGTTATTATTCATAATGTTGAATTTTGGGCTTATGCCGTGTTTTATTATATAATTCGACGCGTTTCGAAAGAAACCATGTCTTTCATCGTAGACATCAGTCGGAAAATATCCTCCCCATAGAGGTTTCTAATATTGTCATTTAGACTTTCACGGCCCGTGTTAATATTCATAATGTTGAATTTTGGGCTTATGCCGTGTTTTATTATATAATTCGACGCGTTTCGAAAGAAACCATGTCTTTCATCATAGACATCAGTCGGAAAATATCCTCCCCATTGAGGTTTCTAATATTGTCATTTAGACTTTCACGGCCCGTGTTATTATTCATAACGTTGAATTTTGGGCTTATGCCGTGTTTTATTATATAATTCGACGCGTTTCGAAAGAAACCATGTCTTTCATCGTAGACATCAGAAGGAAAAAATCCTCCCCATATAGGTTTCTAATATTGTCATTTAGACTTTCACGGCCCGTGTTATTATTCATAATGTTGAATTTTGGGCTTATGCCGTGTTTTATTATATAATTCGACGCGTTTCGAAAGAAACCATGTCTTTCATCGTAGACATCAGTCGGAAAATATCCTCCCCATAGAGGTTTCTAATATTGTCATTTAGACTTTCACGGCCCGTGTTATTATTCATAATGTTGAATTTTGGGCTTATGCCGTGTTTTATTATATAATTCGACGCGTTTCGAAAGAAACCATGTCTTTCATCGTAGACATCAGTCGGAAAATATCCTCCCCATAGAGATTTCTAATATTGTCATTTAGACTTTCACGGCCCGTGTTATTATTCATAATGTTCAATTTTGGGCTTATGCCGTGTTTTATTATATAATTCGACGCGTTTCGAAAGAAACCATGTCTTTCATCGTAGACATCAGTCGGAAAATATCCTCCCCATAGAGGTTTCTAATATTGTCATTTAGACTTTCACGGCCCGTGTTATTATTCATAATGTTGAATTTTGGGCTTATGCCGTGTTTTATTATATAATTCGACGCGTTTCGAAAGAAACCATGTCTTTCATCGTAGACATCAGTCGGAAAATATCCTCCCCATAGAGGTTTCCAATATTGTCATTTAGACTTTCACGGCCCGTGTTATTATTCATAATGTTGAATTTTGGGCTTATGCCGTGTTTTATTATATAATTCGACGCGTTTCGAAAGAAACCATGTCTTTCATCGTAGACATCAGTCGGAAAATATCCTCCCCATAGAGGTTTCTAATATTGTCATTTAGAATTTCACGGCCCGTGTTATTATTCATAATGTTGAATTTTGGGCTTATGCCGTGTTTTATTATATAATTCGACGCGTTTCGAAAGAAACCATGTCTTTCATCGTAGACATTAGTCGGAAAATATCCTCCCCATAGAGGTTTCTAATATTGTCATTTAGACTTTCACGGCCCGTGTTATTATTCATAATGTTGAATTTTGGGCTTATGCCGTGTTTTATTATATAATTCGACGCGTTTCGAAAGAAACCATGTCTTTCATCGTAGACATCAGTCGGAAAATATCCTCCCCATAGACGTTTCTAATATTGTCATTTAGACTTTCACGGCCCGTGTTATTATTCATAATGTTGAATTTTGGGCTTATGCCGTGTTTTATTATATAATTCGACGCGTTTCGAAAGAAACCATGTCTTTCATCGTAGACATCAGTCGGAAAATATCCTCCCCATAGACGTTTCTAATATTGTCATTTAGACTTTCACGGCCCGTGTTATTATTCATAATGTTGAATTTTGGGCTTATGCCGTGTTTTATTATATAATTCGACGCGTTTCGAAAGAAACCATGTCTTTCATCGTAGACATCAGTCGGAAAATATCCTCCCCATAGAGGTTTCTAATATTGTCATTTAGATTTTCACGGCCCATGTTATTATACATAATGTTGAATTTTGGGCTTATGCCGTGTTTTATTATATAATTCGACGCGTTTCGAAAGAAACCATGTCTTTCATCGTAGACATCAGTCGGAAAATATCCTCCCCATACAGGTTTCTAATATTGTCATTTAGACTTTCACGGTGCGTGTTATTATTCATAATGTTGAATTTGGGCTTATGCCGTGTTTTATTATATAATTCGACGCGTTTCGAAAGAAACCATGTCTTTCATCGTAGACATCAGTCGGAAAATATCCTCCCCATAGAGGTTTCTAATATTGTCATTTAGACTTTCACGGCCCGTGTTATTATTCATAATGTTGAATTTTGGGCTTATGCCGTGTTTTATTATATAATTCGACGCGTTTCGAAAGAAACCATGTCTTTCATCGTAGACATCAGTCGAAAAATATCCTCCCCATAGTGGTTTCTAATATTGTCATTTAGACTTTCACGGCCCATGTTATTATTCATAATGTTGAATTTTGGGCTTATGCCGTGTTTTATTATATAATTCGACGCGTTTCGAAAGAAACCATGTCTTTCATCGTAGACATCAGTCGGAAAATATCCTACCCATAGAGGTTTCTAATATTGTCATTTAGACTTTCACGGCCCGTGTTATTATTCATAATGTTGAATTTTGGGCTTATGCCGTGTTTTATTATATAATTCGACGCGTATCGAAAGAAACCATGTCTTTCATCGTAGACATCAGTCGGAAAATATCCTCCCCATAGAGGTTTCTAATATTGTCATTTAGACTTTCACGGCCCGTGTTATTATTCATAATGTTGAATTTTGGGCTTATGCCGTGTTTTATTATATAATTCGACGCGTTTCGAAAGAAACCATGTATTTAATCGTAGACATCAGTCGGAAAATATCCTCCCCATAGAGGTTTCTAATATTGTCATTTAGACTTTCACGGCCCGTGTTATTATTCATAATGTTGAATTTTGGGCTTATGCCGTGTTTTATTATATAATTCGACGCGTTTCGAAAGAAACCATGTCTTTCATCGTAGACATCAGTCGGAAAATATCCTCCCCATAGAGGTTTCTAATATTGTCATTTAGACTTTCACGGCCCGTGTTATTATTCATAATGTTGAATTTTGGGCTTATGCCGTGTTTTATTATATAATTCGACGCGTTTCGAAAGAAACCATGTCTTTCATCGTAGACATCAGTCGGAAAATATCCTCCCCATAGAGGTTTCTAATATTGTCATTTAGACTTTCACGGCCCATGTTATTATTCATAATGTTGAATTTTGGGCTTATGCCGTGTTTTATTATATAATTCGACGCGTTTCGAAAGAAACCATGTCTTTCATCGTAGACATCAGTCGGAAAATATCCTCCCCATAGAGGTTTCTAATATTGTCATTTAGACTTTCACGGCCCGTGTTATTATTCATAATGTTGAATTTTGGGCTTATGCCGTGTTTTATTATATAATTCGACGCGTTTCGAAAGAAACCATGTCTTTCATCGTAGACATCAGTCGGAAAATATCCTCCCCATAGAGGTTTCTAATATTGTCATTTAGACTTTCACGGCCCGTGTTATTATTCATAATGTTGAATTTTGGGCTTATGCCGTGTTTTATTATATAATTCGACGCGTTTCGAAAGAAACCATGTATTTAATCGTAGACATCAGTCGGAAAATATCCTCCCCATAGAGGTTTCTAATATTGTCATTTAGACTTTCACGGCCCGTGTTATTATTCATAATGTTGAATTTTGGGCTTATGCCGTGTTTTATTATATAATTCGACGCGTTTCGAAAGAAACCATGTCTTTCATCGTAGACATCAGTCGGAAAATATCCTCCCCATAGAGGTTTCTAATATTGTCATTTAGACTTTCACGGCCCGTGTTATTATTCATAATGTTGAATTTTGGGCTTATGCCGTGTTTTATTATATAATTCGACGCGTTTCGAAAGAAACCATGTCTTTCATCATAGACATCAGTCGGAAAATATCCTCCCCATAGAGGTTTCTAAAATTGTCATTTAGACTTTCACGGCCCGTGTTATTATTCATAATGTTGAATTTTGGGCTTATGCCGTGTTTTATTATATAATTCGACGCGTTTTGAAAGAAACCATGTCTTTCATCGTAGACATCAGTCGGAAAATATCCTCCCCATAGAGGTTTCTAATATTGTCATTTAGATTTTCACGGCCCGTGTTATTATTCATAATGTTGAATTTTGGGCTTATGCCGTGTTTTATTATATAATTCGACGCGTTTCGAAAGAAACCATGTCTTTCATCGTAGACATCAGTCGGAAAATATCCTCCCCATAGAGGTTTCTAATATTGTCATTTAGACTTTCACGGCCCGTGTTATTATTCATAATGTTGAATTTTGGGCTTATGCCGTGTTTTATTATATAATTCGACGCGTTTCGAAAGAAACCATGTCTTTCATCATAGACATCAGTCGGAAAATATCCTCCCCATAGAGGTTTCTAAAATTGTCATTTAGACTTTCACGGCCCGTGTTATTATTCATAATGTTGAATTTTGGGCTTATGCCGTGTTTTATTATATAATTCGACGCGTTTCGAAAGAAACCATGTCATTCATCGTAGACATCAGTCGGAAAATATCCTCCCCATAGAGGTTTCTAATATTGTCATTTAGACTTTCACGGCCCGTGTTATTATTCATAATGTTGAATTTTGGGCTTATGCCGTGTTTTATTATATAATTCGACGCGTTTCGAAAGAAACCATGTCTTTCATCGTAGACATCAGTCGGAAAATATCCTCCCCATAGAGGTTTCTAATATTGTCATTTAGACTTTCACGGCCCGTGTTATTATTCATAATGTTGAATTTTGGGCTTATGCCGTGTTTTATTATATAATTCGACGCGTTTCGAAAGAAACCATGTCTTTCATCGTAGACATCAGTCGGAAAATATCCTCCCCATAGACGTTTCTAATATTGTCATTTAGACTTTCACGGCCCGTGTTATTATTCATAATGTTGAATTTTGGGCTTATGCCGTGTTTTATTATATAATTCGACGCGTTTCGAAAGAAACCATGTCTTTCATCGTAGACATCAGTCGGAAAATATCCTCCCCATAGAGGTTTCTAATATTGTCATTTAGACTTTCACGGCCCGTGTTATTATTCATAATGTTGAATTTTGGGCTTATGCCGTGTTTTATTATATAATTCGACGCGTTTCGAAGGAAACCATGTCTTTCATCGTAGACATCAGTCGGAAAATATCCTCCCCATAGAGGTTTCTAATATTGTCATTTAGACTTTCACGGCCCGTGTTATTATACATAATGTTGAATTTTGGGCTTATGCCGTGTTTTATTATATAATTCGACGCGTTTCGAAAGAAACCATGTCTTCCATCGTAGACATCAGTCGGAAAATATCCTCCCCATACAGGTTTCTAATATTGTCATTTAGACTTTCACGGCGCGTGTTATTATTCATAATGTTGAATTGGGCTTATGCCGTGTTTTATTATATAATTCGACGCGTTTCGAAAGAAACCATGTCTTTCATCGTAGACATCAGTCGGAAAATATCCTCCCCATAGAGGTTTCTAATATTGTCATTTAGACTTTCACGGCGCGTGTTATTATTCATAATGTTGAATTTTGGGCTTATGCCGTGTTTTATTATATAATTCGACGCGTTTCGAAAGAAACCATGTCTTTCATCGTAGACATCAGTCGGAAAATATCCTCCCCATAGAGGTTTCTAATATTGTCATTTAGACTTTCACGGCCCATGTTATTATTCATAATGTTGAATTTTGGGCTTATGCCGTGTTTTATTATATAATTCGACGCGTTTCGAAAGAAACCATGTCTTTCATCGTAGACATCAGTCGGAAAATATCCTCCCCATAGAGGTTTCTAATATTGTCATTTAGACTTTCACGGCCCGTGTTATTATTCATAATGTTGAATTTTGGGCTTATGCCGTGTTTTATTATATAATTCGACGCGTTTCGAAAGAAACCATGTCTTTCATCGTAGACATCAGTCGGAAAATATCCTCCCCATAGAGGTTTCTAATATTGTCATTTAGACTTTCACGGCCCGTGTTATTATTCATAATGTTGAATTTTGGGCTTATGCCGTGTTTTATTATATAATTCGACGCGTTTCGAAAGAAACCATGTCTTTCATCGTAGACATCAGTCGGAAAATATCCTCCCCATAGAGGTTTCTAATATTGTCATTTAGACTTTCACGGCCCGTGTTATTATTCATAATGTTGAATTTTGGGCTTATGCCGTGTTTTATTATATAATTCGACGCGTTTCGAAAGAAACCATGTCTTTCATCGTAGACATCAGTCGGAAAATATCCTCCCCATAGAGGTTTCTAATATTGTCATTTAGACTTTCTCGGCCCGTGTTATTATTCATAATGTTGAATTTTGGGCTTATGCCGTGTTTTATTATATAATTCGACGCGTTTCGAAAGAAACCATGTCTTTCATCGTAGACATCAGTCGGAAAATATCCTCCCCATAGAGGTTTCTAATATTGTCATTTAGACTTTCACGGCCCGTGTTATTATTCATAATGTTGAATTTTGGGCTTATGCCGTGTTTTATTATATAATTCGACGCGTTTCGAAAGAAACCATGTCTTTCATCGTAGACATCAGTCGGAAAATATCCTCCCCATAGACGTTTCTTCTTCTTCTTCTTCTTGTTTCGAATGGGCCTACTTTGGACCACGCTTGTTCAACTGTTGAGCTTTGATCTTTGCCCAGTGTTGTCGCATTTTCTGCCGGTGTAACTCCTTCCTTTCATCTGTCCAAGGGGTACCTTTCTTCCGGGGTTTTTCCTGAAATCCAAGGACTTCCTTCAGGGCATGTCTCACAGATTGCCTGTCTTGAAGATCTGATATTCCCAGTTCATTAATGTCTTTCTCAGTTTCTGTCAGCCAAGTGGTACGAACCTTCTTGTTCTGCCAGAAAGTGAACAGCCTATTGGTCAGTCTTTTGGGAGGCAATCTTGCCACATGACCATAGAATGCTACTCTCCTTTTCCTAGCACAGTCAGAGAGCCTTTCTATATGTTCGTAGAGCTCGGAATTGTGCCGCCTACGGTATTCCTCATCTTCCTTTACCGGACCTAGGATCTTCCTGAGAATTCTCCTCTCTCTGACTTCCATTTTCTCCATCAGACCACTTCGGTTCAATGAGAGACACTCCATGGCATACAGGGCTTCTGGTCGTATGACTGAGGTGTAGTGCTTCAGTTTCAGGTTGCGTGACAGGCATTTCTTGTTGTAGATGTTCTTTGTCAGTCGATAAGCCAGTTCCAGCTTGTTGACTCTCATGGATAATGATGCTCTTTCTGATAAGTTGGGTTCAATCCATTCGCCGAGATACTTAAATTTTTCAATCCTCTTGATTTTTCCCTGTTCTAGTAGCATCTCTTTGTTAGCTTCTTTGATGTTGGTGAAGAATTCTGTTTTTTCCAGCGACACTTGAAGACCCACTTTGGCTGCCTGTCTTCTGAGGCAATTGACCTGCATTGTTGCTGTATCCAGAGAATCGGCAATAAGTGCCATGTCGTCAGCAAAGGCCAGGCAATCTACAACCAGTCCTTCCTTCCTACGCCCCAGGTATATCCCACTCTGGACACCCATATTGGTCAGTTCCTTGCGCCATTCTCTCACAACCTTTTCAAGGACACAGTTGAAAAGAAGTGGAGAAAGTCCATCCCCTTGTCTCACCCCTGTTTTTATCTCGAAGCTTGCTGAGACCTCGCCTCTAATTTTAACCTTGGAATGGGTATTGGTCAAGGTTTCTAGAATGAGTTTGCGGGTTTTGTTGTCTAATCCTAGTTCTTGGAGAATTCTATTAAGTGTTTCCCTATCAACAGAGTCGTAGGCCTTCCTAAAATCAACAAAGGTGACAACCACCTTGCGGTTTCTCAATTTGGAGTATGCAAGTACAGTTTTCAGGTTGAGGATCTGTTCAGCACAGGATCGGCCCTTCCTGAAGCCTCCCTGATATTCTCCGAGTTGATTGTCCAGTTGACTTTCTGCCCGTGTTAGTAATGCCTTGGAGAAAATCTTGTATGTTACCGGGACGAGAGAAATCCCACGGTAGTTGTTTAGGTCAGTAAAATCTCCTTTCTTGTGGAGGGGATGGATCAGAGCTGAGGTCCAGTCAGGTGGTAATTTCTCTGTTTCCCAGATGTTCTGTATGATCTCGGTGAGTTTGCACACAGCATTGCTTCCAGCACATTTCCAGAGTTCACCAACAATGGAGTCCTCTCCAGCTGCCTTGTTGTTCTTAAGAAGTTGAATGATTTCACGAACTTCTTCCAGTGAAGGAGGCAGCGAGTCCGGGTTTGGTGTTGTTTGTATGTAGTCAAAGTCTTCGCTGGGTGGATCACAGTTGAGCAAGTTCTTAAAGTACTGAGCTAAGAGGCGACAGTTGTCCTTGTCGTTAAAAGTCAGTTTGCCCTGTGAGTCTTTGAAGTGGAGACTTGGTGGAGTGTATTTTCCGAGTGACTGCTTGAATGTTTTGTAAAAGTCTCGGGTGTTATTTTTAGCGAAGTTCTCTTCGATTTGGGTTAGTTGGTTGCGTGTGAAGGCCCGTTTGGTTCCTCGGATTATCTTGGTTGTAAGCTTCCTTTGTTCCAAGTAGTTCTCCCAATTTTCCTTAGTCTTTTTAGAGTTCCATTTCATCCAGGCTGTCTGTCTTTGAGCTATTGTGTTGTCACAGTCTTCAGTCCACCACGGATGTTTCTTTCTTCTAGTGAGGGGAGCAAGTTCACTAGCCGTCTTGACAAGAGCTTCTTTCAGTTGGTCCCAGTTGTTAAGATCTGCACTGTTCAGTCTTCGACTGACTTCTTGATTGTTCTTAAGTCGCTCTATATCAAATCTGACCATCTTGGAGGTTCTGTGTAATCTATTGTTTCTAGGTTGGAGTCGCAGTTTGATCTTTGAGAGGTAGTGGTCTGAGTCCAGATTGGCGCTTCTTAATACCTTCACGTTTTGTATTTCCTTTTGGGATTTTCTTGAGATGGCCACATGATCTATCTGGAATTCACCCAGGTTGATGTTAGGAGAGATCCAAGTCTTTTGCTTTCTTGGCAGATGTTTAAATGCTGTAGACTTCATAACCAAGTCGAAAGCCCTGCACAGTTCCACCAATCGTTCTCCATTGCGATTAGTTCGTTTATGCGCTGGATAGTTGCCCACTATGTTTCTGTATTTTTTCTCCCTTCCTAACTGGGCATTGAAGTCACCAAGCAGTATGGTGGTATGTCGGTCTGGGATTTTAGAGAGAATATCTTCTAGGTCTTCCCAGAATTTGTCAGTTCTGTCTGGGTTGCGCTTGTTGTCCTGGTTGGTTGGGGCGTGTACATTGACTAAAGTGTAGCCCTTGTTAGCACATTTGAGAGAGAGGATAGATACACGACTGCTTGGAGAACTAAAGTCGATGACTGAATCCAGTATCTTATGGCTGATTATAAATCCTGTACATAAGTGGGGTACGTTCTTCATTACTCGCTGACCGACTTTTCCTTTGAGGATTCTGTACCCTTGGGATTCAAGGGCATGGCCATCAGTGAATCTGGTTTCCTGTACTGCTGTCAGTACTATGTTATGTCGTGTTAGTGAGTCTGTCAGATGTTTCAGTTTACCCACTTTGAGCAGTGAATTGGCGTTAAATGTTGCGAAGAAACTTTGCCATCTTGATCTGAGTTTACGTCCAGGAATTTCAGGATGCTCCGACTCATCCTTAAAGCATGTTAGTGCGGACTCCCCAGAATCCGAAGGTCCGCTAACGTTGCCATGGGCAACGGTGGATTGGTTACCACCTGGGGTAGTGCATTTAGCGAAATTTTCCTCCATGCTCAGTTGAATATCAGTTGAAGACGTTTCTAATATTGTCATTTAGACTTTCACGGCCCGTGTTATTATTCATAATGTTGAATTTTGGGCTTATGCCGTGTTTTATTATATAATTCGACGCGTTTCGAAAGAAACCATGTCTTTCATCGTAGACATCAGTCGGAAAATATCCTCCCCATAGAGGTTTCTAATATTGTCATTTAGACCTTCACGGCCCGTGTTATTATTCATAATGTTGAATTTTGGGCTTATGCCGTGTTTTATTATATAATTCGACGCGTTTCGAAGGAAACCATGTCTTTCATCGTAGACATCAGTCGGAAAATATCCTCCCCATAGAGGTTTCTAATATTGTCATTTAGATTTTCACGGCCCGTGTTATTATACATAATGTTGAATTTTGGGCTTATGCCGTGTTTTATTATATAATTCGACGCGTTTCGAAAGAAACCATGTCTTTCATCGTAGACATCAGTCGGAAAATATCCTCCCCATAGAGGTTTCTAATATTGTCATTTAGACTTTCACGGCCCGTGTTATTATTCATAATGTTGAATTTTGGGCTTATGCCGTGTTTTATTATATAATTCGACGCGTTTCGAAAGAAACCATGTCTTTCATCATAGACATCAGTCGGAAAATATCCTCCCCATAGAGGTTTCTAAAATTGTCATTTAGACTTTCACGGCCCGTGTTATTATTCATAATGTTGAATTTTGGGCTTATGCCGTGTTTTATTATATAATTCGACGCGTTTCGAAAGAAACCATGTCTTTCATCGTAGACATCAGTCGGAAAATATCCTCCCCATAGAGGTTTCTAATATTGTCATTTAGACTTTCACGGCCCGTGTTATTATTCATAATGTTGAATTTTGGGCTTATGCCGTGTTTTATTATATAATTCGACGCGTTTCGAAAGAAACCATGTCTTTCATCGTAGACATCAGTCGGAAAATATCCTCCCCATAGAGGTTTCTAATATTGTCATTTAGACTTTCACGGCCCGTGTTATTATTCATAATGTTGAATTTTGGGCTTATGCCGTGTTTTATTATATAATTCGACGCGTTTCGAAAGAAACCATGTCTTTCATCGTAGACATCAGTCGGAAAATATCCTCCCCATAGAGGTTTCTAATATTGTCATTTAGACTTTCACGGCGCGTGTTATTATTCATAATGTTGAATTTTGGGCTTATGCCGTGTTTTATTATATAATTCGACGCGTTTCGAAAGAAACCATGTCTTTCATCGTAGACATCAGTCGGAAAATATCCTCCCCATAGAGGTTTCTAATATTGTCATTTAGACTTTCACGGCCCGTGTTATTATTCATAATGTTGAATTTTGGGCTTATGCCGTGTTTTATTATATAATTCGACGCGTTTCGAAAGAAACCATGTATTTCATCGTAGACATCAGTCGGAAAATATCCTCCCCATAGAGGTTTCTAATATTGTCATTTAGACTTTCACGGCCCGTGTTATTATTCATAATGTTGAATTTTGGGCTTATACCGTGTTTTATTATATAATTCGAAGCGTTTCGAAAGAAACCATGTCTTTCATCGTAGACATCAGTCGGAAAATATCCTCCCCATAGAGGTTTCTAATATTGTCATTTAGACTTTCACGGCCCGTGTTATTATTCATAATGTTGAATTTTGGGCTTATGCCGTGTTTTATTATATAATTCGACGCGTTTCGAAAGAAACCATGTCTTTCATCGTAGACATCAGTCGGAAAATATCCTCCCCATAGAGGTTTCTAATATTGTCATTTAGACTTTCACGGCCCGTGTTAATATTCATAATGTTGAATTTTGGGCTTATGCCGTGTTTTATTATATAATTCGACGCGTTTCGAAAGAAACCATGTCTTTCATCATAGACATCAGTCGGAAAATATCCTCCCCATAGAGGTTTCTAATATTGTCATTTAGACTTTCACGGCCCGTGTTATTATTCATAATGTTGAATTTTGGGCTTATGCCGTGTTTTATTATATAATTCGACGCGTTTCGAAAGAAACCATGTCTTTCATCGTAGACATCAGAAGGAAAAAATCCTCCCCATAGAGGTTTCTAATATTGTCATTTAGACTTTCACGGCCCGTGTTATTATTCATAATGTTGAATTTTGGGCTTATGCCGTGTTTTATTATATAATTCGACGCGTTTCGAAAGAAACCATGTCTTTCATCGTAGACATCAGTCGGAAAATATCCTCCCCATAGAGGTTTCTAATATTGTCATTTAGACTTTCACGGCCCATGTTATTATTCATAATGTTGAATTTTGGGCTTATGCCATGTTTTATTATATAATTCGACGCGTTTCGAAAGAAACCATGTCTTTCATCGTAGACATCAGTCGGAAAATATCCTCCCCATAGAGGTTTCTAATATTGTCATTTAGACTTTCACGGCGCGTGTTATTATTCATAATGTTGAATTTTGGGCTTATGCCGTGTTTTATTATATAATTCGACGCGTTTCGAAAGAAACCATGTCTTTCATCGTAGACATCAGTCGGAAAATATCCTCCCCATAGAGGTTTCTAATATTGTCATTTAGACTTTCACGGCCCGTGTTATTATTCATAATGTTGAATTTTGGGCTTATGGCGTGTTTTATTATATAATTCGACGCGTTTCGAAAGAAACCATCTATTTCATCGTAGACATCAGTCGGAAAATATCCTCCCCATAGAGGTTTCTAATATTGTCATTTAGACTTTCACGGCCCGTGTTATTATTCATAATGTTGAATTTTGGGCTTATGCCGTGTTTTATTATATAATTCGACGCGTTTCGAAAGAAACCATGTCTTTCATCGTAGACATCAATCGGAAAATATCCTCCCCATAGAGGTTTCTAATATTGTCATTTAGACTTTCACGGCCCGTGTTATTATTCATAATGTTGAATTTTGGGCTTATGCCGTGTTTTATTATATGATTCGACGCGTTTCGAAAGAAACCATGTCTTTCATCGTAGACATCAGTCGGAAAATATCCTCCCCATAGAGGTTTCTAATATTGTCATTTAGACTTTCACGGCCCGTGTTATTATTCATAATGTTGAATTTTGGGCTTATGCCGTGTTTTATTATATAATTCGACGCGTTTCGAAAGAAACCATGTCTTTCATCATAGACATCAGTCGGAAAATATCCTCCCCATAGAGGTTTCTAAAATTGTCATTTAGACTTTCACGGCCCGTGTTATTATTCATAATGTTGAATTTTGGGCTTATGCCGTGTTTTATTATATAATTCGACGCGTTTCGAAAGAAACCATGTCTTTCATCGTAGACATCAGTCGGAAAATATCCTCCCCATAGAGGTTTCTAATATTGTCATTTAGACTTTCACGGCCCGTGTTATTATTCATAATGTTGAATTTTGGGCTTATGCCGTGTTTTATTATATAATTCGACGCGTTTCGAAAGAAACCATGTCTTTCATCGTAGACATCAGTCGGAAAATATCCTCCCCATAGAGGTTTCTAATATTGTCATTTAGACTTTCACGGCCCGTGTTATTATTCATAATGTTGAATTTTGGGCTTATGCCGTGTTTTATTATATAATTCGACGCGTTTCGAAAGAAACCATGTCTTTCATCATAGACATCAGTCGGAAAATATCCTCCCCATAGAGGTTTCTAAAATTGTCATTTAGACTTTCACGGCCCGTGTTATTATTCATAATGTTGAATTTTGGGCTTATGCCGTGTTTTATTATATAATTCGACGCGTTTCGAAAGAAACCATGTCTTTCATCGTAGACATCAGTCGGAAAATATCCTCCCCATAGAGGTTTCTAATATTGTCATTTAGACTTTCACGGCCCGTGTTATTATTCATAATGTTGAATTTTGGGCTTATGCCGTGTTTTATTATATAATTCGACGCGTTTCGAAAGAAACCATGTCTTTCATCGTAGACATCAGTCGGAAAATATCCTCCCCATAGAGATTTCTAATATTGTCATTTAGACTTTCACGGCCTGTGTTATTATTCATAATGTTGAATTTTGGGCTTATGCCGTGTTTTATTATATAATTCGACGCGTTTCGAAAGAAACCATGTCTTTCATCGTAGACATCAGTCGGAAAATATCCTCCCCATAGACGTTTCTAATATTGTCATTTAGACTTTCACGGCGCGTGTTATTATTCATAATGTTGAATTTTGGGCTTATGCCGTGTTTTATTGTATAATTCGACGCGTTTCGAAAGAAACCATGTCTTTCATCGTAGACATCAGTCGGAAAATATCCTCCCCATAGACGTTTCTAATATTGTCATTTAGACTTTCACGGCGCGTGTTATTATTCATAATGTTGAATTTTGGGCTTATGCCGTGTTTTATTATATAATTCGACGCGTTTCGAAAGAAACCATGTCTTTCATCGTAGACATCAGTCGGAAAATATCCTCCCCATAGAGGTTTCTAATATTGTCATTTAGACTTTCACGGCCCGTGTTATTATTCATAATGTTGAATTTTGGGCTTATGCCGTGTTTTATTATATAATTCGACGCGTTTCGAAAGAAACCATGTCTTTCATCGTAGACATCAGTCGGAAAATATCCTCCCCATAGAGGTTTCTAATATTGTCATTTAGACTTTCACGGCCCGTGTTATTATTCATAATGTTGAATTTTGGGCTTATGCCGTGTTTTATTATATAATTCGACGCGTTTCGAAAGAAACCATGTCTTTCATCGTAGACATCAGTCGGAAAATATCCTCCCCATAGAGGTTTCTAATATTGTCATTTAGACTTTCACGGCCCATGTTATTATTCATAATGTTGAATTTTGGGCTTATGCCGTGTTTTATTATATAATTCGACGCGTTTCGAAAGAAACCATGTCTTTCATCGTAGACATCAGTCGGAAAATATCCTCCCCATAGAGGTTTCTAATATTGTCATTTAGACTTTCACGGCCCGTGTTATTATTCATAATGTTGAATTTTGGGCTTATGCCTCTATGGGGAGGATATTTTCCGACTGATGTCTACGATGAAAGACATGGTTTCTTTCGAAACGCGTCGAATTATATAATAAAACACGGCATAAGCCCAAAATTCAACATTATGAATAATAACACGGGCCGTGAAAGTCTAAATGACAATATTAGAAATCTCTATGGGGAGGATATTTTCCGACTGATGTCTACGATGAAAGACATGGTTTCTTTCGAAACGCGTCGAATTATATAATAAAACACGGCATAAGCCCAAAATTCAACATTATGAATAATAACACGGGCCGTGAAAGTCTAAATGACAATATTAGAAACCTCTATGGGGAGGATATTTTCCGACTGATGTCTACGATGAAAGACATGGTTTCTTTCGAAACGCGTCGAATTATATAATAAAACACGGCATAAGCCCAAAATTCAACATTATGAATAATAACACGGGCCGTGAAAGTCTAAATGACAATATTAGAAACCTCTATGGGGAGGATATTTTCCGACTGATGTCTACGATGAAAGACATGGTTTCTTTCGAAACGCGTCGAATTATATAATAAAACACGGCATAAGCCCAAAATTCAACATTATGAATAATAACACGGGCCGTGAAAGTCTAAATGACAATATTAGAAACCTCTATGGGGAGGATATTTTCCGACTGATTTCTACGATGAAAGACATGGTTTCTTTCGAAACGCGTCGAATTATATAATAAAACACGGCATAAGCCCAAAATTCAACATTATGAATAATAACACGGGCCGTGAAAGTCTAAATGAAAATATTAGAAACCTCTATGGGGAGGATATTTTCCGACTGATGTCTACGATGAAAGACATGGTTTCTTTCGAAACGCGTCGAATTATATAATAAAACACGGCATAAGCCCAAAATTCAACATTATGAATAATAACACGGGCCGTGAAAGTCTAAATGACAATATTAGAAACCTCTATGGAGAGGATATTTTCCGACTGATGTCTACGTTGAAAGACATGGTTTCTTTCGAAACGCGTCGAATTATATAATAAAACACGGCATAAGCCCAAAATTCAACATTATGAATAATAACACGGGCCGTGAAAGTCTAAATGACAATTTTAGTTCTGTTTGGCCATAAAGGAACAGCTAGGCCAGTGCACGCACCACCAGTGTCCACCACTCATTGCCGAGGCCTACAGGAAATGGAAATGATCTACTCTTGTTGGAGGGAGGAAGAGATCCTTCAAACAGTATTGGCAGCGCACTAAATCATGGCAATATAATGGCCTGATCAGCACATGGGGGAAAATTAAAACTGCCTGTGTGCGTGATTTATGAATTTTGAAGTCTCTGTAGGGGTGTTTTAAAATTACTTGCCCTACAGAATTCTCAGGCCAGTGCATTATCGCATTCACTCAGTATGTTTATTTTTAAGGGTGGGTGATAGTACGTAATAATCACCAAAATCAAACCACATAACAGGATTAAAATTTAGTTGATTTCCAAAACACTTGCTGTCTTTGTAACAGGATAAGAGTAAAGACATGGCATCACAACCACGCCGTACATTGTAATACCTGCAATAACAGACTATTCTCAAAATACAACTAACCTTTGAACAATTTCATTCATTAATTTCAACTCCGATGCATATATAACCAGAGAGCATATCATTAGTTCAAGTGATACTTTTAATACAAGGAATCAGTCATGTAACAACACGGAATGATTGAGGAGACCTTATGAAGTATATTAGTACATTATACGACTGTTTATATTCGACGATAATTATAACTTTATTTGTTCTAGCATAATTATTCATAATTATCTGCCGAAATTCTGTCGGTTGACTTCTTCTTCTCATTGGGAATTGTGTGGTCTCAGCAATTGATCTCTTCCCAGTAACGAATCCCAAAGCATTGAAACATTGTTTATCCTGACGTAGCACCAACAGATAGCGCACAGGTACTATGCATGATCAATTGTTATTTTGGTCAAATAACAAAAAAACAAGATGTTCAGTAAAGAACATACAGCCTACTTTCTCCTAAATGCATGGGTATTGTTTTAACTCTTAAACACAACGTGCTATACGGATATTAAACATGAATATGAGGTGCTCTTTGCTAGTGCTAACTCTACAAAAAAAAAATCATTCAATTCGGTTTCACCGTGTTTGAATAGATAGGGTAAATCGATTCGCACACATACATGGCCGCCATTTGCAACCTATTGGGCTGATGACCTTGTGGTTTAGTCAAAAGACGCTTGCCATATGCATTTATGTTGTTGCAAAATATGGTAGAGATCGGATGATCAGGTTTGTCGTAATTTGATTTAAGCTTTGAACATTTGTGTGGCTGCCATTTCGTTTCCGTCAAGATGGCGGCAACATAAAACACGACACTGCGGTGCTCTTTTCTCGTGCTACATCTGTACCAAATTTCGTTCAATTCAGTTTTACCGTGTTTGAATTGATAGGGGGAATCGATTAACACACATACATGGCCGCCATCTGCAACCTATTGGGCTGATGACCTTGTAGTTTAGTCAAAGGACGCTCGCCATGTGGATATATGTTGTTGCAATATTTGGTAGAGATCAGATGATTAGGTTGGTCGTAATTTGATCTAATCTTTTAACATTAGGGTGGCCGCCATTACGTTTCCGTTAAGATGGCGGCAATATAAAACATGACACTGCGGTGCTCTTTGATCGTGCTACCTCTGTGCCAAATTTCGTTCAATTCGGTTTGACCGTGTTTGAATTGATAGGGGGAATCAATTTGCACATATATATGGCCACCATCTGCAAAACTATTGGGCTGATGATCTTGTAGTTTGGTCAAAATATGCTTCCAACATAAAGATATGTTGTTGCAAAATTTGGTAGACATCAGAATATTAGGTTGGTCGTAATTTGATTTAAGCTTTTAACATTTGTGTGGCCACCATTACGTTTCCGTCAAGATGCCGGCAATATAAAACAAGACACTGAGGTGCCCTTTGCTAGTGCTACCTCTGTACCATATTTTGTTCAATTCGATTTGACCGTGATTGAATAGATATGGTGGAATCGACTTGCACACATGCATGGCCGCCATCCGCAATGTTTCGGGCTGATGATCTTGCAGTTTAGTCAAAAGATTTTTCATACATAAAGGTATAATATTGCTAAATTTGGTAGAGATCAGATGATAAGGTTGGTCGTAATTTGATTTAAACTTTTAACATTTGGGTGGTCACCATTACATTTTTATCAAAACGGCGGCGATATAAAACATGACACTAAGGTGCCATTTTCTAGTGCTACCTCTGTACCAAATTTCGTTCAATTCGGTTACATCGTGTTTGAATTGATAAGGGGAATCGATTTGCACACATACATGGACGCCATCTAAAACTAATAGGCTGATGACCTTGTAGTTTGGTCAAAAGACGTTCGCCATATTAGTATATGTTGTTGTAAAATTTGGTGGATATTGGATGATTAGGTTAGTCGTAATTTGATTTAAGCTTTGAACATTTGGGTGGCCGCCATTGCGTTTCAGTCAAGATGGCGGCAATATAAAACTTGTCACTGAGGTGCCCTTTGCTTGTTCTTCCTCTGTACCAAATTTCGTTCAATTCGGTTTCACCGTGTTCGAATTGATAGGGAGGGGGGGGACAGACATTCAGAGTACACACACTCACACACACACACAGACTCACACACAGACAGACACACATTTTTTGGCCCTGTAGTGATTTCATAAGTCTACTTTCATTTTTTGCAAAAATCGAAAGTAGGCATAAAAATAGGCTGTTACAAACGCTTTAAAATTAAAATGTGTCGTATTATCAACTAGTTACTCTTCAAATTCGATGCGTATGGAATGTCAATGGAAGGCAAATCTATTTAGTCCCAAATAGAACAGTAACGGTATCAGGCGGAAAGTTTCGCATAAGAAATCCATTTACTGAACAGGGAGCTGGATTATAATTTCCGTGGAACTAATGTCATAGACATGCTTCCTCCATGACATTATGGTGTGTTTATGTCAACAACTACATTCACTAAACTTGTCGGCGAGATCTTGCGATTGTGTAGATATTGGAGTTGCGGATATTAAGGTACGGTACTATTTCTTTCGCAATATTGCCCAGTTATTTTATGCATTGTAACTACATGGTTGATCCAATATAGGCTTCATTGCCAAATTTCAAATCATGTAATTCATGACCGGCATGTTGGATTTTCAGTGCATGTCAGACGCTATGAATGAAAATATTGAGCTCTGATTGGTTGGAAAAACTGGGTTATAATGAAATGTAGTACTTTTATGACACCCATTATGAAACAGTTTTCTGACATATAATACAGAGAGTCCAGTTTGTATGTATCGGAGACCCTCGCTAGCCCGGTCGCCCGCGACGCGAGCCTGTCTCCCGCCAGGCACTTTGCCGTTATGCGGCGCCACGCGGCATTGAGTCATTGAGTATAGGAATTTGTACTTAAATTTGTACTTCAATGTGATCCTTGACCAATTTTTTGACGAACTGGCTCACGGAGAGCGATTGTCAACTTATTTTCAACAAGATTCTGCCACTGCTCACACTGACGAAGCATCCATGACAGAATTGCGTCGAATTTTGGTTCTAGGATTATAAGTCGGAACGTGTGGCCCCCGCGAAGCCCAGACTTATCACCATGTGACTTTTATTTGTGGGGGACGCTTAAAACTAGAGTGAATGCGAGAAACCCTCACACTATAAATGAGCTTAAAGACTATATTACAGCTGAAATACAGTCAATCGGTGCTGAGGAACTTAAGAGAGTACCTGCCAGTTTCATAAAAAGGTGCTAGCGATGTGTAGCAGTGAATGGCGAACATTTCCAGCACCAGCTGTGAACTAGCTAAGTACAAATTCCTATACTCAATCACTCAGTGCTGCGCGGGCGCCGCTTAACGGCAATGTGCGTGGCGGGAGACAGGCTCCTGCCACGGGCGACCGGGCAAGCGAGGGTCTCCGATACAAACAAACTGTACTCTCTGTATTTACATATCGGCATCGTCGAACATAAAATTGTTTTGTGAAGCTATCAGAAAAAAAAAACTTTATGGCAACATGTCAAAGGAATTGTGTGGGCTCAAGCCGAGCCGTCAATTAATGCATAATATTCAGTCCACTTATTCCAAAACACCTGCTGTCTTTCTTCGTATTGAAATATTTCATAGATGAATTCTAAAAGTAATTTTAGTCAACTATAATTTAGAATGTTATTTATTGACAAAACACAGAGAAATTGTCATTTTATTTTTAATCAAGTGTATTTGTAAGGCTATCCGTTTATTTTATTACATTTTCAATTAACAATTTTAAGTTGGAATTAATTATATTTTACTTAAAATATCTAAGATTTCACCGTAGACGATACATGTACAATAATTGAATAAATGCTTTTTAAATTTGTTTGGAAAGGCGTAGTTTTTCTAACAGTTATCTATCTATATATATAAAACTCAATGATGGTTTGGTTTGTCTGTCTGTTATTTATACAAATCTACACCGTTTCACCGGTCTGAACCAAAATGTGTACAATTACCCTTTGGATCCCTGCGGGTAACACTGTCCACTTTAAATTTCGAACAGACCACTCCATTCCCTGCATTTAGGCCATTTGGCACAAATCTGCACCATTTCACCGATCTGAACCAAAATTTGTATACTTACCTTTAGGAACCCTGCGAGTAACACTGTCTACATGAAATTTCCGACAGACCACTCCATTCCCTGCATTTAGGCCCTTTGGCACAAATCTACACCGTTTCACCGATCTGAACCAAAATTTGTATACGTACCCTTTGGAACCCTGCGAGTAACAATGTCCACGTGAAATTTTGGACAGACCACTCCATTCCCTGCATTTAGGCCCTTTGTCACAAATCCACACCGTTTCACCGATCTGAACCAAAATTTGTATACTGTGCCCTTTCAGCAAGAAATATGCAAATCACAGTATGCCAGCATTGCTCAATTCGGGATGTTCGGGGTTGTAGTATGTTCTCCCACTCTGTGATTTACACATTTTGGATTAATTAGAGGGTACACTTGCAAAAATAACAACAAAATCAACTCCTATTTCAAAACATTTAATTAACCAAAATTATGGCGCTACAAACAATAAAACAAATAAACTACTGACCAATATCTTTCTACTTGTTCAAAGTGAACAAGGAATAATATAAGAATTAAACAAATATGATATTAAAACACATGGTTTCCTTTAAAACCAACAATTCATAATTATTTTTACTTCCATAAAGTATCTATCTTAAGGTTCCATATAACTACGAGCTCCTTTGGCTCGATACTTTCCAATAATAACGGTGTCATTCTTTTGTACACCTCAAGAACTATTTTTATCTTTTCTTATCATCAAAACAAATATATAATTACATTTAAAGTACATGTTAATTCTTTACTTAAATATTTAGGCACTTCACATGTTCTCAACATTTACCATCTCTCTCAAATTTTACAAATTCACCATAGTGATCGGGAAAATACCTGTGTACTCCAGAGTTATAAAGATTACTTGACACAGTCAAAAACTATGATTACTCCCAGAATGTAGTTATCTTCATTAAACTCAAGGAATCCTACGTTCATACAACATTACAATAGGGATTGTTATTTATTTTATTTGTCTTATAAGACCATTATCACATAAGAAAACTTCGATCTGAACTGGCAAGCGATAATATCAATCTACAAGGACCTCGGTTCAACGCCCGGGTCATTAACAACTTTTAAACACTCACGGTGTATTATTACTTCATACAGACGGCCTTCCCCAACCCTCCTGCTATTAGGGTCAGACCGTATACTTGAATGAGAGTTATGACTGTTAGGGTGACTTCCCGTCTAGTCTGCGGGTGGAGCTCTCCTCAATGCTTTTAAAACAAATCTTCCTTTCCTTTTCAGTTCTCTGGAGAGACCTGGCTTTTTACTTCACTTATTTTCTTTCAACAACATTTTAGGTTCATAAACCACTTTCGTAACCTTGGCATTTATTAATTATGAAAGGTCCTCATTGATTGGGAAGAGTGATACACGTTTTACGACGAATAATTAGGGACTTCAACAAGAGGATTCTAGGTTCGAATCTCTTAACATGCCTCGGGAACCATTCCCACATTTGAGGACTTATACAAAATGCGATTTAGGGTCGGCCGTGGCCTACATGACCTATGCTCATAATACCATACATTTGCTCCCTTTTATAATAATAACACACACATGGCCTCGTGTTCTATGTCACTATTGGAGGACTTACAACATATCTCAATTTGCCGCAATCAACTACCCCTCATAAGTAATTTACCAAGTGCATTTAACTTTTACGCATTCCTAGCGTGACATTTTATTTTAATTGCGCTACAATTGCGCTGTACCTTATTTACGGCCTAGTGTCTTCCAAAGAACTGATAGATTCCAATTGATACATATCTCAACTTTTATATTAATCTTTTCCTTTGACAATAATCGCTCTATTTTAAGAACATGCATTAACATCATGTCTTATACTTTAATTAAGGCTCCAACGCTCTTATTTTCATATCATTCAATTTAATCTTTATTTATATTTCCTTTATATTGTTATTATTATTAATACGCTTGCTTTTATAACATTCGTCAAATACACTGACATTTTATTCATACATTTCCTCTACAGGATTTATTCTTTCACATAATTATTTATTATTTCTCAAATTCTATTTTTATTCAGACCGCGTTCCTATTCTGTAACTAGTTAGTTAGAAACATCCCTCTTACTCAAAACCTCCGGTGGATTTGTACACAATCATTTCCCCGACACCAAAACATAATGAAAATCTTTACTCACATGTTTTATGTCGTTTCTTGACCTTCCTTCTCGTGCGATGCGTCATTTGGCCCACTTTTTTTTAAATTACTCCATCTTGTACAAATTCATTGCATGTACAGACATATCTTGACACATATTTAACACGTATACATTTAACACTGATAACATTTTAAATACACTGGTGTATCCGTTTAGAACACACAATAAAAACACTGAAATATATTACTTTTAACACAAAATCTTGATATATTTACACTTCACAAATTCTGATCACGAGGCCGCTATTGAAGCCTATCACACGTGACCTCTTGACCTCCCGTCTCCAAGGGTGAAATTTAGTAATGTCGGCTTCCTATCCTCTCCGAATTTGAAAGTTTCGAATCATCTACTTCCTCCCTGCAATAGCACTCCTTCGAATCCCTTTTCTTGACGATCTGCTATTTCTCTAACTTGAACGGCTCCCCTTTTAGATCCTATTTATTGATCTTAGCGAAAGTCTGTTCTGTTCACGGTCCCCTCGATAATCTTTCGGTGACCTATGGATTTTTGGCAACTAATACTTCTCGAGTCTTAGTGCTTTTGAATAGTTTGTCTGCTTACTTGAAACAATGTCTATAGTTTCCTTTCTTCTTCGCTTATTCGGTTCTCGCACTTCTAATCTTTTAGAATACTCTGCGAACCTTATTTTCTCTGTCTTTCCCTGCTCGGGTTCTTTAAATTTGATAAAATGTTTATCTCGCTGTTGCGGTACTTCCGTACGTTATGATACTTTTGGTCATTTACTTAAAGACCTATCGCCCTGAGTCCTAAGTTCGCAGCCTGCTTTGACTGTATTTTATGAACTTTTCACTGTTAATTTTATACTGTCGGACCTAAATCCTGTAACTAGGATTTTCCTAAATTTTCAACACGGCGATACTGTAATATTACTTCTATGCAACTCCCTACGGATCACGTAAGTTATTGATACCGCGACGCCCTTGGCGGTCGGATATTAGCTATGCTATGTGATACAGCATTTTTCCCCTCAAGGAAAGCTTGTATACTGTCTTCGATGTGTTTCAGCGTGACGTCCCCTCACGGACTGTCGGAATTCGGTGTCTGATGTAGCACAGTGACGCGCCCTCAGGCCGTTTGATAACTGCATTCGGTGCTTATACTTGTTGCACAGTATGACCTCCCCTGAGGTTCATACGTTTGAAGACTGCATGGTTATGATGCTCCAGCGTCATGCCCCCTGGACGGACTAGTAACTGCATGATGCGTAGTGACGCCCCCTCGGGCTCTTGAATACTGCCTGTACTGATACAGCGTGACGCCCCCTCTCGGGCTGTCGGAATGACTGCATGATTGGCTTGGTGAGGCCAGGAGTTTTATACTCTTTAGTCACAAAAAGATAAAATCCTAGTCCTTTTCGTGACCAACGTTTGAACTAATTGTCGCACAATTATAAAAATTATATCTCCAGAAAGCTCGTCTTCTCAACGTCAAATGATCTCACTGCGCATAAGAATCGATCGTGCAATTCTGAGATATTAATTAATTTGTAGTCTTCAGCTGCGTGGGTGTTGCTGTTCATTTTTAAAATCCCCACTCCTTTGGTCTCAGTGAATCCCCAATGACGTATGCTGCGTTTGCAGTTCTTTCTTGTGCAATTATTACACGGTTTCTCTTTACACAAAAATCTCTAATCCGAAATGATTCACAGTACTGTAATTATTTACTTATTTTTATTCCTGCAAATGGGTTAAATTTAATTATTCTTCTACTGGCACAGCGGCGCTGTTGCCATTTTATTGCAAGCTAAGCTGGATTTCCGAGTCACGCTTCTCGGTCTTACAGTGAAAACTTTCCACTCGTTCTATTAATATCCATGACTGGCTCCTTCTCAATGTCAAGAGGCATGATCTCATCTCCTGAACACCTGGTCCAGCGGCTTGCGCAACGTTAGGCTAGAATCCTTGCTTGAAATTTCTCTGTGTTACATTAGAAACTGTATGTTTCTTTCATTCCTTTCTCAAAATATATGGATTCGACCCCTTTTGAGCCTATGGTATATGGGTTCAATACTTACCCTTTGGAACCCTGTGAGTAACACTGTCTACATGAAATTTCGGGCAGACCACTCCGTTCCCTGCATTTAGGCCCTTTGGCACAAATACACAGCGCTTCACTGATCTGAACCAAATTTGTATACTTACCTTTCGGAACTCTGCGAGTAACACTGTCTACATGAAATTTTGGACAGACCACTCCTTTTCCTGCATTTAGGCCCTTTGGCACAAATCTAAACCGTTTCACCGATCTGAACCAAACTTTATGTATTTACCCTCTGGAACCCGACGAGTAACACTGTCTACTTGAAATTTCGGACAGACCACTCCATTCCCTGCATTTAGGCCCTTTGGCACAAATCTACACCGTTTCACCAAATTACAACGAATATTACATACCATTTAAATCACTGCTGGTAATAATGTCCATTTGAAATTTTGAACAACCCTCTCCATTCTCGATATTTAGAATAACAGACAAAAGGAACATGAGAATCACGTGTTAAGGCCCTAGACACATTCATGTACGTGGTAGTGTAACTGTAAGAGTATCTTAATAAGTCTATTGTTGGCTGACAAAGCGGGCTGCATCACGCCACCCTTACCCGTGTTTTGGAGCAGAATTGCGAAAAAAGTTGCATCTTGCGCTGCTTATAAATTGCAGTCACGGGGAGTAATTAGTGCAAAGAGATTTATTTGGCTCCTGAAAACAGTTATCATCATGAAAATATTATGCCTCTGTATAAGTGCGATGATGTTGGTGCAGTACATTGAGATTATCAGCTGCAATAAGCGTTGGTGCTTTCAAATTTACTTTCATTTATTCCGAACCTTATCATTGAGCGCTATGTGGCGTTAAATGACACTGTTGTTTCCTTAGGAGCTCGAGACAGCCGAAGTTTCCCAAAGTGCTCTGAATATTTTCCTACAGCGCTATGCGACAAAAGACGACTCTACTTTTCTAACAGCCAATAAGATATAGGCCCTAGGCAGTGGCTTTTATTTCACTTACTCCTCTTTCTAATCATATTTTTCAATTCGTTTGTTAATTACGTGTATTGTGTCAGTAATGTAGTTAGTAAATAGCCGTTTCTCTATTCATTATTATATTATCTTAACGGGAAAATTACCTGAATGTTACGTCCATTATACTGTACTACTTATCACGCCCACTACCACCACAAAAAGTAATTTTTTTACATTTGTTTTTTTCTGTTAGTTTATGTATAATATGCCAGTTCTGTAGTATTATTATCATCATCTCTAAAATAAATAAATAAATCCACCGGGCGAAGCCGGGCACTCCTGCTAGTCTATTAACAAATACGGTGAATATCTTACATTTTCCCAACGTGGTAAAAGTTATTACTGTACTGTTTAAAATATAGTTTGCTTCAAAACCCCCATGGCTTAAAGTAATTTGTTACTTCTCAAAGTCTATGCTGGGTTTTGTAGCCGAATATACCTTTATAACAAGGCTCAGTAGCTTCGCTCATGGCGAAAACATAGCAGTTCCCCACATGAAATATTAACAGTTTGAATCTGGATGTCCAATGAGATCAGTGTCGTAACTACGGGGGGTGATCAGGGAGATCAATCCCCTCCCCCAGAGCTAAATAATGAAAATACCTAATTTTTTGATATGGTTATTTTGAATACAACTAAATTTCGGGATTATGCACGTTTATACTCACTAAACCGAAAACATTTCCTTTTACTCGTGAAAAACGCTTAGTGTTACCTAAACTGAAATATAGTTTGCTTGACAACCCCCTTGCCTTAAAGTCATTTGTTACATCTAAAAGTCTATGTTGGGTTTTGTAGCCGAATCAAAAGTTATATTCAAATTAGTACATGTTTCGATCCAACAATGGGACCTTCAGAAAATTAGAGTTTAACCTTAAGAAACTAATTTAATAAAACTTTTGGGATATAAAATTAAGTATACAAGATGAAATGAAGAAACTGGAAAACAAAGAAAAAGACCGATGAAAATATAAACTAAAATATTTTACGATATAAAATATTTAAAATGAGAGGACCAGAGAATTAATGAAGGAGGAACCATTACAGGATGATATAGATAAATCTAGACTTAGATGGTATGGACATGTAAAACGAATGGAGAAGAGGAAGATACCCAGGACGATACACGAGACGAAGTGGGAAGGAAAGAGACCGAGAGGAAGACCGAGAGACATGTGGCTGAAGGGGGTGGAAGAAAGCGTGAAGAAGAGAGGAGAAGACTGGACGAGGGTGGTGGCTGAGAGATGGTGGGAAGACTGAAGACGTTGGAGAGGCCTGTGTTCCAAACAGACCCGGCCAGTGGCTGCAAACTGTGCAAGATGATGATGTAATATTTAAAATCTAATGGATAAGTATTCGTGTAAGATGTAAAAATAATAGAATTTATTTAAAATAATATAAAATGGATATCCTTACAAATATTTGGTTAATTAAGGTTCTAAATATTTAAATATAATTTTCAAAACACTCTCGAGATGCCTTTTCGAACCCGTGACGGATGGTTATGAAGTTGAAACAGGCAGATGGAATTGAGTTAATGGCGTTGATAGACGCTGAAATTAAATTACAACTGACCTAATCATCCGATCTCTACCAAATTTTGCAACATCATATATTTATATGGCGAGCGACTTTTGACTAAACTACAAGGTCATCAGCCCAATAGTTTGCAGATGGCGAACATATATGTGTGCAAATCGATTCCCCCTATCAATTCAAACACGGTGAAATCGAATTGAACGTAATTTGTAACAGAAGTAGCTCTTGACGAAGACGTATTGGCGGCCACCCAAATGTTAAAAGCTTATATCAAATTACGACCAACTTAATCATTTGATCTCTACCAAATTTTGCAACGTTATACCTTTGTGTATGAAGAATCTTTTGACCAAACTGTAAGGTCGTCAGCCCAATAATTTGTGGATGGCTGCCGTGTACGTGTGCAAATCGATTCCCCCTATCTATGCAAACATGGTGAAACCGAATTGAACGAAATTTGATACAGAGGTAGCAATAACAAAGGGCACCTCAGTGTCATGTTTTATATCGCCGCCATCTTGACGAAAACGTAATGGCGTCCACCCAAATGTTAAAAGCTTAAATCAAATAACGCCCAACCTAATCATCTAATCTCTACCAAATTTCGCAACATTATACCATTATGTATAAAGAACCTTTGGACCAAACTACAAGGTTATCAGCCCAATAATTTGTGGATGGCTGTCATGTATGTGTGCAAATCGATTCCCCCCTATCTATTCAAACACGGTGAAACCGAATTGAACGAAATTTGATACAGTGGTAGCACTAGCAAAGGACACTTCATTGTCATGTCTTATATCGCCGCCATATTGACGGAAACTTAATGGTGGTCACCCAAATGTTAAAAGCTTAAATCAAATAACGACCAAACTAATCATCTGATCTCTACTAAATTGTGCAACAATATACCTTTGTATGCTAAGCATCTTTTTTACCAACCTACAAGGTCATCAGCCCAATTGTTTGCAGTTAGCGGCCATGTACGAGTGCAAATCGATTCCCCATATAAATTCAAACACGGTGAAACCGAATTGAATGAAATTTTTTACAGAGGTAGCACTGGCAAAGGGCACCTCATATTCATGTTTAATATCCGTATAACACGTTGTATTTCAACAAGCTACTAGAACCAACATTCAATTATAATCCTTGAAAAGGAAAAAGAGTTATGACAATACCCATGTATTTAGGAGAAAGTAGGCTATATGTTCTTTACAGAACATCTTGATTGAAACGTGATGCATATTTGACCATTGATTTGTGCATTTGTAAATGCATATTTATTCATTTAATAGTGCCGAACCCTTTTTCCCATTTTATTTTACACCGCTTTACCTTTCCTTCTCTTGTGCCAATTATTTGAATTGTTCTGTCTGCTTCTCGGTTATTACTGGCCAGAATAACTGAGCAGATCAGTGTACATTTCTGTAATAGTTATAGTAACTCGTTACTATACCGAATCGTGATAGTGGCCCCTCTCTTTTCTGTTTCCATGCTTCTCTGTTACCAGGGACAACCCCTTGTTTGTCTCTGGGCTGTCTTCTGTTTTTAGCCTACTTTCGATTTTTGCAAAAATTGAAAGTAGACTTATGAGATCACTACAGGGCGAAAAAAAGTGTGTCTGTCTGTGTGTGTGTATGTGTGTGAGTCTGTGTGTGTGTGTGTGTGTGTGTGTGTGAGTGTATGTACTCTGAATGTCTGTCCCCCCCCTATCAATTCGAACACGGTGAGCGCAAATTGAACGAAATTTGGCACAAAGGTAGCACTAGCAAAGGACACCTCAGTGTCATGTTTTATATCGCCGCCATCTTGACGGAAACGTAATGGCGGCCACACAAATGTTCAAAGCTTAAATCAAATTACGACTAACCTAATCTTCCGATCTCTACCAAACTTTGCAACAACATACCCTTATGGGGGCAGCATCCTTTGACCAAACTAATAGGTCATCAGCCTAATAGTTTGCGGATGGCGGCCATCTTTGTGTGAAAATCGATTGCCCCTATTAATTCGAACACGGTGAAACCGAATGGAACGAAAATTTGGTACAGAGGTAGAACTAGCAGAGGGCACCCCAGTGTCATGTTTTATATCGCCACCATCTTGACGGAAACGTAATGGCGGCCCCACAAATGTTCAAAGCTTAAATCAAATTACGACTAACCTAATCATCCGATCTCTACCAAATTTTGCAACAACATACCTTTATGGAGGGAGCATCTTTTGACAAATCTAATAGGTCATTAGCCTAATAGTTTGCGGATGGCGGCCATCTTTGTGTGAAAATCGATTGCCCCTATTAATTCGAACACGGTGAAACCGAATGGAACAAAATTTGGTACAGAGGTAGTACTAGCAAAGGGCACCCCAGTGTCATGTTTTATATCACCACCATCTTGACGGAAACGTAATGGCGGCCCCACAAATGTTCAAAGCTTAAATCAAATTACGACTAACCTAATCATCCGATCTCTACCAAATTTTGCAACAACATACCTTTATGGAGGGAGCATCCTTTGACAAATCTAATAGGTCATTAGCCTAATAGTTTGCGGATGGCGGCCATCTTTGTGTCAAAATCGATTACCCCTATTAATTCGAACACGGTGAAACCGAATGGAATGAAATTTGGTACAGAGGTAGCACAAGCAAAGGGCACCTCAGTGTCATGTTTTATATTGCCGCCATCTTGACAGAAACGTAATGGCGGCCACCCAAATGATCAAAGCTTAAATCAAATTACGACTAACCTAATCATCCGATCTCTACCAAATTTTGCAACAACATACCTTTATGAAGGGAGCATCCTTTGACAAATATAATAGGTCATTAGCCTAATAGTTTGCGGATGGCGGCCATCTTTGTGTCAAAATCGATTACCCCTATTAATTCGAACACGGTGAAACCGAATGGAATGAAATTTGGTACAGAGGTAGCACTAGGAAAGGGCACCTCAGTGGCATGTTTTATATCGCCGCCATCTTGACGGAAACGTAATGGCGGCCACACAAATATTCAAAGCTTAAATCAAATTACGATTAACCTAATCATCCGATCTCTACCAAATTTTGCATCAACATACCATTATGGACGGAGCATCCTTTGACCAAACTAATAGGTCATTAGCCTAATATTTTGCGGATGGTGGTCATCTTTGTGTGAAAATCGATTCCCCCTATTAATTCGAACACGGTGAAATCGAATGGAACGAAATTTGGTACAGAGGTAGCAATAGAAAAGGCCACCTCAGTGTCATGTTTTATATCACCGCCATCTTGACGGAAAGGTAATCGCGGCCACCCAAATGTTAAAGGCTAAAATGTAATTACGACCAACCTAATAATCTAGTCTCTACCAAATTTTACAACAACAAATCTTTATGTGAGAAGCATATTCTGACCAAACTGCTAGATCATCAGCCCAATAGTTTGCAGATGGTGGCCAAGTATGTGTGCAAATCGATTCCCCCTATCAATTCAAACACGGTGAAACCGAATTGAACGAAATTTGGTACAGAGGTAGCACTAGCAAAAGGCACCTCAGTGTCATGTTTTATATCGCCGCCATCTTGACGGAAACGGAATGACGGCCACCCAAATGTTGAAAGCTTAAATCAAATTTCGACCATCCTAATAATTTGATCTCTAGCGGATTCTGCAACAACATGCCTTTTTGTGGAAGGCATCTTATGAATGACTACAAGGTCATCAGCCCAATAGTTTGCAAATAGTGGCCATGTATGTGTGCAAATCCATTTCCCGGATCAATTCAAACACGGTGAAACCGAATTGAATGATTTTTTTTTACAGAGGTAGCACTAGCAAAGGACACCTCATATTCATGTTTAATATCCCTATAGCACGTTGTATTTCAACAAGCTACTACAACCAACATTCAATTATACTCCTTGAAAAGGACAAAGAGTTATAACAATACCCATGCATTTAGGAGAAAGTAGGCTATATGTTCTTTACTGAACATCTTGTTTCCTGTGTAGAGGTTACGTGATTTTTGAGCTCCCACTCCCATTTTCGGAATGCCTTGCTCCCTCTTTCCTTTTTCTTTATATTTATTATTTATCTTTGAGAAGTGCTCGTACCTGACGTGATTTAACTAAATCTTTGTTTCTTTTATCTTCATTCTGTTATATTTGCTTCACACGGATGCCATCAAGGTAAGGTCTCGATAATCTTCTTTGTTTTGCATGTGTGTGTGTATCTTTCATGTGGAATAGTATGGTGTTTTATCTAGTATAGTATGTCCACCGTGTGTATGTTTGTTTCCTTTGAGTGCAGTCTTTCTTTACCTTTACCTTCCCCCTTCTATGATCCGTTTGTATTTATGTGTGTGTGACAGCTCTTTGGCTTACTGTACGGGTTTCTTCTTCCCGGCGTCAATTAGTCCCGTGTTCGATCAACGCGCTTGTTCACAAGTCTGTTCGCTCGGGGACGCAATTATGACCCGTGAATTCACCGATCTCTATCTGTCTGACGGTGGACTTGTGGGCATAGGGTTCGGTTGCGACCTTCCTATTGTACCCGTGTCCACTTATGATACCTGTATCTGGTGGTCACAACTTCGATCTTCGTGGATTCTTTGCCCCAATTAAGGCTTATGTCGTACACCACATTATATGCGTTCCTTTACCTTCGTTCCTTTATAACTATGATTGAGTTCTTTCTCACGTAAGTCATTGTGTCTATCTAATTGCCCCTTTTATCGTACGCATCTCCCTTCACTGCACTCGCCTTTATTTCTACTTCCTTACCGTAAATTATCTTGATGGATTTCACATAATTATACTGTACGTTACCATTGAGGTATTGTCGATTGTTCTGTCGTCACATATTTAGTACAGTCACGTCAGTCCTACGAGTATTTACTCTATTAGCTTTTGTCCATCCTAAACCCCCACTTTCTCTGTATCCTCTTGGCTATTCGGAATACCGTACACTTCTTTGTCCGTATGTCCATTTTCCTGACTCCCTTGTCTAGCCTCTTAACCTTTTTATTTTCCCAACTTAATGTTGCACTCTACGTGCATACTATTTCCTTAACGTACCACTCTCTCTCTTATGTCTATGACATAAACGTCACGCACATTCATCCTTTCTATTACAGTAACATCATTTCTTATTCAATACCATAACCTAACTTTTTGAATGTATCGCTTCCTCGTCAATACTTATTTATCTTTATTGATCAATACACTACCTCTCTATTACATCTATGTGGTCTTTGAGTACATTCATTCGTTTGATCGTTGGGTGGTTATTTTTATGGTATTCCTTTGGTTCTAGGCTAGGCCCATAGTCCATTGTATGTACGGTATCGTATTGAACTTACATCCACTACCATGTGAATGTACGTTCAGTCCATGCCTCTGATACATTTCTCTCCCTTTTGATCTACCATTATTCTGGTCATATATTTATTCATCATCCTCTGGTCCTTTTACATGGGCCCAGCACAGGATTAAGGTACTGCCACTCGCTTCCACTGCTGCTACAACATCTTGCAAGCTAAGTCCGTTTCAGTGCATGAACTCCGGGTCCTAGTAATTACAATCAGCAACTTCCCCATACGCTTGTTTTTCCTCAGCCAGTATACGCTCTTCTTCCCCCTGCCTGCTCTACTCCCACTACCGGGTCGCATGTTCGCTCAAGTGACGATTAAGGATTCACTCACCCCCTGTTTAAAGAAGTTTCGTAATATTTCGACTACTTAAGTATTTCCTCAAAACGCCGTTCTTCCCAGACATGCTCCTTGCACAGTGTGTCTTCCCTCCCTTCAAAGATGTCCCTTCTATTATTCGTTAGAGCTATTTCATACTCACCCAGCACACAGCACGTTAAAGAAAGTAAGAGGAACTTGTAGTCCATATCGGCCAATGGTTATGACGATCGTGTGGCCTCCGGAGAGGCCGAGTACAGGTATTTCTAGTTGACGCCCGTGGGCGACCTGCGCGTCGTAATGAGGATGAAGTGATTATGAAGACGGAACATACCCTCAGTCTCCGAGTCAGGGAAATTAACCCCAAGGGATTAAAATCTCTGATGGCTCGGCCGGGAACCGAACCCGGGGCCTTTTGAGCCAAAGCCTAGCGCGCTAACCATTTAGCCACGGAGCCGGACATATCGGCCAATGTTAATATTACAAGTTTATTATCCATTGTATGTGCTGATACGCTATAAAAGCCGGAGTTATGCAAATTAGTTCTGGGAAGAATTCATTATTGTGATAGATTTTTACATTTAGCACCCTTAAATTATATTTTTCACAGGTGGTATCGAACCCGCAATTATTAAATTCATAACACGAAGGCCGTGTCCATCTACATGTTTAGCTGGTAAACTTATATCTTGTCCAGAGTGAGTTTGTATCTTTCCAAAAGTTCTAAATTGTTTGAACATGTTTCGAAAGATGTATTATTAGAGTCACCAGTGCTACCAACTGTTGATAAATGGTCTCCATAACTTTTAACCCTGGTCTCAATATATCAGAATGTAAGCAAACATTTTTCCTCTGTCGAAGCTATTTCAATGAAACTTGGTAAAGACATACTACTACCTCGTCTCACTTAGACAGTGCCTTTCAAATTTTAATACGTCTCACCAATCCTACATGACGGCCGCGAAAAAATATTTAACTGGCATTCGATATCTCCGCAACAGTAACAGATATCACCATGAAATTCAGTACGGTGATAAAGTGTACTACTAGCAGTTCTCCTATGTGACTTTCATATACTTGTTAAGTACAAAACGAACATTTTGGCCAAGGGAAATTGAAACATTTAAATAGACTTTTCACGCGATCTATCCATCCGAGCGCAGTGAAACTTGGTACAGCACATTGTAATGCATTGACATCTAATTTGGTTCAATTGTTTACATAACTTCAAGATGGATGCTGTGCGAAATTTCAAAACTGAGTTTTTATTTTTTATAATAATTGTTAACATCATTGGAGCTATAGACACCGAGATAATCTCGAAAAAGTTATTTTTGTGACCTTTGACCTTGAATAACTTACTGCGCAGACACGAGATTTTATGAGACTTTAGAAATAACTTTTATAACACCAAAATGAAAGTGTATACGAGTTTACAGCTTATTATCTCTCATTCCGAGGTTGACCCATCTTTTCTTTTCCTTAAATGACTGGACTATAGATGCACCAAGTCAGGTTCATCAGCGGGATATTGGTGACCGTGTCTGGACTATGGTAGGGCTTGTGAACCACACATAAGAAGATAACATGGTTTAGCTGTTTTTGTAACTACACATAGAGTAATATCCACTCCAGTTATCACGTGTCTGTGCACAAACTATAGCGCAGGTCTATTATGCAGTATAAATCAAATGGAAATGAACATGATTTGACCACTGAGGCATGCGATTATGAATAGTTTATGGAAATGATACGTCACCATGTATAAATATTTCATTTCTCTTGTTTGCATTGCCGTTTAGAATATTCCAACAGTTGCAATATTTTACTACGTTATTCAGTCTTTAATATCCGCCGTGTGTGACGTCCCCTTACGGTAACACAAATAATGATTTAGAGTTGATTGCCAATACACTTACCGACTTCCAGTGATATATGTTTGTGGCCTACGTGGTGTACTTGAAACCTGTGGTATTCAAGCTGTCGTGCAAGTACAACTGGGTAGCGTGGTTTCGTCTCGGAAAACGACAGCCACTGGGTTCATATACTGAAGAATATTGAATTATTAGAAGCCATAATTCAGTGTTGAAGTAATCAATTGTTGTTGTTGTTGATGATGATGATTCTTCAGTCCTTTGACTGGTTTTATGCAGCCCCCCATGCTTCCCTGTCCTGAGCTATTCGTTTCATCTGTACTTAACTACCACACCTTACATCCGAGGCAATATGTTTAACATATTCTAACCTTGGTCTACGCCTACATTTATTATCCTCGACCCTTCCTTCCGTAACTAACTTTTCTATTCCTGGGTGTATTAGTATGGAGAGGCGTGGTGGCGCAGCGGTCAAGCTGTTGGCCTCTCACCAAGGTGGACTGGATTCGATTCCTGGTCAATGCATGTGAGATTTTGAAAGTGAACGTCCGGTGGCTCGGATTCCATGTAAAATTGAGTCCTCGTGGCTCATAGTCACAAGATTAAGGGTCACGTAAAATTACAATCTTCCTTCCTTGTCTTAGTATGTGTCCTACCAACCTATCTCTTCTCTTCATTAGCAGTCGCCACGAACATCTCTCCTCTCCCAATCGTCTTAATACGTCTTCATTTGTAAACCTATCTACCCATCTGATCTTCATCATTCTCCTGTAACACCACGTTTCAAACGCTTCAATTATCCTCTTTTCTGCTGCTCCAACAATCCAAGTTTCACTTCCATAGAGTACCAAGCTCCAGAATAAAACGTTCAAAAATTACTTCTTAATACCTTAATCTATATTTGTTATCAACAGATTCCTTCTCTGTAGAAATACTCTCCTTGCCTGTGTTAACCTACTTTTTATGACTCCTTTGCTTCGACAATCACTAGTAATTTTGCTTCCTAAGTAACAGAAGTCTCCTACTTCCTTTAGCTTTTCACCTGCCCATTCGACGTCCATAGGGGTTTCTGATTTCTTTCGGTTGCATCCAATATAGTATAATCTATCAGTAGAATCGCCGGCCACGTGGTGTTGGGGTCGCGCGCATGCCTCTCACCCGGAGCCCCAGGTTTCGATTCCCGGCTCCGTCAGGGATATGAAAACTGACGTGAGGGTTGGAACGGGGTGCACTCAGCCTCATGAAGACAATTGAGTAGCCGTCTGACAGTGAGGCAGCGCCCCGATCACGAAAACCAATATTAACGGCTGAGGGGACCCGATGCGCTGATCACGCGTCACCCCATTATCTGCAGGCAAAATGGCTGGGCAGCTGTCGCTTGGTCGGCCTAGGCCCTACATGGGCTGTATAGTGCCAGGGGTTGACTATTAGTAGAATCATTCCTGTCGTGGGCCGATAACCTAGATGTTAGGCCCCTTAAAACAACAATTATCATCATCATCATCATTTCAGTTGGTCAAAAATAATGTACCCAAATAGGTTAGGCGGGGAGATACAAGCAATTTTCTAGTGCTTAAAATAAATTCACATGAATTATTTGTACACCTAATAAAACACATTTCCACAAATTAGGGGATTAATAAGATGACTAGTTTCTTTCGTCAACCCAACATCATCAGAACCACCGCAGGCTTAATTTAGGTTCAGTGGATAAGTATATAGAGTAACTTGCATGTACAACAGTATTTAATGTTTCTAATTGAAGTTTGTAAAAATCAGATTTGATAACCAACTATTTTTAGCCTACTTTTCACATTTTGCAAAAATGAGGAAAAAGTAGACTTATGAGATCGATCCGGGAAAATGTGTGTCTGTCTGTCTGTCTGTCTGTCTGTCTGTCCGTCTGTCTGTCTGTCTGTCTGTCTGTCTGTCTGTCTGTCCTTCTGTCTGTCTGTCTGGCTGTGTGTGTGTCCCCCCCTATCAACTCCTAAACGGCTGCAGCAATCAAAACCAAATTTAGTATGAGTAAAGATATGCACCGGAATATCTCACGTCGATATTTGAAAATGATGTCAGTGCTACCAACTGCTGAAAATACGCACTAGAAATTTGAGCTCCATGTTGGATATCATGCAAGGTATGCATGGGAGCTATTCCAAAATTGGCACACATGTAGATAAGACTCTTTCAGTTTAATTTCCAGGAGGCCAACCATGACAGTGTTGCCAAAATAATGTTAAGCCTTCTGATAGGTTCAATGTTTAAATGCATATAACTTCTACACTATTAATTGGATTTCAACCAAATTTTGTATGTAATATCTGTACATAAACAGATATGACTGAGCGTATTCTTAAGGCCACCAGGGCTGCCAACTGTTTATAATTGCTCTCTCTATTTTTTCATCCAAATACCTATATATCAGAAAGTATGCAAGCCAACAGCTTTAAACTATGCACACGTATATTCTGACATTTTAGATTAATTTGGAGTAACTTATATATGTCAGTTCTACCAACATGATTATAAACCTGCTGATAGTACCAATTTTTAAATACATGTAACTTCTATACTATCAGTTGGATTTCAACCAAATTTCGTATGTGCTATGTGTACCATAACATATATTACTATTAGTATTGTTAAGAACAATCAAGGCTGCCAACTGTTAATAAATGCTGTCTATATATTTTTTACCCTAATATCAATATATCAGAAAGTATGCAAGCCAACAGCTCTATACTTTGCACACGTATAGCACCTGACATTCTAGATTAATTTGGAGTAATTAATACAAGACAGTGCTGCCAACATGATTCTATGCCTGATGATATGTCAAATTTTAAAATACATGTAATTTCTATACTAACAAATGTATTTCATCCAAAATTGGCACAAAAAGATATAATAATATTTCAGATTATTTCTGACCAGCACACGCATGGTATTGTTGGTAACATGCTTTTACGCGTGCTGATAGATCCAGTGTCTAACTTCATGTAACGTCCATTGGACTTCAACCAAATTTTGTATTCTGTAACTTAAGAGATGGAACTAAGAATATATTCAGTCACCAGGGCTGCCAACTGTAGTGCTCTATTAGGCTACATTATACCAGGTATATTTTGAACTAATTAGATATTTCGATATTACCAACTTAATTTCGTCATTATTCTAGATAGGTTCATATACTGTAGAATAATCATTGGCATGAAAAGTAGGCTGTATAGTTCTTCACGGAACTTCTTGTTTTTAAATTTGATAGTCTGATGCACTTCTATAAGTGCTGCGTATTTTGTTGCTAGTACTTTTCTTGCGTTTAAGTATGGAAATCTTCTGAATCGTTAACTTCTACCGCAGCGAACTTTTGACGTTGATTGCGTTCTAAACTATTTTGTTAGTATCAGTTTACGCCTCAACAACCTGGTAAGAGAGTACAGAAAATAACATCAAACACAGCCCTTCCTATCCACCAGGACATAGCTGTAGGATTCAGGCACTTAAAATCGAGATCACCACCAGTTCAGACGGCACAGTTGCTCATCAGCAGAAGCTATAATGGAAAAGCGGAATGGCAATCTGTTTGGAACGGCACAGCTCCGAAGGAGTGGCAGCCATTATTTAATATCAAGCAACCTCCGGCTGGTTTTGATCTCCCACGAAGAACTTGGGTTGCCCTCAACAGAATCCGAACCAAGCACGGGCGATGTGGCTACCTGCTTCATAAGTGGGGCATGCGAACTTACCCCAGCTGTGACTGTAGTGCAGTGAATCAAACCATCCATCATATTGTAGCAGAATGTCCGAGGAGGACGACTTTCTGGTGACATCTACTCAGGCCATACAGTGGCTAGACGAACTGGACATACAGCTGTGAAATCTGTAGGGCTAAGTTGATTGTTGTAATGGTTTCCTCCCTTTTTTGTATATATATATATATATATATATGTGTATATGTAAATAGTATATCGTTTTTGTGTACAATGCCATAAGCATAAATAAATAAACCACTCAAATTTGCTATTATGTAATGAGCGTTTGTAATTGGTTAGTTAGGTTAATCACTTAAACACACACTAAAATATAACTAAGTTGATAATTTGGTTGTCTACTGAGTTCCTGTAATGACATCCACATCACTTCACTCCACACTTTTGATTGACGTGTATAATCCCATCATGCCTGCTCGTTGGTTGCTGGCGCAATCTGACGCTGTTCCTACAACTATACTGCTATTTGCACGCCTGAGCGATAATAACATCAGTGTCAAAGCCACATTCATGCAACTGGGTATTCTAAAGTGCATACCTTATGTTTCTTGTAGATTAAATCCAGTCATGGTGTTTTTCACTCTGATAGAGCATGCTCTATTCTGTGTTGTCCCAGAAAAGGATATCGTTCCCAATATGTTTCTTAGAAATTTGAAGCTTTCGTGCTCTAGGATGACAATTCTTAATACACGCAATCCCAGTTTCACTCCATTCTTTTCTATCGCCATCAAACAGAATACAAGCATAACAATGCATTGAGCTCGTCCTTGCACTTGCTGTTAACCATTCATATGGCTCATACCACTGAGACTGGAATATACATGATTGATGTTGATCACTCTGCACAATATTTAGATGAGGTTTTGGTCTTCTCTCTTACACTGCACATTTCTCTTCATAGGACAACGAAGAATATATTTGATTATAAATACACTATTAAATCACTACACTGGTCCATGTTTTAAAACTCCAAACCGAACATGCACGCGCTGAAATACCGCCCGCCTCATGAAAACTCTGCTTAGAGCCTATGCTCTCTGCTGACGCATTAAGATATCGACCTTCTGCTTGGCGCATGCGCAATTGCCTTTTCTACCCAGAGAGACTTGAGCCTGTTTCAAAGGACATTCACTGGCTGCTCAGTCACGCGCCGAGAAGCTGGCGTCAATCCCACCGTGGCTACAGAGAATAATACCGAAAACTAGAGATTTAATTTGCCCATGCCAATGAAAAATAGGAAAATTTAAATGTGCATATTCCTTGAGAATGAAATGGGTACGCTAAGGCTCAAACATTCCCCTCCAGCTTTGCATCTGACTAACATTATCTGTTGTTACATCGTGCAGCTTATTTTCTTAAGTGTGTCAAGCAGGCTGCTTGGTTGGTTGGTTCCTTAGTTTAGGGACTACGACAACGTGGTCATGTAGCCCCGTGTACTTTGGGTGTGTGTAGAATCTGTCTGATATCCGGTGTCATTGTGATGACAGTATTAGTGTGTGTTATTTGTTTTTAATTCTAGTAAGAACTGCAGACGATAATTTCAAGTAGTATCCACTTTCGATACCAAATGCTACCGTCCACGACACCTAGCTGTGTACTTGGCTACTACTAGATACCATCACAACCAGCAGCTGGTTTCGAACGTTGATACTTCAGAGCATTATTAACCTACAAATTTTGCTTCACACATGTATAGTTAGTGGAAGGTTCCTTTGCATGCCATAAATCTATAACATGGAACCACCGACTTTATTTCCTCTCCGAAGGAAAGCATACTGAGGGATTTTTAACGCTTTTAAAAAATCCAACAACTTTGGTCGGGTTTGAACCCGGGACTTTGGGCATAGAAGCTCACCATATGTGTCCTAATTTATTAAGTCTATACATGCGGTGATGCATATATCTCTTATATAAAACTAAGTGTCCTGACTGACTGACTCACTGACTCATCATCGCCCAGCCAAAACTATTAAAGTTAGAAACATGAAATTTGGGGGATATGTTCGTTGTAAGTCGAAAACGCCCATTAAGGAGGGATTTGTGGATATTCAGATACTAAAGGGGTCTTAAGGGGGTAGACCTGCAATCCATTGAATAACAATATCTCCCGAATACTTTCTTTGGGGGATGTGATACTCGGCATATAAACTCACATTACAAAAAAAGAAGACACGCGTCAGAGGGTTTTTCGATATGGTGTATATTATGAGGTTAAAGGGATGAAAAGTGGGGGTTGAAGGATTCCTAACGGAGCGTGTATCTCTTAAACGACATAGGCGAGGTGTTTGAAACTCAGTGAAAAAAATCAGCTTATTATTATTAACAGAAAAGCGCACGAATGTGCATAACATAGATTTACATTAGTGAAACAAACATGTTACAAAAGAGTTAATTAATGTGAAAAACATCATGATCCAGTAATCAATCAGGAATGTGTGCATTAAAGCATTTATTCATGACCAGTCATTATATTGTGAATTGAATGTTATTTGTGAAATAGAGCAACACTGTATGATGCTTTGTTCATTTTAAATGTTAGTCCTTGCTATAATCACAGAGTGATTTCTGGTTATTTTTACATCGTGTGATGTGATATGTGTCACAGAACTGGTCACATAACGAGCACACGCAGAGTTCATTTGGGGCGTGGTAGGACATGTTTTTACATATTTTATGGTGGTACCCATGCACTGCTAACTTTATCACCACATGTCTTAGTTTCTGATTGGCGCTGGTCCAGTTCCGGTTGATCATGGCATCCGTGCTGTAAAATTCTAGCGGAATGTCTTCTCTCTTATCTCTTCTCTCTGCTAGGTGCGCTTCAGCATTCTTTGTTGATGGAAGCTGTAATTTTGTTCTTATTTCTTCGACGAGGAAGGGTTCCCGTGCTAATTCATATGTTAGGCGTGAGCGCGTGTATTTTGAGATGCCCATTAAGGTTTTCAGGAATTGGGCTTTAACTCTTTCGATGGTGGCCAGATCTCTCTTCGTTAGTCGGTCCCATATCAAGTGGATCCCGTACGTGAGAATTGGTAGGATCTTTGCGTCAAACAGATGCATAGCTGTTTTTAAGGATAGCTGCTGGAGATTGATAACGTCGTACATGGCTTTCAAGCAAGCCACTGCTCTGTCTTGGATGTGTAATCTGAATGTCCCGGTAGTCTGTAAAGTAATCCCAAGGTATTTAACTGCATTTACTATTTCCACTTTGACCTCTTCATATTGCAAGTTGTCGTTTGCTGCTACACGCCCACCTTTCCGAAAAACCATCTGTTGGGTTTTTGTCCAGTTTATTTTCAGACTGTTATTTCCTGCCCATTCTACCAGTGCTGAGAAGGCGTGTTGGAGTTCTTCCTTATTTGGTGACCCTAGGACCATGTCATCCGCATATATGTAGATCACTGCGTCCTTTGATTTCTCTCGGATTGCTGTTGTTACATCGGCTGTGGCAATATTGAACAGTATGGGACTGAGGGGGTCACCTTGCAACACTCCATTAGTTTGGGTGATTTCCTTTGTTTTGCATACTGCGTCATCTATGGTGATCTGGTTGTATGCCAGGATATTTTTTACTAAGATTGTTAAAGGATTGTGATTTCCGATGATATTTTGAAGTTTCGATGTGAGCTTTCTTCTGTCAATTAGGTCGAAGGCCTTTGTATAGTCTATAAAGACTGCATAAAACTTTCCCTTTTGGAGTCGTTTTGCTTCCTCTATGTCATTTAACAGATTTTGAATTGCGTGCAAGGTTCCTCTTCCTCGTCTAAAGCCGAATTGTTCCTCCGGTATCTTGGAGTCGACTTCGTATACTATCCTGTTGGTTAGAATTCTTGTCAGTAACTTGAAGGTGTTGCTTTCCAGTGCAATTCCTCTGTACGAGTTGGGGTCGTTGGTTTCACCTTTTCCTTTATAGAGAGTTTTAATGGTCGATTTTCTCCATTCATCGGGAATATTTCCTGTTTCTAGGCATTTGGTAAAGAGCTTGGACCATAGTTCTGATAGGTGTTGTGCCGATTCCTTTAGATGTTCGTTGAAAAACCCGTCTGGTCCTGCGGCCTTGTTACATTTCGTAGCATTGATTATGTCCAATACCTCTGTTTTAGTGATGGGGAGTATTTCTTCGTGTTGATCTCTACATTCAATTTCATATGCCGCTTGTTGACCTGTACCGTTAAGGATGAGAGTGAAGTGCGATTCCCATATTCCTATTTCTACGTTGCTAGATCTTGACGATCTTCTTGGTCTGATGGCTATGTATGGATCATTCATTGCTTCTTTGGCGATCCTCTCACCTTCTTTTTCTATGTATTGAAAGCGTTTACGTTTTAGGAGATTCTTGTAATATCTCCGTGTTTCCCCATATACTCTTAGGTCCTCTGGTGTTGACGTGATCCTAGCTATATGTAGCGCCTTTAGTGTAGTTTGTCTTTCTGCTTAAACAAGCAGTTCCGTGAAGAACTATACAGCCTATTTTCATATATCCTACTTATGTTAATTGCCACTATCAACATACACAACTTCAGTTTGATTGCTGTAATAGATTCGTAGATATTGAGAACCGACTAAATATTTCGGATGGTCGCCATGTTGTATTTTATATATGTAGGTACTAGAGTTATGTACTGTTACATGCAGATTATTGTGAACGTGTAGTATTCAAACTTCAATCGCATAATTAGGACACAAGAAAAAACAAGGAGATTTAAAAATTTTCACAGCTGCCATCTTGAGGTTTTGGAAACAATTGAAATAAATTAGATGCCAGTGGATTAACATTCGGATAAAGCTTTACTGTACCAAGTTTCACTGCACGCGGATGGTTAAATTGCGAGAAACGTCCATATGAATATTTATAATTCGCGCCACCGCCATGTTGGATTTGTGATCACCAGGTTATTTAAAGTCCTATAGGTGAACTTAAGTGCATAGCCCCTATGAACATTAAAAAATGCAGTTTGATTGCTAAAATAGATTCGTAGATATTCAGTATCGTCTAAATATTTCGGATGGTCGCCATGTTGGATTGTTAAATGTATAGGCCATAGAGTCATGTACCATTAAAGGAAAATTATTGCGTAGGTTCATTATTCAAACTATCACTTCGATCGCATGACTACATCACAAGAAATAAAAACTTAATTTTAAAATTCGCACTGCCGCCATCTTGAGGTTATGTAAACAATTGAACTAAATTAGATACCAGTGGATTACAATGTGTATAAATATTTCCTGTACCAGGTTTCAGTGCGCTTGGAACATTAAATCGCGAGAAAGGTCTATTTAAAATTTTCAAATTCGCTTGGCCGCCATGTTCGTTTTGTAGTTAACCGGTTTTTGAAGGTCTTATAGATGGACTTCCAGTAGTGCCCTTTATCTCCGTACAAAATTTTAGGGAGATATCGCTAATAGTTTCAGAGATATATAATGCCGGTGAAATATTTCGCACATCCGCCATCTTGTGATTATGTAAAAAATTGAACGAAGTTAGATGTCGGTGCATTACAATGTATATAAACATATACTGTACCAAGTTTCATTGCGTTTGGTTGGTCAAATCGCGAGAAACGTCTACTTAAAAGTCGCAAATTCGCTTGGCCGCCATGTTGGTTTTTTAGTTACCAGGTTTTCAAAAGTCACATAAGTGACCTTATGATAGTTCCCTCTATCACCATAGAAAATGTCAGGGTAATATCGGTAATAGTTTCGGAGATATTGAATGCTGGTGAAATATTTCGCACAGCCGCCATGTTGGATTGGTGGGTCGTAACAAAATTTGAAGGGCACGGTCGAGGTCGCCGGGAATAGTGCTATGAACTTTCCGAGTTTCATTGAAATCGCTCCTGCCGTTTAGATTTTATTAGGGGGGACACACACACGAATCACACACACACACACACACACACACACACACGCACACACACACGGACAAAAGGTGATCTCATAAGCCTATTTTTTCAAAATTGAAAATAGGCTAAAAATAAGTAAATAGGTGTTCGACCGTTTTTCCATAAATCCAATTTAAGGGGCCCATGCGGAGGGGTGAAATTCAGGGGGAAAAACAAGAAGGAAAGTGTCCTAACTGATTGACTGACTCACTCATCAAACTCAGGGGGGTGGGGGACTGCTTAAAAATAAGTAATTAGGTGTTCGACAGATTTTTTAATAAATCCAATTTAAGGGGTTCATGGGAAGGGGTGAAATTGTGGAAAAAACAATTGAAAGAAAATGTCCTGACTCACTCACTCATCATCTCCCAGCCAAAATTATTGAAGTTAGAAACATGACATTTTTGGGATATGTTCGTTGTATGTCAAAACCGTCCACTAAGGAACGATTTTCGAATATTCAGGTTCTAAATGGGTCTTAAGGGGGTTAAACCTGCATGTCATTGAATAACAATATCTCACGAGTGGTTTCATTTGTGGATGTGATACTCGGTATATAAACTAAATATTAACAATAAGGGTTTTTCGATGTGATGTATATTATCAGGTGAAAAGGGATGAAAATTGGGGGTTGAAGGAAACCTAACGGAGCGTGTATCTCTTTAACGACATAGGCGAAAAATTTGAAACTCAGCGGAAAAAAATCAGCTTAAAAATAAGTCAATAGGTGTTCGATCGTTTTTTCATAAATCCAATTCAAGAGGCCCATGGGGAGGGATGAAATTCTGGGGGGAAAAATTGAAAGAAAATATTCTGACTGACTCACTCACTCATCATGCCCAGCGAAAACTATTGAAGATAGAAACATGAAATTTTGGGGTTATTGCTCGCTGTGTGTCGAAAACGTCCACTAAGGAAGGATTTTTGGATATTCAGGTTCTAAAGGTGTGTTAAGGGGGTAGACCTGCATTTAATTGAATTACAATATCTCCCGATTGGTTTCATTGGATAATGTGATACTCGGCATATAAACTCATCAATATGAATAAGAAGACATGTGTCTCAGGGATTTTGGATGTGGTGTATATTATGAGGTGAATGGGTGAAAAGTGGGAGTTGAAGAACTCATCATCCTTCAGTCAAACCTATTGCAGTTAGAAACATGCAATTTTGGGGATATGTTCGTTGTATGACGAAAACTTCCACTAAGGATGGATTTTTGGATATTCATGTTCTAAACGGGTGTTAAGGGGGTTAAACTTGCATTTCATTGATTAACAATATTTCACGAGTTGTTTCATTTGGGGATGTGATATTCGGCATATAAACTAATCATTAAAAAAAAAATAAGCAGACATGTGTCTAAGTGTTTATCGATGTGGTGTATATCATAAGGTGAAAGGGGTGAAAATTGGGGGTTGAAGGATTCTTAACGGACCGTGTATCTTTTTAACGACATCCGACATAGGTGAGAAGTTTGAAATTCAGCGGAAAAATCAGCTTAAAAATAAGCAAATAGGTGTTCGACTGTTTTATCATAAATCCAATTTAAGGGGCCCATGGGGAGGGGTGAAATTGTGGGGAAAAAACAGGAAGGAAAGTGTCCTAACTGATTGACTCTCTCACTCACTCATCAAATTAAGGGGCCCATCCGAATGAAGAATAACAAGAAGAAACTAATAAAGTAACGCAATCCGGTAACCATGACAACAGTAGGCCTATCACAAGAGGTGGCATCCAACTTTCCATCTATTTCTATTATTAAATTTCTGTGCAAGTTTGCAAATGGCTATTAGGTTAACGTGGAATCAAACATAGACTGTAAAATTCAACAATGCGATTAAGGGGGTAAAGGGGTACTCTACAATTTTTACACGTGACTTACACCTGCGATATGCGATATGTTGTACAGAAGATCTATTATATCTCCAAACAACAACATTATTTTCAAAAATTCCTGGATTGGAATAGTGTGTTTTGCGGCTTTTGGGAATTTGGGCCATTGGAGGCTTTATCAATAAATGATAAAAATGGTCCGGTTAGCTCAAACAATGCCAGCGTTTCGCCCCAGTGTGCCGTTGGGCTCGTCAGTTGGTACAGACACACCTACCAATACGCGTGGCTAGCACATACTGAGAAGGCCATGCAAGACACAAAATACAAGCAGTATTGACGTCACGAGCATGCCAATGTGCTACGGGAGTAAAACTCCCTTCCATAAAAACAAAAGCCTTACCTTGGCAATCCAAATAAGGTTTTGAATATTCCCGAAGGGAATATGATGTAGTTTCCATTTGAGCGGATGAATTATCAATAAATGATAAAAATGGTCCGGTTAGCTCAAACAATGCCAGCGTTTCGCCCCAGTGTGCCGTTGGGCTCGTCAGTTGGTACAGACACACCTACCAATACGCGTGGCTAGCACATACTGAGAAGGCCATGCAAGACACAAAATACAAGCAGTATTGACGTCACGAGCATGCCAATGTGCTACGGGAGTAAAACTCCCTTCCATAAAAACAAAAGCCTTACCTTGGCAATCCAAATAAGGTTTTGAATATTCCCGAAGGGAATATGATGTAGTTTCCATTTGAGCGGATGAATTATCAATAAATGATAAAAATGGTCCGGTTAGCTCAAACAATGCCAGCGTTTCGCCCCAGTGTGCCGTTGGGCTCGTCAGTTGGTACAGACACACCTACCAATACGCGTGGCTAGCACATACTGAGAAGGCCATGCAAGACACAAAATACAAGCAGTATTGACGTCACGAGCATGCCAATGTGCTACGGGAGTAAAACTCCCTTCCATAAAAACAAAAGCCTTACCTTGGCAATCCAAATAAGGTTTTGAATATTCCCGAAGGTAAGGTACTGCTTGTATTTTGTGTCTTGCATGGCCTTCTCAGTATGTGCTAGCCACGCGTATTGGTAGGTGTGTCTGTACCAACTGACGAGCCCAACGGCACACTGGGGCGAAACGCTGGCATTGTTTGAGCTAACCGGACCATTTTTATCATTTACAAGCTGTACCCGGCATGCGTTGCAATGCCAATCAAAGAAAGTGTTGGCGTTGAAATTCTGTTTCTTGAAGTGCTTTTGGATACACAACATGTTAACTGCCTCTAAGCTATCATAAAATGGATTTTCTAATTTAGAACCATTCGTGGGAGCGTGCACAACAACTTTCAAAAAGTTTCATCGCTGTCACTCATTTGTTGAATCTAATCGTACGCTACCTATTGTGAAATGGATTTACTAAGTCGAAACCCTTTCCTGGCGTGTACACAATGACTCATCAATGATTCATCGCAATCGGATGAATGGTATATGCACGTATAGGGGTTTTTGTTTAAACGATTCGTGCGCTGTCACTCATTTGTTGAATCTACTCGTGCGCTACCTATTGAGAAATGTATTACTAAGTCGAAGCCCTTCCCTGGCGTGTACACAATAACTCATCAAGGTTTCATCGCAATCGAAGAATGTTATATGAACGCAATAGGGAATTTTGTTGAAACGCTTCGCGCGTCGTCACCCCTTTGTTGCATCTACTCTTGCGCTACTTATTGTGAAATGGATTTACTAAGTCCCCTTCCCTGGCGGATACAAAATAACTGATCAATGTTTCATCGCAATCGGATGAATAGTATATGAACGCATACCTGATTTTGTTTAAACGATTCGCACTCCGTCACTCATTTGTTGAATCTACTCGTGCGCTACCTACTGTAAAATGTATTTACTAAGTTAGAAACCGTCACGTAAGTGTCCACAACATCTCACCCAAGTTTCATCGCTATCGTCGTTCATTCGTCGAATCTACTCGTGTGCTACCTACTGTGAAATGTATTTAGTAAGCCAGAAACCTTCCTTGGAGTGTCAACCATATTTCACCCAAGTTTCACCGCTAACGGCAGAATGGTATATGACCTTATACGGGACTTTGTTGAAACGCTTCGCGCGTCGTCCCTCATTTGTTGAATCAACTTGTGCGCTGCATATTGTATAGGGGATTTACTAAGCCAGAAATTTTCCATGACGTGTACACAACATCTCACCCAAGTTTCATAGGTACGGACGAATGGTACATGTATGCATACGGGACTTGGTTGAAACGCTTCGCGTGTCGTCGCTCATTTGTTGATTCTACTCTTGCGCTACATATTGTAATATGGATGTACTCAGCCAGAAACCTTCCCTGGAGTGTACACAACATCTCACCCAAGTTTCATCGCAATCGGATGAATGGTATGTGAACGTATACGGGACGTTGTCGAAACGCTTCGCGCGTAGTCACTCATTTGTTGAACATAAACGTGCGCTTCGTATTGTAAAATGGATTTACTTAGCCAGAAACCTTTCCTGGAGTGTACACAACAATTCACCAAACATTTATCACTATCAGACGAATGGTATATGACTTTATACGGGACTTTGTTGAAACGCTTCGCGTGTCATCGCTCATTTGTTGAATCTACTGGTGCGCTACCTATTGTAAAATGTATGTACTAAGCCAGAAACCTTCCCTGGAGTGTACACAGCATCTCACCCAAGTTTCATCGCTATCGGATGAATGGTATATGAAATTAAATGGGACTTTGTTGAAACGCTTCGCGCGCCGTTGCTCATTTGTTGATTCTACTCGTGCTCTACCTATTTTTAAAGGGATTTACTAAGCTAGAAACCTTCCCTGGAGTGCACACAAAATCTCAGCCCAGTTTCATCGCTATCGGACGAATGGTATATGAACGCAAAAGTGACTTTGTTGAAATGCTTCGCGCGTCGTAGCTCATTTGTTGAATCTAATCGTGCGCTGCCTATTGTAAAGTGGATGTACTAAGCCAGAAAATTTCCCTGCAGTGCACACAACATTTTACGCAAGTTTCATAGCTATCGGACGAATGGTATATGAATGCATTCGGGACTTTGTTGAAATGCTTCGCGCATCGTCGCTCATTTGTTGAATCTACGCGTGCGCTACCTATTGTAAAATGGATTTACTAAGTCAGAAACCTTCCTTGGAGTGTACTCAACATCTCACCTAAGTTTCAACGCTATCGGACGAATAGTATATCAATGCATACGGGACTTGGTTGAAATGCTTCGCGCATCGTCGCTCATTTGTAGAATCTACGCGTGGGCTACCTATTGTAAAATGGATTTACTAAGTCAGAAACCTTCCTTGGAGTGTACTCAACATCTCACCCAAGTTTCATCGCAATCGGACGAATGGTATATGAACACATACGGGACTTTGTTGAAATGCTTCGCGCATCGTCGCTCATTTGTTGAATCTACGCGTGCGCTACCTATTGTGAAATGGATTTACTAAGTCAGAAACCTTCTTTGGAGTGTACTCAACATCTCACCCAAGTTTCATCGCTATCGGACGAATGGTATATGAACACATACGGGACTTTGTTGAAATGCTTCGCGCATCGTCGCTCATTTGTTGAATCTACGCGTGCGCTACCTATTGTAAAATGGATTTACTAAGTCAGAAACCATCCTTGGAGTGTAGTCAACATCTCACCCAAGTTTCATCGCAATCGGACGAATGGTATATGAACACATACGGGACTTTGTGGAAATGCTTCGCGCATCGTCGCTCATTTGTTGAATCTACGCGTGCGCTACCTATTGTAAAATGGATTTACTAAGTCAGAAACCTTCCTTGGAGTGTACTCAACATCTCACCCAAGTTTCATCGCAATCGGACGAATGGTATATGAACACATACGGGACTTTGTGGAAATGCTTCGCGCATCGTCGCTCATTTGTTGAATCTACGCGTGCGCTACCTATTGTAAAATGGATTTACTAAGTCAGAAACCTTCCTTGGAGTGTACTCAACATCTCACCCAAGTTTCATCGCTATCGGACGAATGGTATATGAACACATACGGGACTTTGTTGAAATGCTTCGCGCATCGTCGCTCATTTGTTGAATCTATGCGTGCGATACCTATTGTAAAATGGATTTACTAAGTCAGAAACCATCCTTGGAGTGTACTCAACATCTCACCCAAGTTTCATCGCAATCGGACGAATGGTATATGAACACATACGGGACTTTGTTGAAATGCTTCGCGCATCGTCGCTCATTTGTTGAATCTACGCGTGCGCTACCTATTGTAAAATGGATTTACTAAGTCAGAAACCTTCCTTGGAGTGTACTCAACATCTCACCCAAGTTTCATCGCAATCGGACGATTGGTATATGAAGACATACGGGACTTTGTTTAAATGCTTCGCGCATCGTCGCTCATTTGTTGAATCTACGCGTGCGCTACCTATTGTAAAATGGATTTACTAAGTCAGAAACCTTCCTTGGAGTGTACGCAACATCTCACCCAAGTTTCATCGCAATCGGTTGAGTGGTATATGAATGCATAGGAGACATACACACCCACAGACAAACTATCACGTAAGATTGATTTTTATATATATAGATTGATAATTCATCCGCTCAAATGGAACCTACATCATATTCCCTTCGGGAATATTCAAAACCTTATTTGGATTGCCAAGGTAAGGCTTTTGTTTTTATGGAAGGGAGTTTTACTCCCGTAGCACATTGGCATGCTCGTGACGTCAATACTGCTTGTATTTTGTGTCTTGCATGGCCTTCTCAGTATGTGCTAGCCACGCGTATTGGTAGGTGTGTCTGTACCAACTGACGAGCCCAACGGCACACTGGGGCGAAACGCTGGCGTTGTTTGAGCTAACCGGACCATTTTTATCATTTATTGATAATTCATCCGCTCAAATGGAAACTACATCATATTCCCTTCGGGAATATTCAAAACCTTATTTGGATTGCCAAGGTAAGGCTTTTGTTTTTATGGAAGGGAGTTTTACTCCCGTAGCACATTGGCATGCTCGTGACGTCAATACTGCTTGTATTTTGTGTCTTGCATGGCCTTCTCAGTATGTGCTAGCCACGCGTATTGGTAGGTGTGTCTGTACCAACTGACGAGCCCAACGGCACACTGGGGCGAAACGCTGGCATTGTTTGAGCTAACCGGACCATTTTTATCATTTATTGATAATTCATCCGCTCAAATGGAAACTACATCATATTCCCTTCGGGAATATTCAAAACCTTATTTGGATTGCCAAGGTAAGGCTTTTGTTTTTATGGAAGGGAGTTTTACTCCCGTAGCACATTGGCATGATCGTGACGTCAATACTGCTTGTATTTTGTGTCTTGCATGGCCTTCTCAGTATGTGCTAGCCACGCGTATTGGTAGGTGTGTCTGTACCAACTGACGAGCCCAACGGCACACTGGGGCGAAACGCTGGCATTGTTTGAGCTAACCGGACCATTTTTATCATTTATTGATAATTCATCCGCTCAAATGGAAACTACATCATATTCCCTTCGGGAATATTCAAAACCTTATTTGGATTGCCAAGGTAAGGCTTTTGTTTTTATGGAAGGGAGTTTTACTCCCGTAGCACATTGGCATGCTCGTGACGTCAATACTGCTTGTATTTTGTGTCTTGCATGGCCTTCTCAGTATGTGCTAGCCACGCGTATTGGTAGGTGTGTCTGTACCAACTGACGAGCCCAACGGCACACTGGGGCGAAACGCTGGCATTGTTTGAGCTAACCGGACCATTTTTATCATTTATTGATAATTCATCCGCTCAAATGGAAACTACATCATATTCCCTTCGGGAATATTCAAAACCTTATTTGGATTGCCAAGGTAAGGCTTTTGTTTTTATGGAAGGGAGTTTTACTCCCGTAGCACATTGGCATGCTCGTGACGTCAATACTGCTTGTATTTTGTGTCTTGCATGGCCTTCTCAGTATGTGCTAGCCACGCGTATTGGTAGGTGTGTCTGTACCAACTGACGAGCCCAACGGCACACTGGGGCGAAACGCTGGCATTGTTTGAGCTAACCGGACCATTTTTATCATTTATTGATAATTCATCCGCTCAAATGGAAACTACATCATATTCCCTTCGGGAATATTCAAAACCTTACATTGGAGGCTAACAATCCCGAATTTTCATGCACCACAAGCCTTTATAATTTATTAAAGGGGTCTTCCTGGGGATGGGGACTTTCCACAACGGTGAGGGTCAGTTTTAATTTGACATATATTGCGATTCGTCTAAGAGGTTTTCAATATTATTTTCACATCAGGAAGTACACGTTAGGTGATTTTAGTTTGAGAGCACATTTTAACTAATCATATTTTTGGTCGACAATCGGATTCAACGTAAAAATGATTTTGTTTGATACTGTGTGGTTGATATATCTTTATGTTTATGTACGCATATAATTCATGTTCGGGTTCTTGGAGCATCGTAAAATTAGGTATTTTAACAATGAGTCAATACACCAATCATTTAAAAAACTCTTCAAATCACTTCTCATAGAAGGGTGGGTATAAGGAACAACTTTTCAAAATACATGTTAAAATAGGAGAAAAATAAAAATTATCCTAGAAGGACGACCAAAGCATATGTTGCGCTTCTCAATGTGTGACAAAAAACTAGGGAGTCTATAAAGGGTCTCCGAAAACCACATTTTATGGCCCTTATATTAACAGTGTCTGCGATATACCTAGAAAATTAACTTCTTTCTGATAAACTTAGGCTATGAAGGAATGACAAGCCCCTAACCATTGCAACAATAGCTCAATTGATAACGTATGGTTATTAACACCGAAGACCGTTCGAAGAGCGGGTACTTCTGCTAGTCTATTATATATAATCCAAAATTGACTCATCACCGCAGGGCTCAAACCACTAGACCTAGAAAGCTGAAATTTTGTTTGTTGGTTGATCCGAGTATGTAGAGGCTCACTAAGAAACGGTTTTTGAAAATTCAATTTCTATGTGACTTTCTTCGGCTCTTTGGCATTGAGCATCCAAAATTAACTCATCGACGCAGGGCTCAAACCACTAGACCTAGAAAGCTGAAATTTTGTTTGTTGGTTGATCCGAGTATGTCGAGGCTCACTAAGAAACGGTTTTCGAGAATTCAATTTGTAAGTGACTTTTTTCGGCCCTTTGGCACTGAGCAAGGACAGTCGGTACAAAGATCGGATTTACCTCATTATCAGCCGCCAGATACGAGAAACAATACTCAGAGGTCCTGTAGGGGCCCCGAAACACACTTTCAAAGTTCCCAAAATGACCAGTTTCGGAGATATTCCCAAATAACTGTGTTCCCTCTGAGGAAAAGACCAACGTTACTATGGCAACCGCTGAAATTTCGCAGACCGGGGATAGTTTTCTGGCAATCTCTCGAAAACCGTTCCTTTTAGGGCATTAAACGCGGGGTTCGGTTCCCACTTCCTAGAAGTGAAAAGCACGAACATTGCTCCTCGCATTGACACGCGTAAAATGAGATATATTTCATTTATAGAGGTGGTTTTTGGGGTCGAGTAGGATCGTGATTTTGAATCTAATTTGATACTCTTTGTGCTGGTTATTGTAAGCGAGCTTTCAGATCTTTACTCTAATTTACAATCTTAAGATGCTTTCTATTTTGCCCGGTATGCTTTCATTTTCTTTATAAATTTGTTTCTTTTTTAACTGAATATTTCTGTTTGCCAATATTGATCTGCTATTTTTCATTTTTTACCATTATCAGCATCCCATATTCACAGTCGAATGTGTCGTATTCTACCGGCTGTCTTGTAAAAATTATTATTTTTTCTTAATTATTACTCTTACTGAGGAATTGGGTAAACTTATTTCAATAAAGTTGGTATTTTGTCTTTCACGGCCATTGAATCCCCACACAAGGCACGGCTTAAACCTAAAAAAGTTGCTGAGTTGGACTAATGGACTAATGGTGCAGCAGAAAAGAGGAGAATTTACGCTTTTGAAATGTGGTGATACAGGAGAATGATGATCAGATGGGTAGATAGGGTAACAAATGAAGGGGTATTAAGACGAGTGGGAGAGGAGAGATGTTTCTGGCGACTGCTAATGAAGAGAAGAGATAGGAGGGTAGGACACATATTAAGACACCCAGGAATAGCAAGCTTAGTTATGGATGGGAGGGTCGAGGACAAGAACTGTAGGGGTAAACCAGTGTTAAATAGATTGCTTCGGATGTAGGGTGTGGTAGCTATGTAGAGATGAAACGATTAGCCCAGGAGAGGGAGACATGGAGGGCTGCATCAAACCAGTTAAAAACTGAAGACTCAAACAACAACAATCAGGAATTTTAATTACTTAGAGAGGCATATGAGGCAAAAGGATTGTTGGAGAATTTCAATCCCTGGGATGTAACCCTGGAAGAGACTGCATAATGTACAGTACGTCAGTGGCCAAGGTGAAAGATATTTAACTATAGGTCTATTAATAGCGATATATTGACGTTCAAATCATCAATAAGTATGGCCAAATTACATCCAGAATAGCTTAAGTAAGAATCCTTTTAATTCCCCATATTCCGATAGATCCGTAGAAACAGTGTGCAAGAGTGCAGTTCCCTCTTCAAACAATATTCGCAATTTCTTTAACAAAGCGCAATTACACTCACTTAACAGTAGCACGTGTACATTTCGACAAAACCATTTTTTCCCAAGGGCAACAGTGTGTGGCGTGCTCGCGAGCATCCGGACAACAAAATCGTTATGTCTCAGCAGAAGATGGCAAAACCAAAAAAGTAATTTTAAAATGTGTTAACATAATGTAACATCGAACCCTGCAGTCTTTCACAACTCTATAAAATTCCCACTTTGCTGCTCATATCAATATACTGTATGTATCAGAATATTCAGAATTAGAATGGACCCACCTGTAGCCGCGATTGCTGTAATAGAATAGACCAATTATCAGCAATAATGCATCATCCCCATTGTCTTGATCGCGGGCGAAGCCGCGGGTACCTGCTGTGTACTGTATATTTCAGGCTCTGTAACTCCCTACCTTGGGTACGTTCGTGTTGACTAACTTCTACTAATAGGACGATCCTTGGCCAGAAAAATGCCATCCCAAGTCACATTATATTGGTTTTACCCCATAGTGCACTAGTTCTCACTTCTCAGTTCCAGGAAACAGACCATGCATTTAATTCAGTTCACACTCATCATCATCATCATCTTCATTTCCCCTTTTCCAGTTGACACTGGGTGGGGCCAAATATGATTCCTCTCCACTTTGTTCTGTCGTTCCACCATTCCTCTTCCGACACAGTGTTCCAATCCAGGTTCCGTTTCTAATACTATTCTCCACCGAGTCCATCCAACGCATTCTTGGTCTTCCTCGTCCTCTCTTCCCTGTCATCCGTCGTTCCAGTGCTCGTCTTGATAGCCTTACTTCATTCATCCGTTTGACATGTCCAAACCATCTCAATCTGTTCTGCTCCAGTTTGTCACTTAGTTTCTGTACTCCCAGTTCTTTCCGTATATCTTCATTTCTCACTCTGTCTCTCCTCGTTTTCTGGACCATACTTCTCAGGAATCTCATCTCAGCTGCCTGTACTCTGCTCTCATCCCTCTTAATCATTGTCCAAGTTTCTGCTGCATATGTCATTATAGGAACATAATATGCTTTGCACATAACGTCGTTAGCCTTAATTGGTGTATCCTGTTGGTAGAAAGGAATTAAAATTAAAATTGAAATCAGAATTGGAATTGTTGTTTAAAGTTACTTTCATTTGGAATACCGTATAATACAATGGAACTTATTGAATTCGCACAGCTCACTAACAAGGGACCACGTCGTGATGATGTCCCAGAGGACTGGTTTCAATTTATGGCTCTGCCAAACAATGATGAGCCAGCTTAGTGTTCCTAGGCGATTCTCCACACAAGACACGGCAGAAACCTAGAAAAATTGCTCAGTTTTAATTCACGGACCGTGAATGCCAATAACCTTCATTTTGGAAGCCTTTACAGGGAGGTGAAGGCTACTTGAGCTTTTAGCTCTCGCTGATAAGATGCACACGTGCGCTTCATAAGAAGGGAGGTAGTGCACAATTTGGTTGGTTGGTAGGTTCCTCAGTTTAGGGGCTGCGACAACGCGGTCATGTAGCCCCGTGTACTTAGGGTGTGTGTAGAATCTGTCTGATAACCGGTGTTAATTGTGATGGCTGTATTAGTGTGTGTATCTGTTTTTTAATTTAAGTACAGACTGCAACTTAGAATGTTTCAAATAGTTCCTACTTTTGCCGCCAAATGCCACCGCCAACGACTAGTAGGCCTAGTTCAGAACTTAGCTACCAGACGCCACCGCAGTCGGCTCTTGGCAACGAACGTAGAAACCTAAGAGCGTTTTTTACATTCTTAACCTATCCAATTTAGCTTCACACAGGTGTAATTAGTGGAAGGTTCTTTAACATGCCATACATCTATGACATGGGACCACCGGCTGTACTTCCCCTCTGAAGGAGGGCATACGGAGGGATTTTTAACGCTCTTAAAAAATCCGACGGCTTCGGCCGGGTTTGAACCCGCTATCTTGGGTATAGAAGCTCAGCATGCTACCAACTACGCCACCGAAGCCGCAGTGCACAGTTTGCCACTCCTGTGGGGGTCCGGGCGGGGACACCAAGAGCCCGCTGATGAGCCAGTTTGGTGTTTCTAGGCGAATCCCCACACAAGACACGGCATAAACCTAGAAAAAATTCTGAGTTTCAATGCACGGCCCGTGAAAGTCAATATACCATCTTAATATAATTCTGGTCAGAGGACAGTAACGGGATACACTGAATCTATAGAGGCAAAACTCAGAAGAGGTGGGTTCGATTTCTACCTCAACCATCGGAGAATTGATTTCCTTGACAGGGCTGGGAATCGAACACGGGGTGATAGCCAAGATTGCTACAGTAGCTGCTTTACCACAAGGTGGTCATCGGCATATAGGTCTCCCCCTGGTATAGAAGAAGCACTGAAGTGAGATTGACGCTCGCTCTGCTAAATTAACTTCTGGAGAAGCAAGAAACGAATTTACAACCCTTTTTGTTATTCAACAGTAGTAGGTCAAAACGAGCTTTTCCGTGATTGCCTCACATTGACACGGAGAAGGAGCGTGTAAACCGCTACACGCATCTAATTTGCATTCATAAAACGTGTTTTTATGAGTGAGGGTTGGCAGCGAACGAGAGTGCGATAAGGTGAATCGCGTTCCTAATGGATGCCAGCAAAGCAATAATTAAGACATCAGTGAGTATGGCAAAGATTTACGTCTTCCGTGTTGCAGTCCAGGTTTTGTGATAAATATATGTACCTCTGCAGGTACATAAAGATTGCCATTTAAAATAGGCCTAGTAATGTTATAGGGATCTATTAAAGTGTACTCTCGCTCACACCCTAAGTCTGAACATCGTAAACATCCGCAGATAGAAAATAATTACTCCGCCTGTTATGATGATCTGTGATGAAAATAGTAGGAATAATAGTTATAATATAATTGTCATCAATAAAGAACACAGAGAGGCATTAGGCTACTGATAGATATCGCATGTTCCAACACTCAAAACATCCAAACAACAGCTGCTACTAAAATATCTATGTACATAGAGCTGGCAATTGAGGAAAAGCAGATGTGGAAACTTGAGTCGGTGACTACAATCCCAGTAATTGTATCGTGTACTGGTGTTATACCCAAAACTCTCCACAGTAGTCTATCAATATTGAATCTGCATCTGCAGATACATATTGAACTACAGAAGGCAGTTCTGTTAAACACCTGCCATATTGTTAGGAAGTTCCTTGGTGACAATACCCTCGCCGAAAACTCAGCAAGGCTCGATAATTCAGATGGAAATTCATCTCATCCTATAAATGAAGGAGACTCGTGAAGACTGCGGGCACGACTTGGATGTACAGTAATGTGAAGTCTCTGAACAGTGCTCACGAAATTGTCCCAATACAGATGGTTCCATGCTAAAGCCGAACCAGGCTGTAACATGAAATGTAGCCGGGGTATGAGCCGTGATAATGATGTCAAACAATAAATTATAATAATAATAATAATAATAATAACTAGGCCTATATCTATATATATATATATATATATATATATATATATATATATATATATATATATAAAGTAATAATCAGGGAGCGGATTTTATTTATATGTGCTAATAATTAATAATATTATTCGTTTTACACCGTTTTCATTTTAATCTATCCTTTATCTCTTCGTTACGACCTTCCTACTAGTGCTCCCATTTATTTGTCTAAGCAATCATTAGCCCTCACTTAAGTTTACCTACCTTATGTATGAGATATCCTGAATTCACCCAGCTTCACTTAGATTCAGCAAGGTCAGTCTAAATATTGAGCGAGGAACGTAGACTTCCCCGCTAGAGTGACATCTTTTTTAAAGAATACTGTAGATCGCATTTGAGAATTCACTGCATTAATTGGATTTCTGCACCTCCACTCCCTTTCCCTATACTCCCATCTTGAGAGAATGCACATCCTAATAACTTAATTCTGCAATGTAGCCTAGTTCCTTCTATCTGGCGTTCTATTTTCTTGTATTTTTCCCTACTAACATCACCTTTGTTTTGAAATGCTGATTTTCAAGCCATATTCCCCGCATTTCTGTTCATGTTCTAGCAAGTTAACGTGTTAGCCTTTGACAGATTTTGTCATTGCAACCAGTTCATCAGCATAGGCCAGACTGCTTACCTGGTTTCTACCTAGTTGAATTCAGCCAGTTTATGCCCTTCATCAAATGGTCCATATGTGAAATAAACATAGTAAAGGTGAAATATTACAGCCTTGCCTCTCTTCTGCAATGAACGTAAACCTAGAACTCATCCTAGCATTAACTCTCACTTTAGCCTGATCATCAACATCAACTGATTGTCTATAGCAGCCTTTCTTCTATACGATTCCCCGGGATGCTCAGCATCTTTTCCCTTGGTACTATATCGTACATCTTATCTATATCGACACAACACAAACTCGAATGTCTACCTTTCGTAGTATTTCTCAATAATTTGGAGCATACAAAAACCTTGATCCTGACATCCTCATTGTGGTTTGAAGCCACACTGATTGTTATTAGACTTACTCTCGGCCAATGATCGAACTATCCTTTCTACAATGTCTGAGTACTTTGTCCGCAACGCGTATTTAGAAACCCTTCCCGAGTTGAACCTGCTGGTTCGATCAGCCCACCCATATTTCCTCTTTCTTCTCTTCATCAACTCTGATTCGTCCGAGCTTAGTGGACGCACTAGCACATTGCTGCTGAGATAACTTATTAACAGGAATGAGGTGACGAATTGAGTCTGGTACAAAGCTTAAGGGAACCGGGAAGTGTGTAATGCTGAAAAACGACTTGATATTTGTGGTATTAAGACACACAAAAGGAAAAAGACACAGGGTATAAATATCATGCTTTCATTCTAATTGCTTTTCCATTTCTAATCGACGAAAAATAATCCTCTTCTCTGCCAATACTCCATATTGAACATCTTTCCCTACATGAATATACAGTGCTAATTAATCACACGAATGGAATATCGCATGGACATGTAGCCTGAATGGATCTGTAACAAGATAAATATTCTTCCCGGAGGTACAAATTCGACTGTTATCAAAATTATTAGTGCCAAACTTTGTCCTCACACAATTTTTAACTGGTCATGGAAAATTAAAGTCTTATTTTGAACGTTTTAAAATAGCAACAGACGACTATTCATGTTTTGAGGATTGCATCAATCGGTGTGTCTCCTTTTATTTGAGTGTCCTGTTTTTGAAAAGGAAAGATACTATTTACAATGCCACATTAATAGCTGTAACCTGGAATTTTCAAAACCGCTGTACCATATTTTCAAGAGTCAGTGCTGTTTAGGACAATTTTTCACTTCCATCAACATTTTTTTTTGTAAACTATGTTAGTAATATTTGTATTTGCTTTGTTTTTATTCTACAACCCTAATGTACCTCTGGTAAAATAGGGTTCCTGTATTGTTTTTTGGGTATTCAATAGTAATAATAATAATAGCCTAAACATACTGTATTAACATAAAATATATAATTACGGTATTAATCACTTTGGACGAAGACATTTCCAATGACAAACGTGTGCAGCGTATCACCGCGCGCGAAGGCTGAACCAATCAACGTCGCTGTCACACATGAAAGCTACTGTACATCAATCAAAATTGGCCTGGTAGGCTAGCAGGTGGACTGGACTGGCTCTCTGAGATATAAGGTTGAAATGAGGAAGGTTTTCTTAATAATTATGTGCCCACGACTCTTCTTAAAGAAATGTTGAATAAAGCTTTAAAAATGTGACTACAGTTGGGACAGTTGTAGCTAATTACACCAATGTTAGCATGCAGCGACAAACACACGCATTCAAGGCTTATATGGAAAGCACTATTGCAGTTACTACTGGAATGGTGTCGACTTCTCGTGGAAGCAATTCGTTGGTTGGTTGGTTCTTAAGTTGAGGGTCTGCGACAACGCGGTCTTGTAGCCCCGTGTACTTTGGGTGTGTCTAGAATCTGTCTGATAACCGGTGTTCATTGTGATGACTGTATTAGTGTGTGTTATCTGCTTTTAGCCTATTTTCATTTTATGAAAAAATAGGCTTATGAGATCACCTTTTGTCCGTGTGTGTGCGCGTGTGTGTGAGTGTGGTTGTGTGTGTGTCTCCCCCTAATAACTTCTAAACGTCTGGAGCGATTACAATGAAACTCGGTAAGATCATAGCACTCTTCTGGACGACCCCTACCGTGCCCTTCAAATTTTATTGTGTTTCACCAATCCAACATGGCGGCTTTGCGAAGTATTTCACCAGCATTCAGTAGCTCCGAAACTATTACCGATATTGCTCTGAAATTGTGTACGGTGATAAAGGGTACTATTAGAAGTTAACCTATGAGACTTTCAAAAACCTGGTGACTTCAAAACCAACATGGCGGCCAAGCGAAGTTGAGACTTTTAAATAGACTTTTCTCGCGATTTAACTATCCAAACGTAATTAAACTTGGTACAGCAAATGTTTATACACATTGCAATTCACTGGAGTCTAATTTAGTTCAATTGTTTACATAACCTCAAAATGGCGACTGTGCGAAATATTTCACTGACATTCTATATCTCCGAAACTATTTCAGATATCACCCTGAAATTTTGTACGGTGATTTTTTTTTTGTCGTGTAGCCTCCTGAGAGGCCGAGTGCAGGTCTTTCTAGTCGACGCCCGTGGGCGACCTGCGCGTCGGGATGAGAGATGGAATGGATGAAGATGAATGAAACTGGGTAAGGATGTGGAAGGAAGCGGCCGTGGCCTGTCGAGAAGGTACTGTCCCAACATTTGCCTGGTGTTGAAAGTGGGAAACCACGGAAAACCATTTCAAGGACAGCCGACGGTGGGGCTCGAACCCACGCATCTACTGAGTCAGTAGAGAGCTGGGCCCCTTGACCTAACGCTGCGCTTTAGCCCGCGTAGCCACTACTGTCGGTTGTACGGTGATAAAGGGTACTGATACAAGTTTATCTATGTAACTTTCATAGACCTGTAAAGTACAAAACGAACATGGCGGCCAAGCGAAATTGAAACATTTTAATAGACTTTTCTCCTGATTTAACTCTCTGAGCGCAGTGAAAGATGGTACAGTAAATGATTATACAGATTGTAATGCACTGGCATCTAATTTTGTTCAATTGTTTACATAACCTCAAGCTGGCGGCTGTGCTAAATTTTAAAATTAAGTTTTTATTTCTTGTGTCGTAATCATGCGATCGAAGTGAACGTTTGAATAATGAAGCTACGCAATAATTGACCTTGAATGGTACATAACTCTATGGCCTATACTTATAACAATCCAAAATGGTGAGCATCCGAAATATTTAGACGGTTCTCAATATCTATGAATCTTTTACAGCAATCAAACTGAATTTTTTTATGTTCATAGAGGCTATGAACATATATTCACCTATAGGACTTTCAGTAACCTGGTTAGCACAAATCCAACATGGCGGCGACGCGAATTATAAATATTTAAATGGACGTTTCTCGCGATTTAACCATCCGAGTGCAGTGAAACGTTGCACGTCAAATGCATATACAAATATTAATACACTGGCATCTAATTTATTTCAATTGTTTGCATAATCACAATATTGCAGCTGTGCGAAATTATAAAATCTCGTTTTTACTTCTTGTGTTCTAATCATGCGATTGAAGTTTGAATACCACACGTACATAATAATCTTAATGTAATAGTACAAAAATAAAAATCCAACCTGGCGACCATCTGAAATATTTAGACGGTTCTCAATATCTACGAATCTATCACAACCTTCAAACTGAAATTTTGTATGTTGATAGAGGCAATTAACATGAGTAGGATATATGAAAATAGGCTGTATAGCTCTTCACGGAACTACTTGTTTAATTTAAGTACAGACTGTAACTTAGAATTTTTCAAATAGTTCCTAGTATTGCCGCCAAGCGCCACCGTGAACGACTACTAGACCAAGTTTTGAACTTAGCTACTAGACGCCACCGCAATCGGCGCTTGGCGACGAACGTAGAAACCTAAGAGCGTTGTTTACATTCTTAACCTATCCAATTTAGCTTCACACAGGTGTAATTAGTGGAAGGTTTTTTAATATGCCATAAATCTATGACGTGGGACCGCCGGCTTTACTTCCCCTCCGAAGGAAGGCATACTGAGGGATTTTTAACGCTCTTAAAATCCGACGGCTTCGGCCTGGGTGTAAGCAATTCACCGTCAGATTTTGCGTTTTTAACTTAGTTGCTTTTGTTGCTGGTTATGCGGTACCGGTATTTTAATATTTTCAGTAATTCCTTACTAATTTGATAATTTGCCGCGTTTGTGCAGTTAACAATATTGGTCTTATTAGACATTCTGGGAATAATTTATTTGAATAAGTGGACTGTATTAGTTGGTCAGTTGTGCATAACATTTCTTAACACGTTTGAATAATGAAGCTACGCAATAATTGACCTTGAATGGTACATAACAAGCATGAAGAAAACTAGAAAGTGACACACATTTATCACAGTAGGAAGATGTCATACAATTAAACATGTACCTGGTACATTCTGTAGGCGTGGTGACAATAAAAGCTTGTATACTTCGTGAAGCTCAATAATTTGTTTTCTGTATGAACAGATTTTATCATGCAATGTTTCCTTGCGATTGCGCATAATATTTGTATGCTTACCATAAGGTGTATGGTAGCCCATTTACTATGATTGCTAACAGTTTCATGTAGAAGATTCTTCGGCTTAAGAAGCCATTCTTTTCTTTTCAACAACACTTATTCCTGCCACGGAATACTCAAATCCAAATCTCTCCACATCAATTTCCCTGCACATGCAGCGCAACACTTCAAAAAATTGAGGGGTAGAAACACGTCATTTGAATCTGTAATAGGCTACATTCCTTTTTATGTATTACTGCTAGTGCAATTAAAGACGGTAATTTTGGGTTCATGTTAATCACTTTCGTTTTTCGGCTTTGGTCAAAATGCATACCTTTTCGTTTAATGCATTTTTATTTGCCTTTGTAATTTGTTTGTTGGGTAATTTCCTAGTTCCTTGATTCCTTTCTTGTTCAGAAATTATTTTGGTTTGTCAATGTATTCCGTTTTATTCAGGTTTACTATGGTAGAGTAGTAACCTTATCTGCTTTTTATATGAATGAGTACTGTTCTTTGATTGTTTGTTTCAACAAATCTACCCTTTTTAATAGTATTTTGCCAGGGGTGTTGTAGATTTTGCTCCTGCCGTTTGATACATTATTTGTCTCTTTGGTGGGTGGATTCAACGCCAGATTTTGTAATTACGGAATGTAATGAGCAATAGCAATATCTGTAAGTGAGTGAATGTCGTCAAGGATATGCGTGAAAACATGCAAGATGAGTCCCACTCTGATTACCTATCTGTAATCCGCGAAACAACACGGTATCCATAGCGGCAATGTTTGGCTTGTCGAAATCTTACGCCAGAGAATACTTTTGACTCCGAAGTACTGATGATTGCGGAGTCAACTCATATAGTACTTCAAAGACTGCACAAGAAATCTGTATAAAGTTTTCATAGAGTTGTTCAAATATGACTTTAAAGTTAACTCTCGCTTTTATTATACGGTTGGCAGTAGTGAAGCCATTGATGAGTACTAAATTTAGTCGTTGGTAGTGAGTTATATCTTCGTATAAAGTATAGATCCATAATTATTACCGAGCTTTACGAAATAATCGAGGATTGGCAGCAATAAAGCTACATAATAAACCATAACTCATGACCATAACTCGTGGGTGCATAATGAATACTTCCTTCACAAGAAATGTGTTACAAATTGATTGAGTGATTTACGAGCCATTCAAGAGTGGCCATAAAGTTGGTGCTATAATTTATTACAATTGGCAACACTGACGTTGATTAAAACTACATAGACCACATGTTGGTAATAATAATTTCACTGGTACAGAGTTTGATCAAAATCGAGTTAGTCATTTAGATATTAAGCCTGGACACATACAATCACGCAAACAAACTTAAATTTCACCCCAAACTAATTACGAAATATGAAAATGAGGAAAGGAGGCTAGTAATTGGTAACAACAAAGAAATAAATATGTATTAAATTAAAATGTTACCTGTTGAATAGATAAACAATGACAATCCACGTTAAGGTCAATAATGCACTGAAACTATTTATTATAATGTAATACCAGTTTCGGTATTCACATAAATATACGTAAAATACAAGCAGGAAAATCTTTGAAATCACAGAAGACGTTTCAAGATCATATATATGTCCATACCCCCATATTTTGATTCTCAAAAGAAGGTACAAATCATCAATATCAAAGCAACCATTTTATTGAAGGGGCCATCTATATATTTAAAACAGTAAGGTGATTTTTGTTATCACGAGATAGAGAGAACGACAGAACCAATTTACTTCGTAGAGCACTCTAACGAAAGCTCTTGGCCTGTAGATTTGCAGAGTGCCTCTAAAATAAACAAATATATTACGGTATATTTTTAAATAAATATAGAAAATAGCAGAATTCCTGCCCCTCGCGCATGCGCACAATCCGCCTGGGCTCATGACAAAATGGCGGTGAGAAGTCCATTAAAATGTAAGTTATTTAATAAGCTTCCATGTAATTGAAAACATACATTAACCAAGTTCTGACAATACAATATAATAACAGTATGAACATATACGAATGTATATTGATTTTATTGATAATGAATTGGATTATTTTCTTCAGATAGCGGCTTTTGAAGATAGTGAATGGTTGCGTCTGCATCTAGATGTGAGTGTGCGAGTAGCTATTTGGTTAAGGCGATTGACTGTGGATCCAAGGATCGCAGGTTCGATCCCAACTCACGCCAGTATTTTTTTTTTTTTTTTTTTGCCACTGAAATATTGTTTTATCAAGGAGTATTAGTAAGGTTTTATGTCAGTTAAAGATACATATTTCTACACATTTTCACAACACGTTTTATTTCCGTTTTACCATTGCATTGCAGCATGTCCTCAATACGTCGTTTGAATATCTGCAATCAGTTCCAGTAACAACAGATGGCAGTACCTCGCCAATATAGTTCCAGTAACTGAGAGCAGATTGCGTCGATATATTTAAAACACAAGGCGATGGCGAGTTTTCGCGTGATAGTTAAATATTGTTTTATCAAGGATTATTAGTAACGTTTTATGTCAGTTAAAGATTCCTACATTCCCTCTCAATAAGTTTTATTTCCGTTTTATCATTGCATTACAGCATGTGGTCAAAAGAGCTAATATCTGCCATCAATTGCAGTAACTGACAACAGATGGCAGTACCTCGCCCATATAGTTTCAGTAACTAACAACAGATGGCAGCACCATTGCATCGATATATTTAAAACACAAAACATGGCGCGTTTTCAAGTGATGGAGAGTTATAGAGGGGAATTTTTAAGAAGGGAAACGTTGAAGAACATTAACTGACAGTTGAGTGTGTAGGCTATGTTGTTTATGTACTTTAATATTGCAATTTCTTCCCAATGCTTCGGTGGTCAAGTTGGTAGCATCCTAGACTAAAAGTTATAAATTATGCATCGTCGATATACTCTTAAATTATTAGTGAAAAGGTAGTTTTCCAGGCCCTGGCGCGTGTCCACAATTGCTTTCGCCATGAGAGACACTTGGCAAACATAATTCGTTTGAAGGGCTCCGACATCGTTGTCACTCAGCCCCATGTACTTTGGTGTGTAAGTGTAAAATTTTCTCTGATAACCCGTATTATTGTGATGGCTGCATTACTGTGTGTATTTGTAATTAAGGTGGGAAATTGCAAGGTGACGGCCGAGGCCTTAAGTTAGGAACCATCCCGGTATTTGCCTTGAGTGGAAGTGGGAAACCACGGAAAACCACATCTAAGATTGTCGAGGTGGGAATCAAACCTTCCTCTTCTTAGTTATACCTCAAGAGACTGAATGTGCCCCGTTTTTGCCCTCAGACCAGAATTAAATTTCTTGGCAGAGCAGGAAATGTAACCCGGGTCTCCGAGGCGATAGCCAAGAATGGGTGGGCTTCCATGTGTTAATACGATTTTTGACATGCACGGGACATAGAATTCTAAAACAGCCTCCATTAGGGTGACTGCCGAAGTGAGTATTGAGTATATGCCTAAGCTCATTCCAGTAGTTGGCGAAGTTATTCTATGTTCCCCTGCAAAATGTACTGCCATAAACTATAACAGGTGATGGAAATAGCTTATTTAGAGCAGTTTTGTACTGTTTATATCAAAATGAAGAACGTCATTCTGCGCTGCGTTTTCAAGCTATTGCCAAACATTTCGCTGGCAGGAACAATTATAAGGAATTTATTGTAAGCGATCAGTCTCATCGCATTCTCCTCACCAACCAACTTGAGTATGAGAGTCTCTGGACGGTCATGTTGAACTTCATTGTATAAGACAGTTGTTTAATGATTATTTGTTTAGAGTACTGAATCTAACTACGCAGTTGATTTCGGCAATGGAAGTATTTTTTGCCATTTAATATTTAGCGGCTCCGATATTGCAGGTCACTATAGTGTTATCGAATAATACGAAGGCACATTTAAAATCCAATATAAATAGGCCATTTCAGAAACAATTCCAGATGTTATGCAGTACAGTGAAAGGTCTTTGACGATCAAATGTAAACATTGTTCTACATTGTATTTCTCTTGCGTAAAATCTACGCGCGGTTACTTTGGCCTTTACTGTTGTGATGGTAAAATTGATCTGCTGAAATATAAAATATTTGCCAAGCTGCAACAATGCAATGATATTAATTTTAAAGTCATTGAACTTATATCCAGTAGTTCAAACACATACATCAGCGTTAACATATTGGCGAACATAATTCATTTGATGGACTCAGACATCGTCGTCACTCAGCCCCGTCTATTTTGGTGTGCGAGTGTAAACTTTTCTCTGATAACCTGTGTTAATGTGATGGCTGTGTTGATGTGTGCATTTGTAATTAATGTGGGGAATGGGGAGTTAACGACCGAGGCTTTAAGTTAGGAACTATCCCGGTATTTGCCTGGAGTGGAAGTGGGAAACCACGGAAAACCAAATCCAAGATTGTTGAGATGGGAATCAAACTTAGCTCTTCTTAGTTTTGCCTCACGAGTGCGCCCCGTTCCAGTCCTCAGACCAGAATTAAATTTCTTGGCAGAGCGGGGATCGAACCTGGAATCCGGGGCAATAGCTCAGAATGTAGCCTTAAGAATGGGCTTCCCTGTGTTAATACGATCTTTGACAAGCACTGAACATATAATTCTAAAACTCCCTCCATTACTGTGGCTGGCGAAGTGAGTCTATGCTCATTCCAGTAGTGGCGAAGTGATTCTATGCTCCCTTGCATATTTTACTGTCATGGAAATACAAAGTATTGTACCTTCAACAGGTGATGGAAATTCATTATTTACAGCAATTTCATTCTGTTTATTTCAAAATGAAGATCGTCATCCTGAGTTGCGTTTGCAAGCAAATTGCGAAAATTGCAAGGATTTTATTATTGGCGAGCAATCTCATCCCATTCTCATCAGCAACCAACTTGAGAATGGAAGTATTCATTGTATATGTGAATATTATTGTTTATTGATTATTTGTTTAGAGTGCATAACAATGGGTCTAACCACGCAGTTGATTTTGGCAATGGAAGTAAGTTATTATTTGCCATTTAATATTTGGCGGCTACGTTGATGCAGGCCACTATAGTGTTATATAAAATGACGTTAATTTGGGCAGAAATGCTGCTATAAATAAACCCATTTGACGAAGTAGAACATTAGCCGCAAAAAAGTGGGAAATCGGAGAAAAATACGAAGCCACTTTTAAAATCCAATATAAATATGGCATTTCAGAAACAATTCCAGATACTATGCCGTTACAGTTTAGGGTCCTTGACGAACAAATGTAAACATTGTTCTGCACTGTATTTCTCTTGCGAGAAATCTACACTTGGTTACTTTGACCTTTGCTGTTGTAATGGTAAAATTAATCTGAATAAATATAAAATATTTGACAGGCTTTAACAATTATTTTTCACTGGAGATGATATCTCAAGGAATTCCAGAGGGACTAATCGGCAGTACAATGCTATGTCCTTCGTTTCATGGCGCAGCGGTCAAGCTGTATGCCTCTCACCAAGTCGGATCGGGTTCGATTCCCGGTCAATGCATGTGAGATTTTTGATGTGAAAGGCCATGTCCTGTGGTTCGGATTCCACGTTAAACGGAGGTCCCGTGGCTTATGATCGCGAGATTAACGGTCACGTTAAACTGCAAGCTTCCTTCCATCCTTCGTTTCATTTGGTGCCAATGTTACTGTGCCACACGCACACGGTCCACATTGTTTTAAAATGTATGGAATTGCACATCATCGCATTTCTTCGTTATATTCCAAAAATATAAGCGATGGTTTGCGGCCAGTAGTATTAGACTCATCAGAGTTCTTGAATTCCTTGGAACTAAACGACTGGCCGCCACATACTCCAAACGCTTGGCCCGTTATGCTGCTTAGAAATCTGAACGGTTCCCAAGGACTCCTAAATGCAACCATATTGCTTGGATTTGGAAATAATAGGTGCAGTTAAAATTAGGCAGAGATGTCTAATCCTTCGACTTGATTTAACACCATCCGATAAAAAATTATCATTTTCTTTTAAGAGGCAATATTTTCCAATTCATTTGGCATACTTTATCACAATCAATAAAGCTCAAGGGGAAACTCTGGAACGTATAGGCCTCAATTTGCCCCAACAATTTTTCAGTCATGGCCAGCAGTATTTTGCAATGTTGAGAGTGCAATCTTTTGACGCCCTCATAGTTTCAATAGAGTCAAAAACTAATCGTACAAAGAATGTACAGTAGGCCTATATAAGAAAATTCTTCAGTAAATATTTTTCTATTGACCGTCATGTTTTGACGGGTTTCAACTAGTTTCGTATAAAATTCATTAAACCCTTATTAATTAATAAACATAAGATTCTGCATCCAAAGCAACATCAATTTGGCCTTTTTAGCCTATTTTCAATTTTGAAAAAATAAGCTTATGAGATCACCTTTTGTCCGTGAGTGTGTGCGTGTGTGTATGTGTGATTCATGTGTGTGTGTCACCCCAATAAAATCTAAACGGCTGGAGCAATTTCAATGAAACTCGGTAAGGTCATAGCACTATTCCGGGCGACCCCGACCGTGCCCTTCAAATTTTGTTACGACTCACCAATCCAACATGGCGGCTGTGCGAAATATTTCACCAGCATTCAATATCTCCGAAACTATTAGCGACATTACCCTGACAGTTTGTGTGGTGATAAAGGGAACCAATATGTTAACCAGGTAAATCAGCTCCTTCCATGTAAATTTCATGTAAATCGGACCAGTGGTACTTGCGTTCACTTATGTGACCTTTGAAAACCTGGTAACTACAAAACCAACATGGCGGCCAAGCGAAGTTGCGACTTTTAAATAGACGTTTCTCGCGATTTAACCAACCATACGCAATGAAACATGGTACAGTATATGTTTATATAAATTGTAATGCACCGACATCTAACTTCGTTCAATTGTTTACATAACCACAAGATAGCGGATGTGCGAAATATTTCACCGGCATTCTATATCTCTGAAACTATTACCGGTATCTCCCTGAAATCTTTTACGGAGATAAAGGGCACTACTAGAAGTCCACCTATAAGACTTTCAAAAACCGGCTAACTACAAAACAAACATGGCGGCCAAGCGAATTTGAAAATTTTAAATAGTCCTTTCTCGCGATTTAATGTTCCAAACGCAATGAAATCTAGTACAGAAAATATTTATACACATTGTAATGCACTGGTATCTAATTTAGTTCAATTGCTTACATAACCTCAAGATGGCGGCAGTGCGAATTTTAAAATTAAGTGTTTATTTATTGTGGTGTAGTCATGCGATCGAAGTGAAACTTTGAATAATGAACCTACGCAATAATTTTCCTATAATAGTACATGACTCTATGGCCTATACATTTAACAATCTAACATGGCGACCATCCGAAATATTTAGACGGCTCAGAATATCTACGAGTCTATTATAGCAATCATATTGAATGTTTTAATGTTCATAGGGGCTATGAACTTAAGTTCACCTATAAGACTTTTAATAACCTGGTGATCACAAATCCAACATGGTGGCGACGCGAATTATAAATATTCACATGGACGTTTCTCACAATTTAACCATCCGAGTGCAGTGAAACTAGGTACAGTAAATCCTTATACGAATGGTAATCCACTGGTATCTAATTTATTTCAATTGTTTCCATAACCTCAAGATGGCAGCTGTGCGAAATTTTAAAATCTCCTTGTTACTTCTTGTGTCCTAATTATGCGATTGAAGTTTGAATACTACACGTACACAATAATCTGCATGTAACAGTACATAACTCTAGGACCTACATATGTAAAATCCAACATGGCGACCATCCGAAATATTTAGTCGGTTCTCAATATCTACGAATCAATTACAGCAATCAAACTGAAATTGTGTATGCTGATAGTGGCAATTAACATAAGTAGGATATATGAAAATAGGCTGTATAGTTCTTCACGGAACTACTTGTTCCATAGAAGACACAAATCGTCAAATTTAACACCTTATTTATTTTAGAATAAAAACATTTTGAAAAAAATAGGAACATCTTTTCAATACCGTTTCCTACTCCACAAAAGTAGATTTTCCTTTTTAGAACCACAAAATTTTCTTATCATACTAATACGATACGTTTAACGAGCTTAAGGGGATCAAGGGGTACTCTAGAATTTTTTCACGCGATTTACACCTTCGGGTGTGGTACGGCAGGTCTATTATATTCCTATCCCCATATTATTCGTTCATTCATTTCGTATAGGCCATCTATGGACCGCGTCATTCCAACCATCTCCTACTGGCTTTGATGTTTGGCCTGTACGTCCGCATTCGTTCTCGGTGGACTTCCTTCCGTCCCTGGGTCCAAAGCTTTCCCGTTTTCAGCTTAGGTTTTTCTTGGAAACCTTTACAAGCTTGAAGTTTCCCTTTGAGTGGGACGCACTCCTGAATGTCTGTTGGTGTAATCCCCAGTTCTTTCAGATCATTATCCAGTTCAATGAACCAGGCCCATTTTGTTTTCCTCTCCTGAATGTAAGTTATGTTGCGGTTGGTCAGTCTCGCTGGGCTCATTCGTTTCACATGCCCAACAAATGGTAACCTTCTCTTCCGGATGACGTTTCTTATCTTCTCCACATGAGTATATAGGTTATGGTAATGCCGTTTTCTGTATTCCCAATTATCTTTGATGGAACCCAATATCTTTCTCAAAATTTTTCTTTCTTTGGCCTCCAGTTTCTCGACCAAGCCTTTTTTGTTCATCGTGAGGCATTCAGAAGCATGCAAGACTTCCGGACCGATGACACTGCAGTAATGTTTTAGTTATGCGTTGAAGAATATTGACCTTTTCTTATAGATGACCTTAGTTAAATGGTAGGCCATTTCCATTTTGCTCAAGCGCGATGTGAATGCTTCTTTCTCTGATAATATCCCTTCCCTGACCCGTCCTGAAAAGAAAAGTACATGGTCATTGGCTGAATAAATAATAATAAACAAGAAGTTCCGTTAAGAACTATACAGCCTACTTTTCATGCCAATGATTATTCTACAGAATATGAACCTATCTAGAATAATGACGAAATTAAGTTGGTAATATCGAAATATCTAATTAGTTCAAAATATATCTGGAATAATGTAGCCTATTAGAGCACTACAGTTGGCAGTCCTGGTGACTGAATATATTCTTAGTTCCATCTCTTAAGGTACAGAATACAAAATTTGGTTGAAGTCCAATGGACGTTACTTGCAGTTAGACACTGGATCTATCAGCACGCGTAAAAGCATGTTGCCAACAATACCATGCGTGTGCTGGTCAGAAAGAATCTGAAATATTATGATATCTTGTTGTGCCAATTTTGGATGAAATCCATTTGTTAGTATAGAAGTTACATGGATTTTAAAATTGGACATATCAGCAGGCATAGAATCATGTTGTCAGCACTGCCTTGTATTAATTACTCCAAATTAATCTAGAATGTCAGGTGCTATACGTGTGCAAAGTATAGACCTGTTGGCTTGCATACTTTCTGATATATTGATATTAGGGTAAAAAATATAGACAGCATTTATTAACAGTTGGCAGCCCTGATTGCACTGAAGAATACTTATAGTCATATCTGATATGTTACACATAGCACATGCGAAATTTGGATGAAATCCTACTGATAGTATAGAAGTTACATGTATTTAAAAATTGGCCCTATCAGCAGGCTTAGAATCATGTTGGTAGAACTGACGTATATAAGTTACTCCAAAATTAATCAAACATGTCAGGTACTATACGTGTGCATAGTTTAAAGCTGTCGGCTTGCACACATTCTGATATATTGGTATTTGGATAAAAAAATAGAGAGAGCAATTATTAACTGTTGGCAGCCCTGGTGGCTCTTAAGAATACGCTCTGTCATATCTGTTTATGTACAGATATTACATACAAAATTTGGTTGAAATCCAGTTGATAGTGTAGAAGTTATATGCATTTAAACATTGGACCTATCAGAAGGCTTAATATTATTTTGGCAACACTGTCATGGTTGGCCTCCTGGTAATTAAACTGAAATAGTATTATCTACATGTGTGCCAATTTTGGAAAAGCTCCCATGCATACCTTGCAGGATATCCAACATGGAGCTCAAATTTCTAGTGCGTTTTTTCAGCAGTTGGTAGCACTGACATCATTTTCAACTATGGACGTGAGCTATTCCGGTGCACATCTTTACTCATACTAAATTTGGTTTTGATTGCTGCAGCCGTTTAGGAGTTGATAGGGGGGGACACACACATAGCCAGACAGACAGACAGAAGGACAGACAGACAGACAGACAGACAGACAGACACACATTTGCCTGATCTCATAAGACTACTTTTTCCTCATTTTTGCAAAATATGAAAAGTAGGCTAAAAATAGGAGTTATAATTTCTCCCTATATTATATTATTATTAGTATTATATTATGGCGTACAACAACGAGACAAAGCCCCTCGGTGCCAGCAACAAAACTCGGGGGCCCTAAAGGATCCTCGAAAACTACATTATAAGGCTCTAAATCCAACAGTTTGTGAAATATTCCCAGAAAACTAATTTAATTTAATTTAACAAACTAATAAAGGAATGCAAATCGGTAACCATGAGAACATTATCTCATGGGGTGGCATACAACTTTCCATCTATTTCTGTAAGAAGCAATGACACTCCATTTATTACATTTCTGTGAAAGTTTGCAAATGGCTATAAGGTTATCACGGAACTAACGTAGACCGTATAATTCATCAATGCAATTAAGTGGGTGAAGGGGTAACCTAGAATTTTTTCATGCAATTTTCACGTTCGGCATATAGTACAGAAGGTCTATTATATCTCCAAACAGCAACATTATTTTCAAAAATTCCTGAATTGAACTAGCATGTTTTGCGTCTTTTAGGAATTTGGGCAATTTGAGTCTAGAGAACCTGAATTTTTATGCACCACAAGCCTTTATAATTTTTGAAAGGGGTCTTCCTGTGTATGGGCACCTAGCACAACGTAGAGGGTCAGTTTTTATGTGACGTGTATTGCGTTTCGTCTACAAGACTTTCAATTGTATTTCACGTCAGGAAGTACACGTTAGGTGAATTTAGTCTGAGAGCACATTTTAACTATCTTTTTGTTGTTGTCGACATACGGGTTCATCATAAGGATGATTTTATTTGATACTGTGTGGTAGATATACCCATATTTGGATATCTGGGTAATATGTTGTAGACAATAGAATTGTCTGTCTGTCTTTCTGTGTATCTTTATTTACGCCTATACCTCGTGTTCGGATGCTTGGTGCATCTTAAAATTATGTATGGTAACCATGAGAGTCAATACACCAATCATTTATAAAACTCTTCACCGTACTTTTCAGACAGTAGAAGGGTGGATATAGAGAAAAACTTCTCAATATATGCTACAATATGCGAAATATAAAAATTATCCTACAAGGACGACCAAAGCATATGTTGCGCTTCTCAATGTGAGACAGATAATTCGGGAATCTATAAAGGGTCTCCGAAAACTACATTTTAAGGGCCTTAAATTAACAGTGTGTGTGATATTCCCAATAAACTAACTTCGTTCTGATAAACTTGATGGAATGACAAACCGCTAACCATTGCACAGTAGCTCAATTGATAATGTCTGGTGTTAACTACGAACACCGTTCGAAGAACGGGTACTTCTGCTAGTAAGCAATATGTTTATATTTCCATATTATATTTTTAAATTTTCAATAAAGCAAATGTAACAGATCTAATTTTTTAAGAAACCTTACATTATATTATTCATATTTTAACGATTTATTCTAATTGCACAGTATTTTCGATTATAATAATGAAGAATAATTTTAACAGACTTTTTTTAAATTTGGATGTTAGTCTTACGATTACTGACAAAGAAATGTTATAGTGAATATTTTATTTCTTGTCTTTATCTCTTTTTTCATGGAATGTTAATGCTAGATTGATGCTTTAATTTTAATATTTCTTTTATTTTTAGTAGTCTACAGCAGAAGAAGGTTACACGCTAACCGAAACTGGTATTACATTAAACTATAATTAGTTTCAATACATTATTGACTTGAAGGAGGATTATAATTTTTTACCTATTCCTTAAAAGCCTCCGTGGCTTAGGCGGCAGCACGCCGGCCTCTCACCGCTGGGTCCGTGGTTCAAATCCTGGTCACTACATGTGAGATCTGTGCTGGACAAAACAGAGGCAGACAGGTTTTTCTCCGGGTACTCCGGTTTTCCCTGTCAAAATTTCATTCCAGCAACACTCTCCACTATTATTTCATTTCATCAGTCATTCATTTAATCATTGCCCCAGAGGAGTGCGTCAGGCCTCGGCAGCCGGCACAGTTCATATCCTCGCCGCTAGATGGGGGCTTCATTCATTCCATTCCTGACCTGGTCGGGGACTGGAAGCAGGCTGTGGATTTTCATTTTCCTTAGGTACATTTTTAATTTATATGTCAATTTGGACAAATTATATGTAACATGATGAATTTCATATCAATACAGGAAATATTTAACAATTCAATATATTTGTGAAACTTAGAGCAAATACTGAATACTAGGATTTTATCACAATCAAAACTATTAATACTCAGCAATTTTTCTAGGCTTGTGCCTTGTCATGTGTGGGGTTTCGAATCTAGGGCTCAATGGAAAACGAGCGAGTTAGTTGATGTTAGACTGAGTTACTTGAGTATTTATACCGATTTTACTAAAGCTTACACCAAAAGTGGTTGTCTGAGCAACCTGGAGACAGTCCACAATTTCTGATAAGTATCACGATTTTCTATAGAAAAGGTATCTCTTGACATAGATTATAGATTTAGGTATTAGGAAGTTATTTTTGAAAGCCTTTGTCTGGAGCGTGGCACTCTATGGAAGTGAAACTTGGAATGTTGGAGCAGCAGAAAAAAGGCGAGTTGAAGCGTTTAAAATGTGGTGTTATAGGAGAATGATGAAGATCAGATGGATAGATAGGGTTACAAATGAAGAGGTATTAAGACGATTGAAAGAGGCGAGATTTTTCTGGCGACTGCTAATGACGAGAAGAGATAGGTTGGTAGGAGACATACTAAGACACCCAGGAATAGCAAAATTAGTCATGGAAGGAAGAAACTGTAGGGGTAGACCATGGTTAGAATGTGTTAAACAGATTGCCTCAGATGTAAGGTGTGGTGGATATGTAGAAATGAAACGATTAGCTCAGGACAGGGAAGCATGGAGAACTGCATGAAACCAGTCAAAACACTGTGTTTATAGCTAAGGGGTTTGAAGTGCTGGAAGCGATTTTTCAGTACAATCTTGTTCTATTATTGAAAGCTTACCAGTCAGTCAACACTAATTGTAGGTGGGAAAACATCTACCTAATATTAAATAATATAACATAAGATATTTATCACAAAATGACACGCTTTTAAGTACCCCCCTCCCATTTTAGTACAATACATTCAAGTTACGGTATATAAGTAGGCCTACTTGTTTTCCTGCCTAATGTAATTGGGCAAATTTTTGCGTTGACCGATTGAAAAGCTTTCATTAATACAGCTAAGGGGCTCCAACTGAATATAACATTGCTTCCTCATGCTAATGTCAGGCTTTTCAACGTTTCATCTATCCAGACTACCTCCCTTTGTCTGTTATTGTTATTTTATAACCACAACGTTGTAAGTACGGAGGGCAGAACAATTTTTAACTGGAGGCAAATTATAACATCATCATCGTAGCTTAGGAGTACAAATTAAGAGTCTTGGCGGTGGTTTCAATTTTCGATTCTGTCTAGGATTCCAATGCTAGTCAGAAACTCAATTGATTAAAAGTCACATTGAGTAGAAGATTAAGAGCAAAGTCACTGGAAAAGCAATAAACAGGACATCACGGCAAACCAAAGAACGAACTGAAAGGTCCTTTGCTTGAAGTCAGAACAGCAAACACCTAATGGCATATTGTCTTAGTTTACATTATAATGGGTATATTTTAGGCCAGTGTCGTAAGAAACAGTTTATTTCGTCTGTTTGAAGATCCGCCATGGACATTTTGGCTTAATTTGAATTTTTCACTTACAGAAATAAGGGATCATGTGTCTTTAGGTGCTTTCGTCTGTCTAAGTGTGTATTCTGTCCCTCTTATCAAATCCTACATGCTGAGCTTCTATGCCCAATGTCCCGGGTGCAAACAAGGCTGAATTCGTCGGATGTTTTAAGAGCGTTAAAAATCCCTCGGAAGGGAAGTAGAACCGGCGGTCCCATGTCATACATTTAAGGCATGAAAAAGAACCTTCCACTGACTTCACTTGTGTGAAGCCAAAATTTGTAGGTTAGAACTGATAACGCTCTATTAGTTCTAACGTTCGTCGCCAAGCGCTGACTATGATGCCATCTAGTAGCCAAGTCCGCAAGCTATGTGTCGTGGACGGTAGCATTTGGTAGCAAAAATAGGAACTACTTGAAATTACTGTCTGCAGTCCTTACTACTTGAATTAAGAAACAGATAACACACACTAATACAGCCATCACAATTAATACCGGTTATCAGATAGATTCTACACACACCCAAAATACATGGGGCTACATGACCGCGTTGTCTCAGCCCCTAAACTAAGGAACCAACCAACCATATCAATTCCTTAACTACTGAACTAAACTGAATTCTATTTCATACTGAGTTATCCCTAATAGAGGGAATATTGGCCCTGTGTTTTATGTTGAAACTATACCAATAAAAATAAAATAGTCGTTTCCCGACTGTCCATTACCTAAATCAATTACGGACTAAAGCAATTGCCGGATCACTAGTCAATTTCATAAAAACAAACCATCCTAGAGAAGGTGTTAGTGACTCATGATATGAGGTCTTCAGCTGTATAATTCAAGATGGTGACTGTATGATGTATTTAATCATTATACAGTGGAACTTGGATAATTCGAACATCAAGGGACCAGTAAAAATAATTCGAATTATCCAAAAATTCAAATTAAGAAAGATCTTTGAAATGGGTAGAGAAAATATATTGTATTACGTTTAAAAAATGATTTTTCGTTCAACAAAGCAGATTAACAGACAACAGTACTTTATAAAGACTGTATCGTGAATAACCTCAAAAGTTTAAAATGAAAAATAAAACCAAAATGTACTATTCACCTGTTTCACGACAGTAGTAATCCAGCAATCTAGTGAAGTCTTAGAAAAATCTACTGGTTTTTAAAATAGTTTCAGATTTTGACCTGTTTCCTACAATTAAGTCACTCAGCCATCACAAAAGAATCGAACAAATTTAAGGAACGGAAAACAGAACTACTTACGTCATTTCTACTTCCGTGTAATTTCTGTGATGTGGTTTGTTGCTTGGGGCAGCACTCGGAACAGTTTTTCGGGAATTGTCCCAACTGTTTGGCTTCTGATCGGCATTTTACGCTAAAAACTTCGAATTATCCAAAATATAATTTGAATTAACCACGATTTTTTAGCATTGATTATCTATAAAATGCTAGGGACCAAGAGAAAAATTCGAATTAAAGAATATTTCGAATTATGGAAGTTCGAATTAGCCACGTTCCACTGTTGTCCGAAACTCTTGCTCTAATAGAGCTATGTTTGGCTCACAGGGAGTATTATCTAAAGAGACGTGAGACGTCTAACAGGATGAATATTACGTGGGACCACCATTTTAATATAATAATATTAACATATCATTCCTAAAAATCAAAAACATTTTCCATTACAGCAAAATATGAGAAAATTGCCGTATTGATTAATAGGTAATTAATTAAAATGCTCCGCCAATCAATAATAATTATATTCAAATTAGTTGATGCTTCGATCCAACAATGAGACCTTCTGCAGCAAATAAGAATTAAACCATACAATACTAATTTAATAAAACTGTTGAGAAATGAAAATAAGTAAAATATATACAGGATGAAATGAAAAAACTGGAGAAAAAATTAATAAGAAAGGTGAAAATATCAACTCAAATAGATACGTATTCGTGTAAAATGTAAAATAATGGAATCAATTTGAAATGAAATAAAATGGATACCCTCAGGCTACACATAATTTGATTAAATAAATTAATATTATTATTATTATTATTTCCGATTATTCCTCTTCAGGAGACCGTGAGAACTTGAGACAATCACAGCTTCACTTCCTTTTCCTCTCTTCTTTTCTTCCCAAAACCTCTTCATTAGTTCACTGTGCTTTTTCTTCCTTTCCTCTGTCCATTTTTTCCCTGATGTATCTTTCCTTAAAACTTGTACAATTTTCGTGTTTATGATTTTATTTCAAAATTGTTCTCTGCCCTCTGCCCTCAATGTCGTATTCAGAGATTTTAAGTAATTCCATGTCTTCATGTACTTCTTTTATCCAACTGGCCTTTAATTTACCTGCATTCACGATATTGAAAATCTTCTTAGTGAGTCTGCTCTCATCCATCCTATATATGTGTCCATAGAACTGCAGACGTCTCTTCCTAAATTTATCTATAATGGTGTCTGTATTTTCATAAAGTTCCTTTGTTGGTCTCCTGACCCAAATTCCATTACGGAAAACAGCGCCATGGATTTTCCTAAGAATTTTTCGTTCCCGTTTCTCAATATCATGAATTCTTGTAATTCCTCTAATGACGGTGGATTCTGCCGCGTCAAGGCTTCAGGCAAGACAACTGTGTTATAATGGCGCCGTTTTGCAGTTTTGTTATAATGATTCCATGTCAGCTTGCACGCCTTCTGCAATTTTACTATTCTATCAGCATTAGAAATTGGGTTCAATCCTGTGGGTTGGATGGCTTCTCCTAAATATTATTATTATTATTATTATTATTATTATTATTATTATTATTATTAAATATTTATTCATAATCATTGTGAGGTTTGAAGCCATTTTTCAGTGTTGCCTTAGTAAACAAAAGTTTGGTGCTTTTCAGTCGGTCAACACGAATGTACCCAAAAGAGCTGGGTTATACCCTAATCCTGAAAACAATTACATAAGATTAATAAATACACTAGAATGACCAGTTTCGATCGTCAAGCGATCATCATCAGAACCATTACACTTAGGCTATAAAATCTATGTTTGAACTCCTAAGATGTATTTATTATTCGTATGGCTTTTAGTGCCGGGAGTGTCCGAGGACATGTTCGGCTCGCCTGAGTCTGTAGCTGCTTCCAGCGGACACCCTAAAGGGCGAGCTACAAGTTCCGTTCAATTTCACGTAGTTCCAACTTTCGCCACCAGATATCAATGATACCTAGTGGTGAACGTTGGAACATTGATAGAGCGTTCTGACGAAAGCTAACCTAACAAAGTTTGCTTTACACAAGTTTAGTCTGTGAAAGGGTCTTTTACATGCCATAAATCTACGACATGGGACCGCCGGCTTTACTTCCCCTCCGAAGGAAGGCATACTGAAGGATTTTTAACGCTCTTAAAAAATCCGACGACTTCGGCCGGGTTTGAACCCGCTATCTTGGGCATAGCAGTTCAGCATGCTACCGACTACGCCACCGAAGCCGATACTCCTAAGATGAAAATTAGCCATATACGAAGTTTTTTGTTTGCGTAAGATAAAATACCACCTACTTCGTACATTCAATATGATGGCTGGGCGCAGAATTAAAACATTAAGATTGGTAATTGAGGATGCAGTAGCTAAATTATCTCGAAACTTAGTTAATTAGGTGCATATTATAGTATACTTCATTAGCACTAATCAAAAGACTGAGAAATCGCACTGCCACCATCTTTCAGAAATTAAATTCTTTAAACAAAAGTTTGGTGCTTTTCAGTCGGTCAACACGAATGTACCCAAAAAGAGCTGGGTTATGCCCTGATCCTGAAATAATTTACATAAGATTAATAAATACACTAGGATGACCAGTTTCGATCGTCAAGCGATCATCATCAGATCAATTAGACTTAGGCTATAACATCTATGTTTGAGAATACAGGTGAAAAATATATACAATATGTACAATTATTTAGTTGCAGTGTTGGTAATGCAACAGTCGGTGTATGATAAATGTGGTATATCTAATGTTAGGTAAACTTCTAAAATAGTGATGAAAATCCGGAATTTGTCTGTTAGGGGTGATTATATGGTTTTACAAAATCAACTATGGTTATACTGAAATAATGCAAGCTTATACTTATCGAGTTGTCTCTTTAACTGGAACTTGAAGCAGTTGCGTGTTTCCATAGACACCAGTTGTAGTCGACTAACCCCGAGTGTTCGCTGGGTGGAAATGGTTTTCCCCTTCCTCCCCCTTTAGTTGCTATGTTCTTCCAGAGGTCAGTGCCATGTATGTTTGTGTGACTTTGCCAAATCTAGATAAAAGTGTATGCTATTGAATGCAGGAGTCTGCAACTACTAAAGACCGTGGAACTATCTTCGCCACGCATGGGCAAAAAAAGCCATTTATACTAAGCGGTACACGGTCTATTGAAGACGTCCCGGCACCTTTAATACTGCCGCGCATATCGGCCTAGGTTTATTGCAGAAAAATGTACGTAGTAAACCTGATCCAAATAACCTTTACCTATAAACACCGCTATTTTCCCCCCTTTACTATCTAGCTTGGCCGTATCGCTAAGTTGTGTCTTGTTTTCGACAGGGTGTGTTTTTAGTAGAGCGAAAAGGGGTGAACTCTCCATAAAAGTGTGTTCATTTAGATTGTTGGGATAGTTTTGTTTGGCTAGGTGAATCTCGATTGCTTCTTTTATGTCGAGAGCTCTGCCTTTCGATTCGTGATGAATTATTTTTAGATCAGTCTCGATTTTAGTGAAGCTGTGCCCCGTGTCACACATATGTTCGCATACGGCTGAATGTGTTCCTTATCTTATCGCATTCTTATGTTCATTATAACGTGTATCTACCCGTCTTCCGCTCTGTCCAATGTAATTAGCTTGCCAACCAATGTCTTGGCATGTAATAGAATATATCCCTGACTTTTAATACTGGTCTTGTTTATTTAGATTGCTATTTTGCAAGTGCCTCCCGGTCGTATTATTCGTTGTGGATGCTATTTTTATGCCTTGATTTTTGAATAGATTAGTGATTTTATATGGGTTCTCATTCACATAGGTGAAGCGTGCGAATTTTTTCTCATTAATGTCCGGTTTTGGAATCATTTTATCTTTATTTTTATGTTTGGCTACAATTTTGTCTATTTTGCTTGGCGGGAAATTGTTTTCCTTTGCTATTTGTTTAATGGTTCTTATTTCCTTATTATAAAATTTTCTGTTGACATAGGTATGTTTAAAGCTCTGTGCACCATTGAATTGAACCCCGCTAATTTTAAACAACTAGCAAAGGAAAACAATTTCCCGCCAAGCAAAATAGATCAAATTGTAGCCAAATATAAAAATAAAGGTAAAATGATTCCAAAACCGGACATTAATAGCATTCACAACGAATAATACGACCGGGAGGCACCTGCAAAATAGCAATCTAAATAAACTAGAGCCGTATTCAAAGTTAGGGGTATATTCTATTACATGCCAAGACATTGGTTGTCAAGCTAATTACTGTACATTGGACAGAGCGGAAGACGAGTAGATACACGTTATAATGAACATAGGAATGCGATAAGATACGGAACACTTTCAGCCGTATGCGAACATATGTGTGACACGGGGCACAGCTTCACTAAAATCGAGACTGCTCTAAAAATAATTCATCACGAATCGAAAGGCAGAGCTGTCGACATAAAAGAAGCAATCGAGATTCACCTAGCCAAACAAAACAATCCCAAGAATCTAAATGAACACACTTTTATGGAGAGTTCACCCCTTTTCGCTCTACTAAAAAACACACCCTGTCGAAAACAAGACACAACTTAGCGATACGGACATGCTAGATAGTAAAGGGGGGAAAATAGCGGTGTTTATAGGTAAAGGTTATTTGGATCAGGTTAACTACGTAAATTTTTCTGCAATAAACCTAGACCGATATGCGCGGCGGTATTAAAGGTGCCGGGACGTCTTCAATAGACCGTGTACCGCTTAGTATAAATGGCTTTTTTAGCCCATGCGTGGCGAAGATAGTTCCACGGTCTTTAGTAGTTGCAGACTCCTGCATTCAATAGCATACACTTTTATCTAGACTTGGCAAAGTCACAAAAATATACATGGCACTGACCTCTGGAAGAACATAGCAACTAAAGGGGAAGGAAGGGGAAAACCAGTTCCACCCAGCGAACACTCGGGGTTAGTCGACTCCAACTGGTGTCTATGGATTCACGCAACTGCTTCAAGTTCCAGTTAAAGAGACAACTCGATAAGTATAAGCTTGCATTATTTCAGTATAACCATAGTTGATTTTGTAAAACCATATAATCACCCCTAACAGACAAATTCCGGATTTTCATCACTATTTTAGAAGTTTACCTAACGTTAGATATACCACATTTATCATACACCGACTGTTGCATTACCAACACTGCAACTAAATAATTGTACATATTGTATATATTTTTCACTCAAACATAGATGTTATAGCCTAAGTGTAATGGATCTGATGATGATCGCTTGACGATCGAAACAGGTCTTCCTAGTGTATTTATTAATCTTATGTAATTTATTTCATGATCAGGGCATAACCCAGCTCTATTTTGGTACATTCGTGTTGACCGACTGAATAGCACCAAACTTTTGTTTACCTAGGCAACACTGAAAAATGGCTTCAAACCTCACAATAAATTCTTTAACCCTCCCTTTGTTAGAACTGCAATATAATGTCACAAGTATGAAGACTCAGATAAAAGTCTGTCTCTGTACAAGGTCCAAATCAGAATGTTTATACACTTGATATGGAAGATGGGCGTATTATTTATTCATAAGTTCCACAATCAGAAACTTCATATATTTACGATAGCAGATGCGCGTGGTAATAAAACTTTAAATTTAAAAACTGAGAATGATAAGTGTGTTCTTAACACAAGACTTGTCAAAAGAGAAATATCTTAACGGAGACCTAACTAATACCATTTCTAAGACTGTTGTAGTCTGTTACACACATAATCATGTCAACCATAATAATGAATATCATTGAGAAACACTTGAATATGAGACCGCGTCAGAAATCGAACTGAGCTCTTCTCTATTTTGTATGAAGAGTCTGATTTTAAACTGACAAAAATCCCTCCCTATATTAGTCTGCTAAGGTCCCATTCCAGTTTTGTACCGAAAATAAAGTCCCATTAACACCAACCTACACATATGGGGTACCTACAGGTTCAGCATAACCCAATGCGTAAGCGAAACGCATTCACTTACTCTTTAAATGCCTCACAATTAAATAAATACCTTAAAACATGTATATTTACAATGAAATAATGAAAGAATGCAACACGGTAACCATGGTAAAAGAATCTCACAGGTCCATCTATTTCTGTAAGACGCAATGCAATTCCAAATATTACATTACTGTGAAAGTTTCCAGACAGTTATAAGGTTATCATTGAACCAAATTAAGATGTAAAATTCATCAATCCATATAGTATAATGCGCTTAAGGGGGTCAAGGGGCAATCTAGATTTTTTTTTCACGAAATTTTCACGTGCGAGTGTGGTACGAAAGGTCTTTTTCACCCAACTACGAGAGGGTCTCCGTAAACCACATTTAATGGCCCTTAAATTAACAGTGTCAGTGATATTCCCAGAAAACTAACTTCGGTCTGATATACCTATGAAGGAACGACAAACCCCTAACCACTGCACCAGTAGCTGAATTGATAAAGTCAGATTATTCATACCAAGGATAAATCAGTCATAGCATTCAGGATTGAGATTTTGCTAAGTGTAGGCTACTCTTTACAACTAGAATATTCGCGACGGGTAATGCTAGTTAAATTTATTAGCAAACCCGAGAATCGAATCCAGACCTCCGATGTGACAGCCGAGGATGCTTGCTGCTACAACACGAGAAGTTAGTTAGTTAGTTATTGTTGTTTTAAGGGGCGGAACTATGACGTCTTCTGCCCCTCAACACGAGAGGGTCTGGAAACAATGACTTAGCTCCAAGTATACGGGGTAAGCACGAAACAGTGAACCGGGAAAAAAGGGGTCAAAAGTTGTTTTTTTCCACCAATGTAAGGATTTTTTTATCCAGATGTAAGTTAAAATGGTTTAACCGGGTGAATCAGCTGCCCCTAATGATATTGATTTATGCAGCCCAACTAACGCTTGTTGTCAGGAAGATCAATATTAGACTATTCTTTGCTTGCATCCAATATGGCACTAATGCACTGCAAGCATATGCTGCAAAAGATGAAAATGAAAATCCACGGCCTGCTTCCAGTCGACCGACCGACCGGGTCAGGGAATGGAATGAATGAAGCCCCCATCTAGCGGCGATGATATGAACTGTGCCGGCCGCCGAAGCCTGTCGCACTCACCTTTGGCAATGATTAAATGAATGACATATGAAAAGAAATGATAGTGGAGAAGGTTGCTGGAATGAAATTGTGACAGGGAAAACCGGAGGACCCGGAGAAATTCCTTTCTGCTTCCTCTTTGTCCAGCACAAATCTCACATGGAGTGACCGGGATTTGAACCACGGACCCAGCGGTGAGAGGCCAGCGTGCTGCCGCCTAAGCCACGGAGGCTCTCTCTCACCACTGAGTCCGTGGTTCAAATCCCGGTCACTCCATGTGAGATTTGTGCTGGACAAAGCGGAGGCAGACAGGTTTTTCTCCGGGTACTCCTGTTTTCCCACTCGAAATTTCATTCCAAAAACACCCTCTACTATCATGTGATTCCATCTGGGAATAAACGATATACTATTTACATATACTGCTCAAAAAAATTAAAGCACCACTTTTTTCAAAGGCCACCAAATTTTGAAAAGTTGACCTACAAGCACGAAATCTCAGTATGACGTTTGTCCTGACGCCTACCAAGCATATGCTTCAGCACAACTCCCCAACTTGAGTAGTTTCGGGGTAGCACCCCGAAAACCAGCCCATTTTCGAAAACCGCAAATTGAAGTTTGCGAAAAACGCTGCAGGACTTGTCGCAGGTTGCCAAAGCAGTCGAAATTGAATGAGTCTTGCTCTTAAAGGTTCCACAAACACGTAGAAATCGTTACATTTGACGTTTGGGCATTTTCAACCCCCTTCATCATCCCCTAAACATGGACTACCATTGGGGGCGTCTGAGAAGGTACCGGGTGTGTCTAACCATCTGAAAACCTGCACACCGTCCTCAGTTGCTGATTGCAGTAAGTTCTTAAGGCCTCCGGCAATGTCCACACCCCCTAACACCCTCAACTGGCATGGGACCAAACCACCCCCTCTCGATTCACCCCTACGGAAGGTTTTAATCAAGATGTTTATCAGTGCTGTGAATGCGAGGGTCTTCCCCTACCGTTTCAAAAAAGGAGCTGTGCCTTTGTCACCACCCCTTCCCCTGCAACCCCCGTTTGTATGATTTATCGAATCAGGCCCTTTTTAAGGGCTGAAATGAGGTCTTAATCGCTGAAAGGGCTGTAAAGGTCCTTAGAAGTAGTGGTGACACGAAATCAACCCCTTCCGATCGATGATTGACATTCCGTCCCCGAACTTCGAAATTGTTGCACCCCCAACCCTCCCTGTCTAGACGCGTAACGCTTCATGGCAGAGTTTTCAGAGTTGGATGGAAATGAAGCTTATGGCCTGACATGGAGCCCAAAACAGCAGGTTGGATGGAAATTCATCGGTAGGGTGGGAAACGGGACCAAAACGTTTTCAAAAAAGTTAACAGCCTCTAGTAATTACACCAATGCATAGGCAACCCACATCACGTCATTTTTCTCTCATTGCCAAACTTTGTAACCTATTGCCGATCATAGGCAACCCACACGCACGGACGTGATGTGGGTTGCCTATGCATGGGCGTACTTACTGTAGGCTGTACACTTTTTTGAAAAATTTTGGTCCCGTTTCCCAACCTACCGATGAATTTCTATCCAACCTGCTGTTTTGGGCTCCATTGCAGGCCATAAGCTTCATTTCCATCCAACTCTGAAAACTCTGTCATGACGCGTTACGCGTCAAGACAGGGAGGGTTGGGGGTGCAAAAATTTCGAATTTGGGGGACGGAATGTCAATCATCAATCGGAGGGGGTTGATTTCGTGTCACCACTACTTCTAAGAACCTTTACAGCCCTTTCAGTGATTAAGACCTCGTTTCAGCCCTTAAAAGAGACCTGATTCGAAAAATCATACAAACGGGGGTTGCAGGGGAAGGGGTGGTGACAAAGGCACAGCTCCTTTTTTTGAAACGGTAGGGGAAGACCCCCGCATTCACAGCACTGATAAACATCTCGATTAAAATCTTCCTTAGGGGTGAATCGAGAGGGGGTGGTTTTGTCCCATGCCAGTTGAGGGTGTTAGGGGGTGTGGACATTGCCGGAGGCCTTAAGAACTTACTGCAATCAGCAACTGAGGACGGTGTGCAGGTTTTCAGATGGTTAAACACACCCGGTACCTTCTCAGACGCCCCCAATGGTAGTCCATGTTTAGGGGATGATGAAGGGGGTTGAAAATGCCCAAACGTCAAATGTAACGATTTCTACGTGTTTGTGGAACCTTTAAGAGCAAGACTCATTCATTTTCGACTGCTTTGGCAACCTGCGACAAGTCCTGCAGCGTTTTTCGCAAACTTCAATTTGCGGTTTTCGAAAATGGGCTGGTTTTCGGGGTGCTACCCCGAAACTACTCAAGTTGGGGAGTTGTGCTGAAGCATATGCTTGGTAGGCGTCAGGACAAACGTCATACTGAGATTTCGAGCTTGTAGGTCAACTTTTCAAAATTTGGTGGCCTTTGAAAAAAGTGGTGCTTTAATTTTTTTGAGCAGTATATATACATATATATACAAAAAAGGGAGCAAACCATTACAACAATCAACTTAACCTTACAGATTTCACAGCTGTATGTACAGTTCGTCTAGCCACTGTATGGCCTGAGTAGATGTCACCAGAAAGTCGTCCATTGATCCAGAGTAAGCCCTCCTCGGACATTCTGCTACAATATGGTGCATGGTTTGATTCACTGCACCACAGTCACAGCTGGGGGGAAGTTCACATGCCCCACTTATGAAGCAGTGAGCCACATCGCCCGTGCTTGCTTCGGATTCTGTTGAGGGCAACCAAAGTTCTTCGTGGGAGATCAAAACCAGCCGGAGGGTGCTTGATATTAAATAATGGCTGCCACTCCTTCGGAGCTGTGCCGTTCCAAACAGATTGCCATTCTGTTTTTTCATTATAGCTTCTGCTGATGAGCAACTGTGCCGCCTGAACTGGTAGTGATCTCGATTTTAAGCGCCTGAATCCGACAGCTATGTCCTGGAGTCTGTAGTCACATTCAGGGAGAAATAATAGTGTTCAGTATCGTTTGCAGGATATGCCTGCAATGCTTTAGTACCATACGGGATGCAAGCAGCGAAATATCGATTTGCCTGATAACAACGCTAATTGGGCTGCATAAAGGAGTATAATTAGGGGCAGCTGAATCACCTGGTATAGGTAGTAGGAAGGGAAACAAATAACTGATGATTATTTTAAAAGTAAATTTTGGTTAACAGAGTTTACTGAAAAAAAAGGGATTTATCCACTTCTTTTACTCTGTGCCCAACAATTGAGCTCTGTCGGTTTTAATTCGTATACGAGGCCACGATAAAATGTTGGCTGAATTTCACTGAAGCTGCTCACACCATCAAGGACGGTCACATTTCGTCGTTAACTACATTTGCCTGTACGCCTTATGTGTGGCTGATCTGACGATACGCATATATTAAGGTCAAGTGACCATAACTACGCCTGTTCTTGGACAAAGGTCAGTTAGTACCTATTGTGTCAAATTTATGTTTCAGTCATGACTAAATATATAATCACGGCGCGCTTTTAAGTACAATATAATGTGTATAGCTTTCCATGTGAATAAGTGGAAATAAAGCATTTCCGGAGATACTGTAATGTTCATAAAACATACATACAGATGTGAGGAGTGTTGCCGCACTTCCAGGGTCTGGAACGTGCGTTGGTGTCTAAGGGACTCCATCTGAATTTAACATTGATTCCACGTACTAATGTCAGGCTATGCAACTTTTCATCTATCCAGGGTAACTTCCCTTGTCTTCTAATGTTCTATTAAAACCACAGCGTCGTAAGTAAGGAGGGTAGGAAATGTTTGTAAGCGGAGGTAAACAATACAGTCATTATCGTAATTTAGGAGTATATACTACTATTACGAATAATAATAATAATAGTAATATTATAGGTTTTACGTTCCTTTTATTTACTGCGGCTTTTAGATATGCCTGGGTGCCGGTATTTCACCACGAAGGGGATCTTCAACGTGCCAGTAAATCTACAGACACGGCTCCCTCGAATTTGCACACCCTCAAATGCCAGCTGACTGCGCCAGGATTCGATCCTGCAACCTTCGGAACAGCAGGTGAGAGGACCTTACCCCTGAGCCACGCAGCCAGACCATTGAGAATTAAATTTCTTACCTGAACTGTGAATCGAAACCGGACCTGCAGTGTGACAGCCAAAAATATTCGCTCAGCAGTGACTCTCTGAATGTCATCTCGCAGATGATATCGAAGCTCTTGCGTCAAGTGGAAAGCTGAGTTTTTCTTTTTTTTAATTATCAAGATTATAGTTCTAACAAGTGGAGGTTTATCGATTTCAATCTGTAAACATAGCCTCAGTGCGCAATATGCCATGAGATAGTCTTGTGACAAGTACTTGCGAGTTCTATTATATTATGCTTCTATTTAATCAATGCTCATGGTAATTGCGTAATTGCACCGTCTGCTATAGATTTCAATGTTTTAATATTGCGCGTCACCCCTATATTGAATGGATGGAGTTGCTAATCCTTTGGCGTGACCAGTGGTGGTGTAAGTGGATTAGCGCGCCTGCCAAGACAACAGCAGGGGTTTAATAGTGTTGATATCCGCACAGAAGTCTCATTTTCGGATCTTACACAACGGGTACGACTATTATATTTGCGTTGCCATAACGTAATTGTAGCTAAGGGAAGCAGGAGACTTCTGCTACTTAATAAGGGCGAATTCGGTGGCGTAGTTGGTAGCATGCTGAACTTCTATACCCAAGGTCGCGGGGTCAAACCCGGCTGATGTCATCGGATTTTTAAGAGCGTTAAAATCCCTCAGTATGCCTTCCTTCGGAAAGGATTTAAAGCCGGCGGGCCAATGTCATAGATTTATGGCCTTCCACTAACTAAACTTGTGTGAAGCAAAAATTTGTAGGTTATATTTGATAAAGTTCCATTATTCCAACGTTCGTCACCAGGTGCTGGTTGCGATGGCATCTGGTAGCCAAGTTCACAGATAGCAAAAGTAGGAACTACTTGAAAATTCATTGATTGTCCGCAGTCCTCACCCGAATCACAGATAACACACACACTAATACAGCCATCACAATTAACACCGGTTATCAGACAAATTCCACACACACCCAAAGGACATGGGGCTACATGACTGCGTATTCGCCGCCCCTAATCTAAGGAACCAACCAATCTTCTAAATAAGCAAAATAGACAGTGATGCATGAAGCAAAGAGGATATAAAAAAGTAGGCTGGCTCAGGCAAGGATAGCATTTCTACAGAAAAGAAATCTGTTGATCAAATATAGATTTACGTATTAGAAAGTCATTTTTGATAGAATTTGTATGGAGCGTGGCGCTCTATGGAGGTGAAACTTGGACTGTTGGCACAACAGTAAAGAAGGCAATAGAAGGATTTAAAACGTTATGTTACAGGAGAATGATGGAAATCAGAAGGGCAGATAGAGTAAAAAATGAAGAGGTATTAAGACGAGTAGGAGGGAAGAGATGTTTCTTGTGACTGGTAATGAAGATAAAAGATAGTTTGGTAAGACACATAACCTACTAAGACACTCTGGAATAGCAAATTTAGTTATGGAAGGATGGGTCGAGGACAAGAACTGTAGAGTTAGATCATGGTTAGCGTATGCTGAACAGATTGCCACGGATGAAGGATGTGGTAGCTACTGTATGTAGAGATGGAACGATTAGCTCACGACAGGGAGACATGGTGAGTTGAAGTCAGAAGACTGAAGACTTAAACAACAACAACTACATATCAATTATACAGGGTGTAATTGATATAATCGAAGTACGTTACACTGGTGATAGAAGAGACTCTACTAAGCTTCCTAGGTTTTTTTTTTTAAATATCACCTATCTTTTAATTGAAAATTAATCATTAAAACATCAATGATTTTAGGTTTTTCAAAAACTCTTTAAGCAGAAGTTGGGGCGGCAGTCTGGGGGAAACGAGGCTGTGCGAGGTGGGACGACGCGCGGAGGGGAAGTTGTTACGTAATCGGAGCATTGACCTTACCGGTTGAGGGGTGCTATCAACTGTTATGAGGATAGCGATACCCGTCTCTTTAAGAACATTTTTATTGCTGTTGTTCTTGTTGTTGTTGAAATTGTACGCAATGGCTTGGGAAGTTAGGACCGGTAGTATTGTGTAGCCTACTTTATAAGTGTGGAACTCATTGATTGATGTTCCTGTAATGTATAAAATAATTTCGATAATCAGCCCTGGTGTGTCATTGGCGTCCGGCACATTAATGAAATACAGTGGGACAAAATTCCGACATCCTGAAGTCTGTTCAGAAATAGCATTTAAGACGGAAGTATAATACTTGATGTTTTGTTCGATAGGCTTGCCGATTTTGGTCATTTAGCCCCATGTAGTTGGGTGTAGGTAGAATTTGTCTGATAACCTGTGTTTTTGTGGTTTCTGTAGTAATGTGGGCATTTGTAATTCAGGTGAGGATTGGGAAGAAGGCGGCCGTGGCCTTCGAACTAATAAGAAATAAAACGTGGCCTTTATTTCTTGTATCCTAATCATGCGATTGAAGTTTGAATACTACACCTACACAATAATCTTCAGGTAATAGTACATAACTCGAAGCCTTACATATATAAAAATCCAACCATCCGAAATATTTAGACGGTTCTTAATATCTACGAATCTATTACAGCAATCAAACTGAAATTTTGTATGTTGATAGAGGCAATTAACATAAGTAGGATATGTCAAAACAGGTTGTATAGTTCTTCACGGAAATACTGGCAGGTCGGTTTTTTTGACTATTTTTCGTGTCCCTGTAGGCTAATTAGGAATATATTGAGTTGTCCGACTGAATAGTTACTATCTTAATCAGTTTATATTACTGACTGTACATAACAAAAATTATTGAGAATAGTAGTTATTGTTGTTTTAAGGGGCGGAACTAAGAGGTCATCTGCCCCTCTTAACACAGATTAAAGAATACAAATTTGGAATTGAATTTAAAATTTTGAGGTGGACGCCTACATTTAAAAAGAACAAAAATTAATAAAACAAAAACAAAAAATTAAATAACAATTAATATTTTTAAAAATAAACAAAAATTACGCAAAAACAAAACATTATCATTCAAAAACGAACAAGTCGTTGAGTCAATTTATACTGGAAAATTTAGATTGCTGGCTCTATCCCACTCTCACTTATAAAGCGGATAACGAGATCAGCAGACACCGCGTCATCGGCTAATATAAGTTTGAGTGTAATCTGCAAGGGCCGATAACCTAGATGTTAGGCCCCTTAAAACAACAATTATCATCATTATTATCATGTAATCTGCAAACCAAGGTTTCTTCGTAAGTCAGCAAGATCCACACACTCGGTGAAAATGTGGGCCACGGTGAAAACGGTTCCACAGGTACAAAGTGGGGGGTCTTCCCTTCTCATCAGATACGAGTGGGTCGATCTTGTATGACCTATCCTTAGCCTACACAAAATGACGGACTCTCTCCGTGACCGGAAAGAGCTCCGCCATACGCGAGTAGTTCCCTTGATCGCTCTCAGTTTACCGGGCAGTGGGTCAGCTAGCCACTGACTCTCCCAAAAAGCCAGAACTTGTAGGAGTAACTCATTTAGTTGATCAAGCTGCAAAAGAGGCGGTATCACTACCACCTCGACCAATGGAGGTACCTGCTAGAGATATTAGCTCTCAAGTACGCCTACAAGTTCTGTTTTTTTGGGAGAGTCAGTGGCTAATTCATGAACATTTACGGCTAATAATGTAAATCTAACCAGGGAAGCGCTATTTTCTTTTTAAACCCTAGGTCACCAACCCGTTAATGATGATTTCAAAAAGCCAGTTCGATAACATTAATGATTTTTAATTCGCCTAATTGTATAAACTGTCCTTTATCCCACCACCAACAGTGGACAGACCACATTTGTGGAGCAGATCAGTTCTCATGATCTGCTGCGTTGACCTGCACGTGGTATTCACATTGACTGCACAACAAGAACTGTAGTTGCTCCATATAACGCTCAATTAACTTCGATAAATGGTTGCCGCGTATTACTGGTTGTTTTATGAACATCCTATTACACACGTATATGCCTATTGGTAACCTTTATCCACCTGTAAGTACCGTCTTTATCTCTGACAGCTCCATGTAGCATTTCAACTACCATTGGCAGACAATAAGTTCCGAGCAATTTCACTCTATCAATCCGGCATTAACAATATCTGCTCATAAATGCCAATATATAACATGCCAAAACAATCTTTAACACTGGAATTCTTAGAAGTGTGGCAGCAAAGGTGACGTCGAAAATGGTTACTGCAATACAAGCTCAATACATTTCAGTTTATAACAACTCTATTGTTCTCAGATTCCGCTGATGAAAATAGGCTAATAGCATAATTAATGAATACATTTCCCTCACATTTTTACCTCCATTCCTAGGGCATAGTCGAGCAGTGAAATACCTCCTTATATTTCACCCAAACGGCTGGGTTCCGAATCCAACAGATGGAATGTTTACAATTTCAATATGGCAGCCTTGCGATTAATTTAAACATTATAACCAGTAACTAATATCTACATAGTATAAGACAAAAATCCCCGATTCTGGGATGTCACGGGTAATCTCGAGAACCACTAGATGGACATTTATGCGGTTCTCACCATTCTGTAAACGATTTCTCGAGGAAAATGTCTGGAGAAAAACATTCATTTATAACCAAAGGAAGCCGAGCAGTATCGATTTCAGTGAATTGAGTCAAAGAAAAATCTGCCTTCCTTGCGCCTCTTAAGCTTTCGTTGGGTAAACCGTTAAAAATATCTATATACTATCAGTAAGAATTGTTCATTAAGAGAAATTCTACAAAAGAGTCCGCGACAGCATATCTCTATATTTAATACAAGGCTCACTATAAATGCTTTCACATTTTCATTTCTCCCAAAAATCTCAATTCAGTGAAAATTTAAATTACTAGCTTCGGAGCGAGTTTACGAACTAGCAAACGAGCCTATCACCCCTACTTCGGACAGCATCAAACGGTGAAGTCGTGTCAAGTTAATATTTCAGAGGAGAGTAATTGTGTTTGGAGTTTCGCTGTTCACCTCGGCTTTTCTGAATTTCGTCAGGGACCTGCCCAGTGCACTAATCTTCCGTTAAACAAGTAGTTCCGTGAAGAACTATACAGCCTATTTTCATATATTCCACTTATGTTAATTGCCTCTATCTACATACAAAATTTCAGTTTGATTGCTGTATAAGATTCGTAGATATTGAGAACCGACTAAATACAGCGGATGGTCGCCATGTCGGATTTTAATATATGTAGGTCTTAAGAGTTATGTACTGTTACATGAAGATTATTATGTACGTGTAGTATTCAAACTTCAATCGCTTGATTAGGACACAAGAAGTAAAAACGAGATTTTAAAATTTCGCACAGCTACCATTTTGTGGTTATGGAAACAATTGAAAAAAATTAGATGCCATTGGATTAACATTTGTATAAATATTTACTGTACCAAGTGTCACTGCACTCGGATGGTAAAATAGCGAGAAACGACCATTGAATATTTATATTTCACGTCGCCGCCATGATGGAATTGTGATCACCAGGTTATTGGAAGTCCTATAGGAGAACTTATGTTCATAGTCCCTATGAACATAAAACAATTCAGTTTGATTGCTGTAATAGATTCGTAAATATTGAGATCCATCCAAATATTTCGGATGGTCGCCATGTTGGATTGTTATATGTATAGGCCATAGAGTGATGTACCGGTACCATTAAATGAAAATTATTGCGTAGGTTCATTATTCAAACTTTCACTTCGATCGCATGATTACGACACCAGAAATAAAAACTTAATTTTAAAATTCGCACTGCCGCCATCTTGAGGTTATGTAAACAATTGAACTAAATTAGATACCAGTTCATTACAATGTGTATAAACATTTCCTGTACCAAGTTTCATTGCGCTTGGATCATTAAATCGCGAGAAAGGTTCATTTAAAGTTTTCAAATTCGCTTGGCCGCCATATTCGTTTTGTAGTTAACCGGTTTTTGAAAGTCTTATAGATGAACTTCCAGTAGTGACCTTTATCTCCGTACAAAATTTCAGGGTGATACCGCTAATAGTTTCAGAGATACAGAATACCGGTGAAATATTTCGCACAGCCGCCATCTTGAGTTGATATAAACAATTGAACAACGATAGATGTCGGTGCATTACAATGTTTATAAACATACTGTACCATGTTTTATTGCGTTTGGTTGGTAATATCGCGAGAAACGTCTATTTAAAAGTCGTTACTTCGCTTGGCAGCCATGTTGGTTTTGTAGTTACCAGGTATTTAAAAGTCGCATAGGTGAACTTCTAGTAGATCCCTTTATATCCGTAAAATATTCCAGGGTGATATCGGTAATAGTTTCGGAGATATTGAATGCTGGTGAAATATTTCGCTCAGCCACCATACTAAATTGGTGAGACGTAACAAAATTTGAAGGGCACGGTCGGGTTTGACCGGAATAGTGCTATGAACTTACCGAGTTTCATTGAAAACGCTCCAGCCGTTTAGACGTTATTTGGGGGGGGGGGGAGACACACCATCACGCACACCGTCACACACACCATCACACACACGCGCACACACAGACAGACACACGGACAGAAGGTGATCTCATAAGCCTATTTTTTTCGTAAATGAAAATAGGCTAAAATGCAGTTAAGGATACTGGGGAAAGCTGGGGCGGTTTGCTAGTGTTCCAATAAAATAATAAAATTCTCACTGAAATAATTGACATGTATGGATTTATTAAATAACGAAATATGCGGCCTAGTGATGTCTTTATCAGATTCAATATTACACTCTGCCACCATATGGAAATAAATTGGAATTGTTAGGACAGGAGGAATGAAAGACTTTCCTTTTAGAGAATTTTAAAGAATCTAAAGAATGGAGCAAAAGGAGAATTGTGCAATGCTGTGTATAAGTCTGGGAAAGAACTGGGAAGATTGCAGAAATACTTCGAAAACATGCTACATGTGAATTGAATCCTTTCTGGCAATGTGGTAGATTTTGAAATTATGTTGGAGTTGAATGAGGGTGAGAACGGAATCACAGTTGAGGGAGTAGAAAGTAGGAGTAAAAGTAAAGTACAAAGCCACAAAGCAGGGAGGGTTGATGCAATTCGGCCATAAATTCTAATGTATAGTAGAAAGGCAGGGATAACATGGTTGCATAGAATAATCGAATTGATATGCGATGTGATTGAACAAAAGCAGTTATCGTCACAATTTTAAATCATGGTTAAAGGAAGAGTGCAACAATATTGAGGTATTTCTTTGATAAGTGTCTCAGTTTAAAGTGTACTCAGGCATTATCAAAACAAGTTCCGTGACGAACTAAACAGTCTACTTTTCTTAAAATTTAAGATTCATGCCAATGATTAACTATATAGATCTATCTAGAATAATGACGAAATTAAGTTGGTAATATAGAAATTTCAAGTTAGTTCGAAATACTGTATACCTGGCACAATGTAGCCTAATGTAGCACTACAGTTGGCAGCCCTGGTAACTGAATATATTCCTAGTTCCATCTCTTAACTTATAGAATGGAAAATTTGGTTGAAGTCCAATGCATAGCATGGACGTTTTGTGCAGTTAAATATTGGATCTAACAGCGCGCTTAAAATCATGTTGGCAACAATGTCATGCAGTATTGGTCAGAAATAATCTGAAATAATACGATCTATTGTTGTGCCAATTATGAATGAAATCTATTAATTAGTATAGAAGTTACATGCATTTTAAAATTGGACCTATCAGCAGGATTAGAATCATGTTGGCAGCTCTGACGTACATTAGTTACTCCAAATTAATCTAGAATGCCAGGTACTATACGTGTGCAAAGTTTAGAGCTATTGGCTTGCATACGTTCTAATATATTGATATTAGGGTAACAGATATAGAGACAGGATTTATTAACAGTTGGCAGCACTGGTTGCTCTAAGAATACGCATAGTCATATCCGTTATGGTTCACATACCACATACGAAATTTGGTTGAAATCCAAATGGTAATATAGAAGTTACATGTATTTAAAGTTGCATATCTCAGCAGGCTTAGAATCATGTTGGTAGCACTAACGTATATAAGGTACTCAAGATTAATATAGAATGGCAGGTACTATACGTGTGCATAGTTTAAAGCTGTTGGCTTGCATACTTTCTGATATATTGGAATTTGGATAAAAGAAATTGAGAGCATTTATTAACGGTAGGCAGCCCTGGTGGATCTCAAGAATACGCTCAGTCATATCTGTTTATTAATACATAGCACACACAAAATTTGGTTCATTTCCAACTGCTAGTGTAGATGTTATATGCATTTAAAGAAAATCCTCTCGGCTCGCCGGAAGGCGGAGGTAGATTTCACCGGGAAAACTAGGGGATAGGCTATAATAGGCAAAATATGCAGGTTTTCGTAGGAGGATCAGACCTCATTTATTGCGAGAAAGTATTTTCAATTGGAGGTTAGTTAACATTTTTTCGTCTTTCTATGCATATTTTTAACATTTTACTGTCTTATGGGGATGGTAACCTTCTTGTCATTTGGGGTTCATTTTTTTATACTTGTGATCACACTGTCCTTATGCAAGGTTTGGAACTAATGTGTAACTATTTAACAGTCTGTTACTTCTTCACGCAAAATTTTATCTCCCGCAGAGATGTTGGTTGGTTCCTCAGTTTAGGGGCTGCGACAAGGTGGTCATGTAACCCCGTGTACATTGGATGTGTGTAGAATCTGTCTGATAAACGGTGTTATTTGTGATGTCTGTATTAGTCTGTAATTCAGGTAAGGTCTGCAGACGGTCAATTTTAAGTAGTAGTACCTAATTTTGTACCAAATACTAACGTCAACGACACCTAGCTGTGAACTTGGCTGCTAGATGCCACCGCAACCAGAAACTTGCAACGAACGTTGTAACTTCCCCTCCGATGGAAAGCATGCTGACGGATTTTTAGCGCTCAGAAAATCCGGCGACTTTGGCCGGCTTTGAACCAGCGACCTAGGGCATAGAAGTTCAGCATGCTACCAGTTAGCCGCTTCCCTCATAGTCAGATGGAACAAGAAGTTCCGTGACGAACTAAAGAGCCTACTTTTCTTAAAATTAAGATTCATGCCATAGATTAATCTACAGTATATGAACCTATCTAGAATAATGATGAAATTAAGTGGGTAATATCGAAATGTCTTAATTAGTTCGAAATAAGGTATACTAGGCATAATGTAGCCTAATAGAGCAATACAGTTGGCAGCTCTGGTGACTGCATATATTCTTACTTCCATCTCCTAAGGTACAGAATACAAAATGTGGTTGAAGTCCAAAGGACGTTACATGGATTTAGACATTGAATCTATTAGTACACGTAAAAGCATGTTGGCAACAATGTCATGCGAGTGCTGGTCAGAAATAATCTGAAATATTATATCTTTATGTGCCAATTTTGGATGAAATCCATTTGTTGGTATAGAAGTTACATGTATTTAAAAATTGGTAATATCAGCAGGCTTAGAATCATGTTGGTAGAACTGACGTATATAATGAACCCTTATTAATCTGCGATAAATAAGTATCCATGATTTATTAATATTATTACTGCGGCCCAGGCAGTACTTATGGATGGTGACAAAGATGAAGGCAAGTTAGCGTGTTGCAATGATTGCCACAGAAACCGAGCTTGGTAGTGCCCCCGTAATTGAATTATATAGAGACCACGGTGGCTATATTTGAAATTATATGGAAAGTTATGGTTGTCATAGTTATGACGTGGGTAGTCATGACGTAAGCACGGATGACGTAAATGTTATGCCAGCAAGCTACTTGAGCTGAGATTCTCAGTGACGTCAGTTTTTAGTCCAGAATGTTCCAAGATGTACGACGCAGTCGCAGGAAACGAGGAATTCTGCTGAGGAAGAAACTATGCTATTGGAGGAGAGGCATGAACCAATGAACGATAGTTTCAAGGAAGACGGAGATTGCTGAAACTATGGTATTTTTATTACCTTTGGAAAGCAGAATTGTGGAAATCCATCTGCAGTAGAAGCATTGATTTGGAATTTTGGTGAAATTTATTTTCAGTTTTTGAATTTTGAAAATCCGTCATGTATTAACGAAGTTGGAAGTTTTAGCGATGACGCAGTACCACGCTTTGGAAGGGATGGAAACGCCCCTCGTGAAGTTAATAAAAGGGCTTGCGCAGAAGAGAGGAGCCTCTTTCGTTCTCTGATCATTCTGAGATCTCATTCTCAGATCATCGAAGTATATTTGTGACAGTTCTTTTCTTATACATTCATTATAGTGAGATGTCGAAGTGAACAGCAGTGAAAAGAATCGTCTTTATAACGCGTGGCGAGGCCACTATATTAACGAGATCCAGGTCAAACTAGGTGAAGTTGAAACGGACCTTAGAAAGCTTCTACAAGTTTAGCTTCGAATAGTTAGCGGTCACCGATAAGATAATTGTATTGTGCAGTGCTACATGCAGTTATAGAGAAAGGCTGAACAATTTCGACCGATTAGTTTAAAAGATATTAGCAGTTTTATACGACTGACAGAAGTGATTATCTCGCCACTAGAGAAACACTTTTGAATAGCCAGAATCAACGCAAGGCTGACGCTGCGAGTGGAGTAGAAAGACTTCAGATTGCTTGGTTACACAACGATACCAGTATAATGGAGCAATTGAATACGGCAGTTTGTTCTTCTGACACTACAATCGAAGAGCAGATGGAAGGCTAAAAGGGCTTATTGCAATTGGGACATACTTCAACGGAGTAAGATAGCGACATGGAACTTCGCTAATTGCTATTCCACACAAGCGAACATGCGGTGAATACCATCTACACCCATGTTTCGTAATTAAAGGCTGAATACCATCGAACAGCCATAGAAACAATTTCATACTCTGAATATGAATAATTTCTTCGGAAATTTCTACAAAACTTCATGACGATTGTCTACTGGAACTTCAGGGAATTTTTCAAGAGAGGTCAGGGATATCCCGACTCACAAAGAAGATTATTGCCGGAAGGATGTCTATTCGTCTTCGAGGAGCAGAGCGATTCACGGAGAAGGAAGCAGTTCGATTCTCCGAGGGTGCTATTTCCTATCTCGAGGATGGAGCTCAACTTTAACGTGGTGAAATGGATCCATCAGCAGTCTTCTTTGGGGAATTTTCCTCTGGAACGTCAATCGGCAGATAAGGTAGTCGTGAACGTTTATTGTATTTGAGTTTACTAATAATGTTTGAGCAACCATTTTTCCCATATTTTTATCCTCATGTTTTTGCCCTATTTTCTTGTTGAGATTCTTATTCTCAGTACACCTTGATGAGTTTTGCATTTTTCGACGATTTATTAAGACATTGTTATGTCATGGGCATAGTTAATGATTTTGAATCAGTTGAGACTGATATTTAGATTTTTCAGTAATTAATAATTTTTGTAGTCACGATTTGACTGTAAGTTAATGATTTTTAATGGCAGATTTAAATTCAGACAGCGTGTCACTTTATTAAAGTAATTCTACCCCAGTTTAATTACTTTGAACAATTTTCTGTCATCATCAAGAAGGAAGAACATTTAAATGATTTTAGAGCGTTAAAATCTCTTACGTTGTCGACGATCTTGGAAATACTAGTCGTTATTTGTATTGATTGCAACACAGACATTTATCGTCAGTTATGAATGAACATTGCATCATAGACACTTTTGTGAAAGAGTAATGTTAATAATGAATTATTGAATGCATTAAAGTCAAGTACTTTTGTTAGGAGTTTTTCTCAATTAGAGATTTATATAACGATGTTTGCATTCCCCAGTCTAATTGGATTCTATTCGACTACTTTGCATTTTAGTCGCACTTTATTTGAAGATAGTATTTTCATACTACATTTTTTTTTAAGATGTTAATCTTAAATTTTGATAGACCAGACAGGCGTATATAAGCATATTCACTATTAAATTTGTTTGTGATTGGCAAGTTTCGACTTCATTTCGGTTCATGAATGAAATCCACGAAGGTTAAATAGAAAAACAGTTTTGAAACAATTGATGATTATTAAAATTTTTTAAGTGGAACTATGAATGTATAATCGCTAGTGCAGCGCGTGTTGAAAGTCGCTGAGGTATAATGCCCTTGAATATGAAGGAGGTTCCCACAGGAATAAATGTTAAAGAATTATTTGTGGAAGTTTTGTAAATTATGTGGAAGTTTTAAATGCCATATAGATTAATATATGATGATTTTGGGCATATGTTTAATGCAGATTGTGCATTAACTTGTTAGCGAAGGATTTTCCGCTGGAGTAAGATTGTCATAGTTCGTTGAAAATTAATCAAGTGAGTTACTGTTATAATTAACACGAGTTTTGAAAGAATTTGAGATAAGATTTTGAATGAAGGTTGCCGTCACAAATCATTATTAAAACCTTTATTAAACCAGATTGTGACATTAACATGTATAACTAACCTTCATTGGTCGATTATATTAAACAGGATTATAAAATTACCAACCGAATGAACATGTGGCTAATGTATTTCTTATATTAATAATTTAAACAATTTAAATGTTAATATTGTAAATAATTGCTGTAAATATTTTTGAAAATAATGTGAAACGAGAGTGATGTTAAAGGCGTGCTTATAATATTTTTATTGTCTTTGACAAATATTATAAACAATTTCTAATTGTTATAAATAATTTATGTGATTTTGTTATAAACATTTAAGAGCTAATTAAACATTTGGATTGAAGTTAACAAGTTAAAGAAATTAATATAATGATCCAATAGGATGTGAGCAAAGTACTTGAAAGATTTGCGTAAATAATGTGAGTTGTCTTATAGACATTTAAAAGCTTGAGAGAACAAGCTGTATTCTTACGTAACATAGCATGTGAGAAGGGAGTGCATTTGACCAGTATGCAACAGGCTGAAGGTAGCACGCAGCTGTGCCAACATATGGTTCTCAGAGAGTGAGGTCGTACACACTCTGGCCTTGCGACTATAAATACCATTCTCATGTTTATTAAAAGGAAACCAAATGCTCTATATATGTCACACCCTGACGTCCTTTTCCAATCCAATAGTGTTATGAATATTACGTTATTTGGAGCTCTTGAGAGCTAAAATGTTTTACATCATGTTGTATGATAATTTTTGCAAGTCCTACTGGAGGACGTAGTCAGATTGACTTGGGCTACTGATAGCCACGTTGATTTTGTTGTGTTATCAAAATCATACCCTTTATTAGAAATAAAGCTTTTGTACAGTTCAAAGTTCTCGTCTTCGTTCTGGTTCATTTTTAAATGTCATGGTGGAGGTTATTGTGTGAACAGACTTTAGTGATCCTGTTGTCAACTCAAACCCCGAGATAATTAAGAGGTAAGTAACGGTAAGTATGAACCCCCGTCTATTTTGGTGTGTTCCACAATGATTTCCTGTGAATTTCTGTGCTTTTATCTCGATAGTATCTGTCAGTGCCATTTTCATTGATGTAACTGTGCCGGTGCGATTGATAATTGGCAATCCGATTGAGGGGGCGGATATCTGACAGCCTACTATCCAGGTAAACGGGGACAGAAAGATTGGCGCCCAACGTGGGGATCGATTCAACAAAACTGGATTACCAGGTTGAACGCCAGTAAGAGTGGCAAACCTAAAACGTGAGGTTCGATTAGACTCAAATAAAGAGGTTGATTCTTTGTTAGATGTCTAGGCCAATTGTAGAATTTAAGAGTGTGATTATATAGGAATTAAATGTTGTATTGTGTTAGGAAAATTACACTCAGAAAAGATCAGATCTTATACAACTTGAGAAAGGTTAAATAGGCTGGAAACTTAGAAAAATCGCCTATAATCTGGAATCTTATTTTATTTGACCGGCTTATGACATTTTAGTCATATTAAAGATAAAATTAATTATTTGGATTGTAAATGTAAATTATTTGTGTTAGGATATTTTAAAATGAGCCAAAGAAATTTGAACATGTGCTTGAGTTTGTTTCAACATGAAGTATCTTCGAAGGTTAATTATAAGGTAGTTATAAGTTAGATTTAAGACAGAAAATTGATCAAAAATTATATATGGTGAAAAGTGTTGCTCAAATGTTGTTATTTTGCTCTTTTGATGTATGTCCCTACAGCAATCCATTTTTGAATAATATTGTAATGGCAGATGAAAGTTTGAAGAAAATGTTAGAGGAGATGTCTGCTAACATGAATCGCAGTATGAAGCAGATGCTGAATGAAAGCATGAAGGAGAATAATAGTCGAATGGAGGAGAATATGAAGGTTCTTCATACTAGTGCTGCTAATTTGGAGGATAATATGTCGCGTTTACAGATTAATACCCTAGGTATTGAGAATACTGTAACGGACATGCGCACAGAGGTGTCTAATGTCCATAAAGATGTGTCTATTGTGCATAAAAGTGTTGATGATGTTAAAAATGATGTGTCTAAGGTACAGAGAGACCTTACAATGTTAAATTTAGATGTAGCTAATGTCCGAGGGGATATTTCTTGTGCTAGAGCCGAAGTTGTTGTTGTCAAAAACGATGTAGCGACTGTCCAAGACAAGGTCGAGGAAGTTCAAAAAGAAATTCAAAAAGCTAGAACTGATGTATCCAATGTTCAGGTAGACATTAATAACATTCATGCGGATATAATTGAGGTGCAAAGTGACATAACTAAGATTCAGGTAGAGGTCAACACAGTTTTCGTAGATATCACTAAAGTCCAAACTGATGTAAATAAAGTCAGGGAAGAAATCGAAAACTCAAAAACTCTTTGTACGCGTAATATAACTGCATTAACGACTAGGTTAGTCGATGAATCAGTTAGAACAACAACGTCTTTAGCAGAGTTGAAGTATGATGTAGAGGTCATGAGAACCCAGGTATTAGACCACAATAGAGTATTAAAAGAGGATATCGAAGTAGACATAGCCGAAATGTTAACAGCAAACGTAGCGGTATGGAAAGACGAGTGGAATAAGTCAAGTGGGGAACAGGTAACCCAAATTCAGGAAAGATTGAAAGAAAACTTGCCAGTACGCAGATAGAAATTAACAATGAAGTAGTACAGATTAGGAAAGATTTAAGCGTCAGGATAAATTCGTTATCCGAAAAACAAGTTGACGATAGAACACAACTAGATCAGGATATGCAAACTTTAAAATCTACATTAGAGGAACAGATGCATAAAGTTGTCTCGGATGTAAATGAAACGACGAGTAAACTGAAAAATTTGAAGTTAGGAGAGGCTAGTTTAATGCAGGACTACAAAGAAGAGATAATCAAGAAAGTCTTAACAGAAATCACCGACAAGGATACAGAAGGCTTAGCTTGCGAATTGAATAGGAATTATGCTAGAAGACATAACCTAGAGCCAGAAGAAAGAGACGTGACTCCTGAAGAACGTGTATCCAGATTCAGAGAGGAGGATGACGAGAGGAATATGGAACCTGAGTGGAATTATCGAGATAGTGGGAAAAACTATCCGGATTCATATCCGAGGAACGTGACGGTCATCAGGAATTTCGAAGACAAACCACAAAAATTCAGTAACACTGATAGTTTGACACCTATAGAGTATGTAAGGAATCTCAAAGATTATTTCATCGAAGCTCACATTCCCAGAGAGAGAGAGATGAAGATAGTAGAGAGATATCTGATTGGAGGACCCCTTGAATGGTTTCGCGCATTTAGAGACACATTCAGTAACTTTGACGAGTTTGCAGAGGCATTAATCAAACGATTTTGGTCCATAGAAGCGCAGAATTCGTTAAGAGCGGAGGTGTATTCAAGAAAATACTCAGGTACTCTTCCAACGAGGTACGCTGATTTCTTTACGAGTCAGTTGTCCCGCTTGAGATTTTTGCAACCCCCATTGTCCACGGAGCAACTTATAGATGCGATTTCTCGTATGCTGCCAGTTGAGGTGAGAAGACTTATAATTTCGTCCAACATCAGGGATTTATCCAGCATGGATGAATTACTAAGAAGATTAGACTACACAAGTCCAATGCCTAACGTAGTCCAGAAAGGTCAAAGGCAGGAGTTTAAAGAAATCAATACGGTATATATGGACCAAGTCCAACAAACTGACAAGCCAGAGGAGGAGAAAACTGACAATGTAGGTCCTCACAGGAATAATCAGTTTAGAAATTACAGATCACAAGGTTACCGACCGTATCAACAGAGAAGAGGTTGGAACTACAACCGAGGAAACTACAATGGAAGAGGCAGATATTACAACAATAATGGGTATAACCGTAACTATAATAGGAATAACCAAAACCAAAATAGAAACCAGAATACTCAAGGTCAGGTTATGACACCTGATCAATATCAGCAAAGAGAGAAGGAAAGCCAGCAATACTTAAAAGAATTAAGGGATAAAGAAGCTGACAATCAAAAGAAAAGGCAGGATGTTGTAATCGATCCTGGTCCTTCTACGAGCCAGCAGAACTTAAAAAAGAGAAATACTGGTCAGAAGAGAAAGTAGAGAGGAAAGAAATACATTAACCACACACAACCCAGAGTAGAAGAAAAATATATGATTAAGGAACATAAAGGAAATATCATACTAGAGTAAGCCAGTAATAATTCAATTTCGTGTTCAAGAGAGTTGAGATACTTGTAACACTGAGTTTAAAAACAATTTGCAACTGTTTTTAAAACGTGGTGAGAGGAGAATGCCCCCGTAATTGAATTATATAGAGACCACGGTGGCTATATTTGAAATTATATGGAAAGTTATGGTTGTCATAGTTATGACGTGGGTAGTCATGACGTAAGCACGGATGACGTAAATGTTATGCCAGCAAGCTACTTGAGCTGAGATTCTCAGTGACGTCAGTTTTTAGTCCAGAATGTTCCAAGATGTACGACGCAGTCGCAGGAAACGAGGAATTCTGCTGAGGAAGAAACTATGCTATTGGAGGAGAGGCATGAACCAATGAACGATAGTTTCAAGGAAGACGGAGATTGCTGAAACTATGGTATTTTTATTACTTTTGGAATGCAGAATTGTGGAAATCCATCTGCAGTAGAAGCATTGATTTGGAATTTTGGTGAAATTTATTTTCAGTTTTTGAATTTTGAAAATCCGTCATGTATTAACGAAGTTGGAAGTTTTAGCGATGACGCAGTACCACGCTTTGGAAGGGATGGAAACGCCCCTCGTGAAGTTAATAAAAGGGCTTGCGCAGAAGAGAGGAGCCTCTTTCGTTCTCTGATCATTCTGAGATCTCATTCTCAGATCATCGAAGTATATTTGTGAAAGTTCTTTTCTTATACATTCATTATAGTGAGACGTCGAAGTGAACAGCAGTGAAAAGAATCGTCTTTATAACGCGTGGCGAGGCCACTATATTAACGAGATCCAGGTCAAACTAGGTGAAGTTGAAACGGACCTTAGAAAGCTTCTACAAGTTTAGCTTCGAATAGTTAGCGGTCACCGATAAGATAATTGTATTGTGCAGTGCTACATGCAGTTATAGAGAAAGGCTGAACAATTTCGACCGATTAGTTTAAAAGATATTAGCAGTTTTATACGACTGACAGAAGTGATTATCTCGCCACTAGAGAAACACTTTTGAATAGCCAGAATCAACGCAAGGCTGACGCTGCGAGTGGAGTAGAAAGACTTCAGATTGCTTGGTTACACAACGATACCAGTATAATGGAGCAATTGAATACGGCAGTTTGTTCTTCTGACACTACAATCGAAGAGCAGATGGAAGGCTAAAAGGGCTTATTGCAATTGGGACATACTTCAACGGAGTAAGATAGCGACATGGAACTTCGCTAATTGCTATTCCACACAAGCGAACATGCGGTGAATACCATCTACACCCATGTTTCGTAATTAAAGGCTGAATACCATCGAACAGCCATAGAAACAATTTCATACTCTGAATATGAATAATTTCTTCGGAAATTTCTACAAAACTTCATGACGATTGTCTACTGGAACTTCAGGGAATTTTTCAAGAGAGGTCAGGGATATCCCGACTCACAAAGAAGATTATTGCCGGAAGGATGTCTATTCGTCTTCGAGGAGCAGAGCGATTCACGGAGAAGGAAGCAGTTCGATTCTCCGAGGGTGCTATTTCCTATCTCGAGGATGGAGCTCAACTTTAACGTGGTGAAATGGATCCATCAGCAGTCTTCTTTGGGGAATTTTCCTCTGGAACGTCAATCGGCAGATAAGGTAGTCGTGAACGTTTATTGTATTTGAGTTTACTAATAATGTTTGAGCAACCATTTTTCCCATATTTTTATCCTCATGTTTTTGCCCTATTTTCTTGTTGAGATTCTTATTCTCAGTACACCTTGATGAGTTTTGCATTTTTCGACGATTTATTAAGACATTGTTATGTCATGGGCATAGTTAATGATTTTGAATCAGTTGAGACTGATATTTAGATTTTTCAGTAATTAATAATTTTTGTAGTTACGATTTGACTGTAAGTTATTGATTTTTAATGGCAGATTTAAATTCAGACAGCGTGTCACTTTATTAAAGTAATTCTACCCCAGTTTAATTACTTTGAACAATTTTCTGTCATCATCAAGAAGGAAGAACATTTAAATGATTTTAGAGCGTTAAAATCTCTTACGTTGTCGACGATCTTGGAAATACTAGTCGTTATTTGTATTGATTGCAACACAGACATTTATCGTCAGTTATGAATGAACATTGCATCATAGACACTTTTGTGAAAGAGTAATGTTAATAATGAATTATTGAATGCATTAAAGTCAAGTACTTTAGTTAGGAGTTTTTCTCAATTAGAGATTTATATAACGATGTTTGCATTCCCCAGTCTAATTGGATTCTATTCGACTACTTTGCATTTTAGTCGCACTTTATTTGAAGATAGTATTTTCATACCACATTTTTTTAAGATGTTAATCTTAAATTTTGATAGACCAGACAGGCGTATATAAGCATATTCACTATTAAATTTGTTTGTGATTGGCAAGTTTCGACTTCATTTCGGTTCATGAATGAAATCCACGAAGGTTAAATAGAAAAACAGTTTTGAAACAATTGATGATTATTAAAAAATTTTAAGTGGAACTATGAATGTATAATCGCTAGTGCAGCGCGTGTTGAAAGTCGCTGAGGTATAATGCCCTTGAATATGAAGGAGGTTCCCACAGGAATAAATGTTAAAGAATTATTTGTGGAAGTTTTGTAAATTATGTGGAAGTTTTAAATGCCATATAGATTAATATATGATTATTTTGGGCATATGTTTAATGCAGATTGTGCATTAACTTGTTAGCGAAGGATTTTCCGCTGGAGTAAGATTGTCATAGTTCGTTGAAAATTAATCAAGTGAGTTACTGTTATAATTAACACGAGTTTTGAAAGAATTTGAGATAAGATTTTGAATGAAGGTTGCCGTCACAAATCATTATTAAAACCTTTATTAAACCAGATTGTGACATTAACATGCATAACTAACCTTCATTGGTCGATTATATTAAACAGGATTATAAAATTACCAACCGAATGAACATGTGGCTAATGTATTTCTTATATTAATAATTTAAACAATTTAAATGTTAATATTGTAAATAATTGCTGTAAATATTTTTGAAAATAATGTGAAACGAGAGTGATGTTAAAGGCGTGCTTATAATATTTTTATTGTCTTTGACAAATATTATAAACAATTTCTAATTGTTATAAATAATTTATGTGATTTTGTTATAAACATTTAAGAGCTAATTAAACATTTGGATTGAAGTTAACAAGTTAAAGAAATTAATATAATGATCCAATAGGATGTGAGCAAAGTACTTGAAAGATTTGCGTAAATAATGTGAGTTGTCTTATAGACATTTAAAAGCTTGAGAGAACAAGCTGTATTCTTACGTAACATAGCATGTGAGAAGGGAGTGCATTTGACCAGTATGCAACAGGCTGAAGGTAGCACGCAGCTGTGCCAACATATGGTTCTCAGAGAGTGAGGTCGTACACACTCTGGCCTTGCGACTATAAATACCATTCTCATGTTTATTAAAAGGAAACCAAATGCTCTATATATGTCACACCCTGACGTCCTTTTCCAATCCAATAGTGTTATGAATATTACGTTATTTGGAGCTCTTGAGAGCTAAAATGTTTTACATCATGTTGTATGATAATTTTTGCAAGTCCTACTGGAGGACGTAGTCAGATTGACTTGGGCTACTGATAGCCACGTTGATTTTGTTGTGTTATCAAAATCATACCCTTTATTAGAAATAAAGCTTTTGTACAGTTCAAAGTTCTCGTCTTCGTTCTGGTTCATTTTTAAATGTCATGGTGGAGGTTATTGTGTGAACAGACTTTAGTGATCCTGTTGTCAACTCAAACCCCGAGATAATTAAGAGGTAAGTAACGGTAAGTATGAACCCCCGTCTATTTTGGTGTGTTCCACAATGATTTCCTGTGAATTTCTGTGCTTTTATCTCGATAGTATCTGTCAGTGCCATTTTCACTGATGTAAATGTGCCGGTGCGATTGATAATTGGCAATCCGATTGAGGGGGCGGATATCTGACAGCCTACTATCCAGGTAAACGGGGACAGTAGCTATTCTTGAAAACGACCGGGTAAGCTGAGTTCAAGGCCAAATTGTGTAACTACATGCACCAGAATTGGAATCATAAAGGGATGGTCACGAGTTTCTTGCAACCGACCTACGATTGAATCACCCAATCAGGAGAGACCAAGCCGAAACCACGCGATGGGTGGCGTCACTGGTAAAAAGCGCGCGGAATCGATTATCTAAAGAACCGCCGATCCGAATTATCTCCGCATGAGTGACCTGAGACGTTTGAATTAAATGATGAAGATTGACACTAGTCCCGTGTGTGTGAGATGAAAACTCTAGAAAATTTTTCTTATTTCACCCCACTCCTCCTCACTCTGTCAGTTTCTAATAAATTGATCGACGAGACGCTGTCTCGATGTCTATCTGTTTGGAGCTCTGGTGAGCTAACTTCACGCCAGTTTGCGTAGCGAATTTTAAAGCTCGGATATATTTTGAAGACAACTGTTTTGAGCTCTGGTGAGCTAACTTCACGCCAGTTTGCGTAGCGATTTTTTTAAGCTCTAATTTATTTGAAGTCATTCTTTGTGAGCTCTGATGAGCTAACTACACGCCTGTTTGCGTAGTGATTATAACGCTCTAATATTATTTGAAGTAATTCATTTGAGCTCTGGTGAGCTAACTTCACGCCAGTTTGCGTGGTGATTTAAGTACTCTGATATTATTTGAAGACAACTATTTTCAGCTCTTAGGGGCAAGACTTGAGTAACATTCCAATTAGCGCTCAGCGAGCAAAGGTCCAAGAGCAGTAGAGATTATCGGGTGAAATAACGACTGCGACAGGCAGATTTAAAACTTGTATTGTCAAACCAGTGACGATGGGTTTGAAGTGTACATTTCATGTAAATTTTTACTGTATTATTTCAAGTATTGTATTGTGCGAGTGTAAACGAGAGCTGGGGAAAGTCTTCGTTGATTAATCGCATAGGACTATTCGTGGGCGAAATTAGTAACTCACAAGCGATTATAGCCAGGTCAAATTATAATAACATTGAACTTTTCTTCCAAAGAGACTACACCAAGATGTCCGACGTGTGGTCAGGAGCTGGAGTGATGTCCGACGCTTCTACGAAGACAACGATGGAGTGCTAATTTTTCTGAGGGAAATGGGCCGAGATGCAAGTCACATGTTCTGCAAGCTGATACGGTGATGTACAAAAATTGATTATTCAATATGTAGTTAGATTGGCGGGGGAACTTTGTAAATAGTTCATTTTTTAGTCTTTTTCTTGTTTTAGATTATTTTTCTTGTACCGACACTAATGTTTTAAATGTACGTTGGCGCGTGGCCAAAGTTGTTTATTGTGTATTTATTTTTCTTTGGAGTCATATTTAAGGTACACGGCGCATGTACGTGATTTTTATCCATGCGAATGCGAAGCCCGTTATTTTCGATAAGTGGTGCTTTATTAAAGTTCATATTTTGTTGATAGGAAAGGGAGGTAATTACTGTAAGATGTTTGCTGAACAGGTTATTATTCATATTAGGGTTGCCCAGCGCAACAAAATTAAGATGTAATTGTAGAACACCTTAGTTCTAATTTTTTTGAGTCCTTTTCAGGTTTATTAGTCACTGGCATTGAACGGAGGCGCCAGCTGGTGGAAAATATTTATGTCATTTTATTTCAGGGTCTGTCAAACCCATACGTGTGATTTTGTGTGTGTTATCGTGTCAGGTGTGTGTTTTGATTCTACGTGAAGAGGGGTAGAGGTCATACCGCCCTCCTATTTTGTTGTTGTTGTATTTTGATGGAAAGGCAGGGTGCTCTGAGGAGACCGCTGTTCCTTGTCCATATGCTGATTCTTGGATTTCCAAGGGGAAATGCTGAGATATATTTTGTTCTGACACACACACACGTATTATTGTGCTTTGGGGCACGCTTCTTCGAGACTGGATCCCGTGCCTTGGGAGGTCGAGGTTATTTTGACACGTGGGTTGACAGATATGCAGATTTCCACGAATCGCCTGTCTTGCCTGGTGACTTATTTTGTTAGGCAGTCCTGTTTTCCGACTGGCCCCTTTAAGCTTTCATTTAGCAAACCTGCTCTTTGTGATGGTTATCTTGAACCATAATTAATTGGGGAGTTCGCCTTGTTTGTGACGGATTATTGCATGTCGTATGGATGGAATATTGTGTTAATAATGTAAATGTTGGCTTTGAGCCTAGTGATTGTTTATGACTCAGTTCATGTAATTTAGTTGTGACGCCCGTGTGGTGTAGTGGTAGTGTACTTGTAAAAATGACGGCGGTCATATGTGTATTTGTTTTGTTGGTCACGTGTTAACTTACTTGTGTTGATTTGTGTGAGAAGTCCTAATTTTAGGCAGTAATGTTTTGCTACGGCAGTCTTGATTCCAATTTCATGCGGAAATTATTTGTGTTGTTTATATTAAGTATAGGAAGTGTCGGTTTAGTTTTAAGTGTTGTATAGTTGTTCCCCGCGTCTGTCTAGCTCTAAGTAATGCGGATTCGTCTTCTGAAAGTTTATTCCGGATGATGACGAATCATGCATTCAATTGTACTCATCGTGAAGCATGTAGAACAGCACTCGCGCATACATTGTCATTATTGTTGATTTTATTTCTTGGGACACTTGGTCCGTGTAATAATCTCTCCTGAGATTTGGCCTAGTTTTGGCAAGTTTAATTTATTCAGTGGGAGTCATTATGGGAGTTTTGTTTGTTAATTCTTATTGTAAATAGCTGATTTGTTATTAAATTAATTTGTTATAACCCTGGCTTCACTTTTTCCTGCATGTTATTTTGTTATATGTTACCCTGCATGTTAATGAAGCGCTTTAACAACAACTTACGATATGGACTGTTACACCCCCCGAAACTGAGTCTCATAAGCTTCTTTGCAAGGGTTCAATAAGTTACTCCAAATTAATGTAAAATGTCAGGTAATTTACGTGTGCATAGTTTAAAGCTGTCGGCTTGCATACTTTCTGATATATTTGGATACAAAATAGATAGCAATTATTAACAGTTGGTAGCCCTGGTGGCTCTTAAGAATACACTCAGTCATATCTGTTTATGTACACATATTACATACAAAATTTGGTTGAAATCCAATTGAGAGTGTAGAAGTTATATGCATTTAAAAATTGGACTTATCAGAAGGCTTAAAATTATTTTGGCAACGCTGTCATGTATGGCCTCCTGGAAATTAAACTGAAATAGTATTATCTACATGTGTGACAATTTTAGAATAGCTCCCATGTATACATTCCAAGATATCCAACATGGAGCTCAAATTTCTAGTGCGGTTTTTTTAGCAGTTGGTAGCACTGGCATCTTTTTCAAATATGGGCCTGAGATATTCCGGTATACATCTTTACTCATACTAAATTTGGTTTCGATTGCTGCAGTCGTTTGGGAGTTGATATGGGGACACACACACACACAGCCAGACAGACAGAAGGACAGACAGACAGTCAGACAGAAGGACAGATACATTTTCCCGGATATATCTCATAAGTCTACTTTTCCCTCATTTTTGAAAAGTGTGAAAAATAGGCTAAAATGAATGTGATCTCGTCAATGGCGTTGTCTTGGCAACCTCTGATAGATCATCCCTCATCAATTTAAAAGCGTTGTTATGGTAACCTCTGATGGCACTTGACATTTTTTAAAATTCCGAAATCATTTCTCTCATCCCTTGGCGTAATGGTGGGTCATATCAAAAATTCTTTCAGACAAAAGTTTTAGGTAATTATTAGTGGAATATTTTCCATTTTGTACGGTTTTGATATTGTGCCTATTAAGAGAGATATGATTAATGTTTCCCGAAAAAACCACTTTTTTCCACCCCTTTGGTCAATGGTTGGTGCTATCAAAAAACTTACTTGACATAAAGTTTTGGCACTTATCCCACACATATTATGAACTGTGAATGGATTCGATATTTCACGTATTAAGAGAGTTATAGTGAAATTTCACTTTTTCGAAAAAAGCCCCCCATATTCACCCCCTTCGACCGATTTTGCCCATTAACGAACTCGACCGAGATTTTATAGGGATACATATTATGTAAAAAATTCAAAGTGATTGGTGCAAAATTACGGCAGTTATCGTGTCCACAAGAAACTGATATATATGTATATATATATATATATATATATATATATATATATATATATATATATATATATATATATATATAGATAGATAGATACATATATACATATATACATAAATTATATATAAACTTTTGAACTGACGGTGGTTTTGGGGTCTGGGGGATGTGAAAAGCGAAGATATGTCGAAATTTTCCGTAAGTCGAAACATGGTACCCATTGCAATAGTTAGCTTTCTAATGAAATCTACCTAATAGTGGACTTATCAGCAGGCTTATAATCATTTTGGCAACACTGCCATGAATGGCCTCCTGGAATTTAAAACTGAGATATTATTATATATACGTGTGCCAATTTTGAAATAGCTCCCATTGATACCTTCCAAGATATCCAAGAAGGAGCTAAAATGTCAATTGCGATTTTTCAGCAGTTTGTAGCACTGATATCATTTTCAAATACGGCATTGATATATTCTGGAATAGATCTTTACTCCTACCAAATTTTGTTTCGATTGCTTCAGCCGTTTAGGAGTTGATAGGGGGAGGGGGACACAGCCAGACAGACAGAAGGACAGACAGACACACACAAATTTGCCCGGATCGATCTCATTACTCTAATTTTTCCTCATTTTTGCAAAATGTGAAAAGTAGGCTAATAAATCCCTCTCAGCACGCTGGAAGGCGGAGGTAGATTTCACCGGACAAAGGAAAATATTTCGAATTTCACTTTCACTTTTTCGTAAAATGCCCCCATTTCCAGCCCCCACGTGCGATTTTCTCCCTTTACAAACTTGACCGAGATTTTAAATTCATTCATTCATTTATTTGCAATGGGGGTGTGTGTCCCCCGGTGGCAAATTGGATATGAAATGAAAATCCACAGCCTGCTTCCAGTCTCCGACCAGGTCAGGAATGGAATGAATGAAGCCCCCATCTAGCGGCGAGGATATGAACTGTGCCGGCTGCCGAGGCCTGACGCACTCCTCTGGGGCAATGATTAAATGAATGACAGATGAAATGAAATGAGAGTGGAGACTGTTGCTGGAATGAAATTGTGACAGGGAAAACCGGAGTACCCGGAGAAAAACCTGTCTGCCTCCGTTTTGTCCAGCACAGATCTCACATGGAGTGACCGGGATTTGAACCACGGACCCAGCGGTGAGAGGCCGGCGTGCTGCCGCCTAAGCCACGGAGGCTCAAATTGGATATACATAACAAAAAAAATATACATAACAATTCAGTAACAATTATACAACAATTAAACTGGAGTATTTACAAAAATAGTCAGTATTTTCTTAAACACACCTATATGTTTGGGAAAAGGCTCTAAGACTGCGGCTGGTAGAGAGTTCAAGTTATCAATGGCACGGTTTACGAAATAATATTTACCATAATTTGTTCGCTGTAGTCGGCCCTTAACTTTGAAAGGATGATCGCTCCTACCCATGTAAGTGGGCTTTCCCAATCGTTTGCTAAGCTCACCCCATGCTGGTTGATTTGTATACGTGTTGTACATGGCGCAGAGTCTAGATTTCATCCTCCTAGCCTCCAGTGATTCCCACCCAAGTTTCTTTAACATACGGCTCACACTGCTCCTGGGATTAAAGTCACTGAGCACAAATCTAGCGGCCTTTCTTTGTACCATTTCCAACTCATTGATGAGCCCTACTTGATATGGATCCCAAACCGCCGAGGCATATTCCAGAATAGGTCTTACAAGTGAAAAATAGCCGAATTATTTAGCAGAGGTACTACTACCTTTTAATACCCTCTTACAAAGTGCAGGGATTTGTAAGCTTTTGAAACTACACATCCTACATGGCTACTCCATTTCATATCATTCCTTACGTGAACGCACAAATATTTGCAAGAATCTTCTTCTACAAGTATTTCCGAGCCAATGTTATATTGAAAATCCTGCCTTCGCACTTTTCCTATTTTTAAGAGACTACATTTTCTTGTGTTTATTTTCATTTTATTTACAATCGCCCACTTATAGACCAGGTTCAGGTCCTCTTGAAGCACTGCATTGTCTTGTGAGTCATGTATCTTTCGATATATTGTTTTATCCCTTGGTTGGGGGTTGGGAAAAACACGGTAGTGTTAATGTGCTAATTTTGAAGGTGCTTCCGGATGAGAGTAGCTTCCCGTGATTGGGAGAGACTACCAGTTTAGTGTGTTGGTGTGAATGCTTAATCTATTGGGGGCTTCCCTGCAGGATGCAATTATCTGTCAGGGGATGAATGACTAAGTGCAGGCTGCTAAATTAGCCTGCCAGCTGAGTGGAATGAGCAATCCAATGAATGTGCCGAGTCAGTGACTCGACGCTCTGCTGTCGAGTCGCGTGCTCGGGTACAATGAAACCTGATGATGTAATTACTGGCCTCTACGGTCAGGGGCAATTATGACGAAGGTCAGGTGGGGTATGAGGATGTGAAGTGGAGTGTAATTAGTAACAAGCGTGTAGTTTACTGACCATGTATTTATTGGCCAGTTGATGTAATGTGATGTCCCTCTTGGGGAGTTTAAGCAAATACGAAATACAACTTGTGAAGTGTATAAATGTTTGGGGTAGGTGTTTACAAGAATAAAGGAGTCTGAGCACAAACTAGATCTCACCTGGTGAAGAGCTGGAACGGACGTCGGGCAGGGCCGCTGGCGAAGAACAGAGTAGAACAGATAATCCCTCCTGTCCGGGTTCCATTCTTATACGTTTCGGCGCTGCTTGGTCAGCATTGCATCAGTGTAGCTGCCCCAGATAGTTGTTAGTGTAAATGTGTATGTGTGTTTTGCAAGCTGTTGGCTAACCTCCTAGGCTTAGGTGGTCGCCGCTTGCTGTGTAGAGATATGTTCTGGAATTATAGTGTTTCCAGTTGGGGTGGTTTTGGTAAAAGATGGCGGGGTGGTTCTCAGGGGGTACTGCCCCCCGGGCTGAACAAGTCCCATTCGTCGTTTAGTTCGCGTTCTCGCGAACGGGAAGTAGAGTAGGCGTGTCGTTGCGATGATTTTTCGTCGTTTTCTGTTTGTCCTTCTTCTTCTTTTCCTTCAGTGTCGGTGTCGTGTTGTCCTGGTGGTGATGTGAGTTTAGCGTGTGCTCAGAGGGGGTGGGTTTTGGGTATACATAGTTAATTGTCTATTTAAAATTAATCACTATAAAGTTTGACATTGGAAATAATAAAAATGTAAAATACAAAAAAATACATGTTCTTGAAGTCATATGCAAGTTGGTATTATGCAAGAAGGAAAAAAAAACATGGTTGCCGTCCGACGCTGTGTGGAAAAAAAATTGCTCCCTGCAAGGTATTGTATAAAAGATGGAAGAAAATAGAAAAACAGGTGCCCCAGGGTATAAGTTAAAGGTATATCAGAATGATTTATTGTTGGGATGAAACGGGACACCTTTGCAAATTTTATCGTTAGTAGAATGGAAAGGAAAGATACAAAAGTGTGTAGAAACGTGTTTGGTGTTAGAATGTTGCAGTGCTTTATGGGTATTCTACATTCATATTTCTTGTGCTCTGACGGTTTTACAATTACTTACAATTTTCGATTACAATTCTTACATGCTACGCTTAATTATAGTACTATTACTACTAAATCTTTTCTACTCTACTCACGAGTACCTTTCTCCTTTCTCCTATGCATATGGCCATAGCGCTTTTCTTTCTTGGCCACCTTTACCTTGTGCCATTCATCTGAGGCTTTTGACCTGCCTCTGTGGTTTAGTGGTTAAACCGCTCAACCGTTGTTGTGAATTTTCCTCCGTGGGTGGAAGAATTCACCTTGATGGCTAGGATAGACGTTCACAAAGCTACGTCTTTCCTGGCTATCGCATCCGCTCCTTATTCAAGCGTTTGTCGTGTGTTGCGTCAGTTCCGCTCGGTGACCCACGGTCACCTCGCGTAACCGACCGCGGCGCCGTCGCCTTAAGGGCGCGACTAAAATCGCTGCAGTGTGTACGTGTTTAAGCTAGAGAAAGTGTATTACATATGTGTGTGTGTGAAAGATATATTTACAAAAGACATGTGTATGGTGCTGATGATCTGAAAAATAATAATTTGTTAGTTAGTTCCCCTTTCCGGTGGAACGTGCGTAGAGGCCGCCTCCTGGTGTGCCTGAAATAGAGTGTGATATAATATCCACATACATTTTGACTATATCTCGTACAAATACTTATGTCTACTGTGCACCTTTTAAGTCTAGCTTAACCTAATGTGACTGCAGCCTTATTGTTATACTTATGAATGTGCTCCTGTCTTCCTGTGTATTTGTAATGTCTCCTCCATGTATACAAGTGTATGAGTGTATTTGTGTGTCGTGACGTCACCTTTACCTGATAATGATCATGCTGTCGGCGTTCCCATGATGCTGCAGTGGTGGAGCTCTTTGCTAAAAGAAAATGCATGTAAATTAAGTACATGTGGCCAATACATTATGTGCACATATCGCGCAGCGCTGTTCTAAGTGTCGGCTTGGATAATGCCACCGCCCTTGAGACCTCTTCGGACGTCTCGTGTATTATCGGGGTCGGTCAGCTCCAGTGGCTGTACCGTGTACCTCGCTGATGGGTCGGACGGCTTTAGTGCCTCCGCCCCGTTATGTGTACTTATTACTATTTTATTGATTTGTCGGACTTATCCTGGCAATGTCTAGCCGCCAGGTGCCGAACGCTCTGTATCGCGTTCGCGTCGCATGCGCGTGTCTCCGCACTGTGTTGTCGGTCTTACCCTGGTAACGTCTTTAGTTGCCAGGTGCCGAACGCTCGATCTTAATTAGAAGGTGCTTAGCCTAAATTATGCTAGTTAACATAAAAATATATATTTTGTATTTACAAGCCGAAATGGTCCTTAGTCTAGTGCCGAAATGTGCTGTAGCTGCTGTTTTACAACAGCGCTTATTAAATTTGCTTAAGTCTAAGTTGCCTTTTAAAGGTAACCGTATCTTATATGCTAGAATTTTGATCGGAGGCTCGTCCCGGTCGGTTTCCCATCCGGGGGGCCCTTGTGACCTACTGCCGGGACCGGAACCCAGCAGTGGCCCGTAGTCCCCTCCCTTAATACTAATTGTCGACATCCCCCTCTTAATAATTAATATAGGCCTGTGCGACTGCGCTGCTAAAGAGCAAACGCCTCGCGTGGATATCCTTTCCGCTGATCTTATACCTGCCTGTGTTGGCATTATTCGCCATTGTATATTTATGCTGGGTTGCCCACCAAACCCCTTTTGGCAGCCCGTTGCATACCTATTTAATATCTCTGGCCGCCCGGTGCGTTACCATTTAAGCTCTGGAGACTCGGTGTCATCCATTTATGTGGGCACGGGTCCGAATGATCGCATTCATTCCATATGCATTATGTATTATTCATTTGTTATTATTTATTAAATCGTCTTCACCTTGTCTTCCGGGACAAGGACTTGGCGGATCTAGGATTGGTCCCGCTGAATCCTGGGATCCTTCTTCACTTCCTCGAAATGGAGGACTTGCTCCACGCCATAGAAGCTCTACTTAGATTACAACTAGCTAAGAGTTTAGTCCTAATGTGGTCGTCTCTAGGTTCGTCTCCTGAGTCTAGTGTGGAACTGGCTAATTCTCCTACTAGCCGTCAAAAGTCTCCCCTGCAGGTTTGGCTTCGATGACAGTAGCGCATAGTGGGTGTAACTTTTCTCCGACAAGGGGATAGGCTAGACACACCCTAGATCTTGACGTTTGCCCGCGCTAAGTCATCGATGCTTCAACCTTACGTTATTCCGTCTTTAGTCTGGGTCAGGATCTGTTGGCGTCTGGCCCCGTCCCTGCCCTTCCGTGGAGCTTCTGCTCCCTCCGTTTACATCTCATCACCATCTAGTGTGGTGAGAGATTCCGTTTTTTAAATAAGTGTGATATGTAAATAAGTTTGTGTACCATGTAATTATGTAAAATTCTTAGTGTTCTGGGGTTGTAGGATCTTCTAAATGCAGTGTCTACTTCAGGCTCAACGGTGCCTTGTCGTATTTCCAGCGGTAATGCCTTGGTAATTTCCTAGGGGTGTTAGTGGGTTTGTAGGGCGTTGGGTCCCTTGTTATTAGGATCCGGGGGTGTTATTTGCTGAATGGGCTTAAAGCGTGGTAGGAGGGGGTCGTGCATCGTTGGACTCCATGTTTACGGTGGCCGGGATCCGATGATGCTGCTAGGAGGTCTTTACAGTGAGTGGATAGGGTAGGTTTTTCCCAGGTGTGCAAAATTTTAAAAATGCCATGCAGATGTAATAATAATAAAATCCCTGGTATGTGGATAGGATATTCCATGCATGAGGATGGATATGAGGCGTGCCCGCTCTCACTTGAGGATAAAGCATGTGTCAAGGTATAATAAGTCTATGTCCCTTGCATGCGGGATTAGTGAATAAAAATACTCGTTAATATAAATGTGGCCTCATCTCTCTACATAGAGATGTGCATTACGCTTGATATTGTTTCCGACTCACCTCTAATACTCAGGTGTAGGCGTTTGGGGCCAAGGTGTAGCATACCTTAATTTGCTAGACGCATGAAGTCTATCAACCCCGATGTATATTTTGGAATGTAGTGTAGCTCTTTTTATGTGTCCGTGTGTCTGTGTTGGATGATGTTGTAGGTGACAGGATATGTAGGAAGAAGGGTACTGGGGTGGTAGCCCGTAGTTGGTACCATGGCCATCCTGATGGCACTATCCATCTCTACTCCTGTTGTGGTGTGTCATCCTCTCTTAGTCACCATATGTTCTCTATCCGCTCCTTGGGATGTACGCTGGCTAAGTTGAGATGCCATAAAGCATCTGCTCTGTCCTAAAATACCAGTCTGTGGAGTGCCTGTGGATCTGTGAAACCTATGTTGTGTGAGAATGTATGTGTCTGTGGGCACCGCCCTCGGGCTGCCCTTAGGATGTTTAAGTGCAGTGACGCTGTGACGTCACGACCTAATCTGGTTTCCTGTTCATAACGTTAGAGTAGCAAGTCACTGTAAGTGTAAATTGTCATGGCCTGATCGCCTATAATGATTTTTTAGAAATAAAATAAAACCAAGAAAAGAAGTTATTAGGGGGGGGGGTTGTTCCCTCATGGAATCTGTCTGCATCCGCCCCTGATTATTGGGCGCGTGTGGGAAGGGAGTGTCCATGGCTGTGATTAGCGCGGCTGCGTGTGTGAGGTCGCTTACCGCTGCCGCATGCTGGCGCGTGGGATGTTATCGGATAAGTCTTATCTCGTGTCGCGTGGCTAATTGTCATATGCCGCGTGCTGAGTGCTATCACCCTTGTAGACATATTCCTAGTGTCAGTAATGGTAGGGCTATGGGATCCTGTATTCCCGAGATTAATCCGGTCCATAGTATTCCTACACTATTGGAAGCGGAGCCTGTTATAATGACGCTCTCATTTCCTATATCAACATCCGTGTCACTGTATGTTATTATTGTTATTGTTTTTTGTGCCGGTGTCATCATGTCTGCGTGTCATTGTCACGTCTGGCTAATGTGAGAATGTCTACCGGCAACAATGTTGCAACGCGCTGGAATTCGCTTATTCGCAACTCAGTGTTTTGTTGTATTTTGTTTTTGCGTCCTTGTATACAGAAAGTCTCTAATGTTATGTATGAAGGCTGACGGAACGTGACTTCCGCCACTGTCCGTATGTTGACATGTGTTTTGCATTCTAGGAGGGCCAATGTGTTAACCTCTCATACTTTCGCTCCCAAGCTTGCTTGGACTTTGCTTCCGCAATACCTCTGCTTTATGTAATTATCTATGATTTGTGTCTAGCAAGTCTGTTGCCTATGTTCGGGGCAATCCAATTTTGCCATGATTTTTGGCCGTAGAGATGTGGTGTTACCTGTTTTGTGTGGGCAGTTGTTTGTGAGAGTGGCGTCCTCCGTATTCAGGTGTCGGGCGCTATGGTTCAAAGAAAAGTGTCCGGTGGTCTCTGTAGAGGCCTGGCGTTCCTGGTACGTCCCCTAGTGGCAGTCCCGGGGTCGCTAATGCCCTAAGTAGGCTGTTGTAGCGAGTACCTTAGTACGAATCTACGTTCCTGTATGTTAAAGAACCTTCCTGTGTTCATGATTGTGTGGCTCAATCGTTTATGTGCTTGTATATGGCATTAGTGCAATGCATCTGCCACCTCTAGTGCATGTTTAAAGCGTGTACACAGTAATAATATGTCATTCATATACATATAATTTAAACATTCCTATGCCTATCTTCGCTTTTAGCTATACTCTATGGGGCACAGTGTCTGTATGGGACCCTATGGTTTTTTCTGTAGGGGATGGTGTATGCATGCTGTTTGTGCGATGCTGCCCGTGTAATAGTCTGTCCCCGTGTCCATATTTCTGGTTTAATTTGGACGTACTTGCGGATTGACTTAATTTTGGCCAGTTTCCGTTTGGATGGGAGTGAGTTTTTCGCCTGTGCATGGGTCTATCTGGTGTCTGGTCGCAGTGGCTGAGTTTTCTGACTTTCTGTGTTGAAAAACCCGTGTGTTGTATGTAACTGATCTTTCGTCGGTCGACAATTCTTGTTTGTCACGGCGTCCGGTTTTACTGGGTATTCGGACCCATGATCACGTGTAGCGCTCCGTGTTTTATGTCTGCGTAGTCTGTTGGGAATTTGTGCGTCCCTAGTGTGGCCTCTGATTGTGTTGTCGCGCCGAAAATGCCGTTGGCTAGCTCCTTTTTTTTTGGCACGTTTGTATCGTGTTTGTGTGTGTTGGATGTGTTAGGCCCTGGTGCGTACCTTATACATTTCTGTAGCATAGGCTGCGTGAGGCTGTAGCCTGTCTATTATGTATGTAATATGTTTGGTACAGGCATGCAGGCTTGACGCAACCCAAAAAGGTATGGTATCCGTTCTGTGCGTCCGCATAAGCCTTGGGCTAAGGCCTCGGTACCACATTTTCTGTGTTCTATGTACCATGGCGTGTATTGTATGTTTGAGATACGCGTGTGAAAATGTACGTTAGTGTGAGTGTTTTGTGTTATTCGGAACGTCCCTCGTACCTTAATTTCGGGAGTTATCCGGCTTCGAAAATGGTGTGAATGACTGTGTATAATACTGCCGGAGCGAAAGCGCTCCTAGCCTGTCTGGTTCACGCGAAAGTTGCATGTTCATGTATGCCTTATCGCTGACTGGCGATAGTGTCAAGTTTCACTGGCGTGGGCAGTACCTGCTACTAGTCTGGCGGTCTGTTTATTGCATGTGTTAAGCAGATGTGCGTGCGTTTGCTGACACGCTTTTCTATTGTCTGCATACACAGTTTGCCTTTGGCTTCTCGCCATGTAAAATACCCTACCTCTGTTCATATATTGTGTCCCCAAATTTTTTGTGTTGTTGTGGGTCTCATGCGAATATATTTCTGTTAGCGTGACTGTCCCTTATCGCTGTACCCTTCAATTGGATGGCTACCCGACCTTGTGCTCCTGGTATTCAGAAGGTCGCGGGTTCGAGACCGTCTTTGTTCAGGATACTCATCCCTCTTGCCTTTTGGGCCTGTGTCTCTGAGACAGTTTTGTCAGTGTTATTGACTGTTTGTATGGTATTTACGTTTAGTGTGTGACTTCAAAAATATGTTACAGTATTTTCCTCTGAACTGTGAGTGTTATCCCCTGGTGGACTGTACGGTATTCCCGTGTATTTCTTTGCACTGGGGGCGCATATGTTGGTGTCCGCCTCCATTCTGGCAAAATCGCCCTCTGAACTGGCGGTAAGGATCGTGTAATTGTCTGTGAGTGCTCTTGCAATGTGTTGGAGCGTAGTCTGCCCGGTTTCTGGTCTATGGCCACGGTAGACTCCTTCCCTTGTGTGGCGGTACTTGTCGAGAGGGACATCCTCGCGAATTGCTGAATTAGCGTATCTACGCTTATGTCCTCTCTAGGCTGGGCTGGTGGCCCTGCCACGAACTCAAAAATGGCCTTGTTGGCTTGGAGTTCCCTATATTTTTCCCAAATTTGGGCGTACTGCGTATTGAGGCTCATGGCCTGTTCGCAAATTGCCGTGTTGACGTGTTTGTGTCCTATACAGTTCTGTGGCCGCCAACTGGAGGCACGCCTGTTCGCGAATAAGCTCCCTGTATTTGGTATATAAAATTGTGTAGAGCACCCTTATCCTTCCTAAGGTTGCGTTATCCATTATAGGGCCATGTGTAGTGATTACTCGGTTATATATCCTGTTCCTTCGGATATGGCTCCTGTTGAGGTGTTCGTGTATGTTAGTTAAATGCTTGTGTGCGCATCGCAATTGTGCTGTCCTACCCTCTGACGGGGTGCATGGTTGTTTGCCTTGTATTGCTCCGACCTTTGTCTGGAGTGCCCGTATTTGTGCCTGTCGCCTTTGTATATGCCTCCGGCACCTTAGAAATAATGTGAATAATATTGGTGTACCCCTATTGCCTCTATGGCTTACAATCCCTGTTGCTTCTGCATATGGTGCCATTCTGAGCTAAGTGTGGGTATGATAAGAAATGTGTGTGGTTTCCAATATATTAGATTTATGATTCTTTCCAGGGGGGGGGGATTGATTAAAATTTACCTTGTGTTTCTAGAGTGAAGGGAAAAATAATGCTTTCTCCTCAGAAAAAAATAACTATTGCTTGGCTGTATGCGGTACGGATCGCTTCTACCACGAGGGCTCGTTGTTTGAATCCCTACCCTTATTTTGCGTGGTAGCCGCGCCTCCACCAAATATCTTTTATCCCTTGGTTGGGGGTTGGGAAAAACACGGTAGTGTTAATGTGTTAATTTTGAAGGTGCTTCCGGATGAGAGTAGCTTCCCGTGATTGGGAGAGACTACCAGTGTAGTGTGTTGGTGTGAATGCTTAATCTATTGGGGGCGTCCCTGCAGGATGCAATTATCTGTCAGGGGATGAATGTCTAAGTGCAGGCTGCTAAATTAGCCTGCCAGCTGAGTGGAATGAGCAATCCAATGAATGTGCCGAGTCAGTGACTCGACGCTCTGCTGTCGAGTCGCGTGCTCGGGTACAATGAAACCTGATGATGTAATTACTGGCCTCTACGGTCAGGGGCAATTATGACGAAGGTCAGGTGGGGTATGAGGATGTGAAGTGGAGTGTAATTAGTAACAAGCGTGTAGTTTACTGACCATGTATTTATTGGCCAGTTGATGTAATGTGATGTCCCTCTTGGGGAGTTTAAAAAAAATACGAAATACAACTTGTGAAGTGTACAAATGTTTGGGGTAGGTGTTTACAAGAATAAAGGAGTCTGAGCACAAACTAGATCTCACCTGGTGAAGAGCTGGAACGGACGTCGGGCAGGGCCGCTGGCGAAGAACAGAGTAGAACAGATAATCCCTCCTGTCCGGGTTCCATTCTTATACGTTTCGGCGCTGCTTGGTCAGCATTGCATCAGTGTAGCTGCCCCAGATAGTTGTTAGTGTAAATGTTTATGTGTGTTTTGCATGCTGTTGGCTAACCTCCTAGGCTTAGGTGGTCGCCGCTTGCTGTGTAGAGATATGTTCTGGAATTATAGTGTTTCCAGTTGGGGTGGTTTTGGTAAAAGATGGCGGGGTGGTTCTCAGGGGGTACTGCCCCCCGGGCTGTACAATATTACACAATCATCCGCAAACAATCGACAGTCACTGCGAATCCCATTTGGTAAGTCATTTATAAACGCCAAAAATAACAAAGTTCAGATTACGCTGCCCTAAGGGATACCCGACGTTACGGTAATTTCATCCGAGAATATGCCTTCGACTTTCACTTTCTGGGAACGACCCGTCAATAATTCTTGGATCCATAAAATTACTCTTCTATCAATCTCCGTCGAAGCTAATTTATGGAGTAGCATGTCATGCAGCACGACATCAAATGCCTTCGCAAAATCTATAACCGCGGCGTCGACTGAAACTCCATGGTCTAACGATTCGCTAATGTCTTGAAAAAGTGATAGCATCTGACTCTCGCATGAGTAACCTTTCCGAAATCCATGTTGCCTATCATTAAACCATGATAATGTTTCCCACTGTTCCCTCAAGTAGTCGCAAATGAGATGCCCCATCTGTTTACAAACGATGGACGTAAGGCTAACCGGCCTGTAGTTGCCCAATTCAAGTCTGCTCCCTCCCTTAAATATTGGGACTACCGTAGCTCTTTTCCAGTCATCTGGGATTTGCGCATTGTTTATGGACACATTAAACATCACCTCCAAGTATCGTGCCACGGCCCTACCTCCTAGTTTAAGTACTTCACTAACAATATTAGCAGGACCCTTTGATACATTGAAACGTAGTTTTTGTATTAGCTTTACAATTGCTGACAGGTTTATTTGGAACAGGGGAGCCCCTGATTCGTCGTTAAGGTCCAACACACAGCTATTGGATTTATTGAACACACTACCGTAAAATACATTTAATTCATTAGCAATGGCCTGTTTCTCAGTAATTCATTTACCGTCACCGGACATTATCATCGACAAATTATTTGAATTTCCCTTTCTTCTCCTAACATAACTGTAAAATTTTTTCCACCCATCACCTCCCGTACCAAGTAAACCTTGCATATAAATGTCATGAGCAGCCCTCTTTTTTAAGACGAGCTCTCTTGATAAGGACTTAAATTTCAACATATACTTGTCACTATCATGTCTTTTATTGCATAATTTCCTAATTTTCCGTTTTAGACTCCTAATTTCTCGTGTGTAATACTCAGGATCTGGGTTTTGTTTCAGCAATTTAAATGGGACAAATTTATCAACAGCGCTATTTAAAATTTTCAAAAAGTTTGTCCACAGGATATTAATATGATTTCCTTCCGATGCCCATCCTGCGAATAGCTCATTCAAATACCCCTGAAACTTGCCCTGATCCGCCCTGCGATACTGGAATATGATCTTTTTTGCTACATCAGAGTCTAATTTTGTAATGTCACCATATCTAATATTTAATTCAACCCCAGAATGGTCACTAATTCCTGGTACTTTCAGACAGTTAATATACAGCTCTACAGGCCTTACGAGATAAACATCTAAGGTATTATTGTCTCTAGTTGGGAAGTCAACTACTTGGGAAAATCCCCCCTCCCTTAAGAATTTGTTTGCAGTGCTCTGACCTTGACCACAGCTAGTTGACTCACCAGACCAGTCTACGTTGGGGAGGTTTAAATCTCCAGCAATTATTATGCTCTTTTTCATAGCATTACCCGCACAAGTTTTATCATACAGTGTTTCGAGGAGAGAAAAGTTATCTTTCGGTGCTCTATACGCCCCTATCACCTGAAGAGGAAATGTATTTCCTTTATCCGAAATTTGTACACATAACATTTCATGATCCATATCAGCCCACTCTAAGAAACTAGCTATATTTTTGCGCACACAAATAAATAGCCCACCACCTCGCTTCCCCCGATCCCTTCTGTACATTTCGTAGGTCCCTTGAATTATTTCGCTACTATTTATGTCCTCATATAACCAAGATTCAGTTGCAATGAAAATGTCCGGAGAATACGTCTCTCCAAGATTCCAAAATTCAATTAATTTATTTCCTAAACTCTGACAATTAACCTGCAGTAATCTTAGAGTCTTACCTCCGCAGCAAATATCTCGATATAGCTCCTTCTGTTCCCATCGGCTGGCAACCTCTGGACCTGCTCTTCCTCACAATGGCCGGCACGAACCGATGACCCTGTCATGTAGGCTCCCTAGGTTGAAAGCGCCCCGTCGATTTAGATGCAGCCCGTCTCGGGTGAAGTCACGGCCACCAATCCAGCAGTCTGCTTCTACGTGCACTAATCCCAGTTGTGCACATACTTAGTCCATGCGGTCATTTACAGTCTTAACTCTCCTTAACGGAACATCTCCCCGCCGAACAATGCCACTCATTATAATTTTTGCATTTCTAAACTTGCTTTTAGCTTTTCTGCCTAGTTCGTAGAGCTCCCCCATGACGTAATCAGCTGTAGCCCTCTTCTTCAAATCATTCGTCCCAACATGTAGCAACAACACTTTAACTTTTTCACAGTCCTCTACATTTGATTCTTCCACTTTTTGGGCAAGCTGGTCAATTTTAATCCCCGGATAACACCGCACTTTCTCACCTGATTTCCTCGAGATATTCGCACTCCATCGTATCATAGAATCACCCATTATGATAGCGTCATCCTCAGTTTGCTCCTGCACGCCCTCTTCCACACTGATCCCAGTAGAAAGCCGTTCAGTCACATCCTTCACCGTTTCTTCTGATTCACGAAGCTTTGCTCTAAGTTCCTGTATTATTTGATCCCTTGCTTTGATTTGCACGCTCAAACAGTCCGGCGTATCACATACTTTACAAAACCAAATTCCGAAATCACAATCCTCCTTCTTGACCTTAATACAGCCGAAGTTAAACCATTTCTCACATAGTCCACACTCAACACCATTCTTCAATGTTTTCCTGCACGTCGAACACTTTAAATCTGCCACTGGATCATTTGCCTGATTCACATATGGAGTAACAGGCCCTGGATTCACTTCCACTCCACCAATAACTAGCAATGCAGCTATCACTAGGGCTATGAACCACAAGTTGCTAGGTCCCGTACGCACACACAAACACCCGAAATCCCGACTAACCTACGCATACCACAGTCCGATCCTCGCCCGATAACACTCCAGAGAACAACCCATTTCAGCACACCTGAGAGCTCGGGAAAAACACGACCTTTCAATTTGACTGCCAACTGATAACCCATTATTGGTGGAGTGGAAGTGAATCCAGGGCCTGTTACTCCAAATGTGAATCAGGAAAATGATCCAGTGGCAGCTTTAAAGCGTTCGACGTGCTGTAAAACATTGATGAATGGTGTTGAGTGTGGACTATGTGAGAAATGGTTTCACTTCGGCTGTATTAAGGTCAAGAAGGAGGATTGTGATGTCGGAAATTGGTTTTGTAAAGTATGTGATACGCCGGACTGTTTGAGGGTGCAAATCAAAGCAAGGGATCAAATAATACAGGAACTTAGAGCAAATGGTTACATTTTGTGCATAAATTGTAACGTGATTGGTGCAAAATCTTGGATGGATCGCATACTACGTAGGAATTGTCTACTACAAAGAATCATGGAAGGAAAATTTGAAGGAAAAAGAGGGAGAGGAAGAAGAAGGATCGGAATGTTAACAGATGTGAAAAGGGGAAGAAGTTACAAGCAAATGAAGGAAGATGGTCAGGGCAGAGAGAAATGGAGGGTATCCAGTTGAAACCTGTCTGCGGCCAGATCTACTGAAAGAAGAAGTGGGATCCGTAATAAAAGAGCATACCTGTGGCTCTGATACAAATGAAATAACATTTTCAATTGATAGCAGCAAACAATCACTCCTTGGGAAAATAGCTCTGGTTTGGGCAAACTCCCTTTCTGGTTGTTATCTCACAATGTACATTATTTTCATGATTCTAATCGCTTCTGCGTCTAGCATTCCTCCTTTGATCCTCCTCCTTATATCATTTCTAGCAACTCAATTCCGATTTTTCCATACACATTAGTTTTCTTTGACTGTCACACTAGTCCAAATTTCAATTCCTTCACGGATAATCTTCTTCCTATTTCATCTCCATTATTATATCTTCTCTCCGAATAAACAATTAGAGTAACTTAGCTCTCTTTGCTATACGCTCTTATGCCATTAGTTCACGATATTACCACAAAAGTTCCATAGCCACAGCAGCCATCTTGCACGTCTTAGTAAAGCTTCTTTAGTTCTGCGTTTTACCGCAATAACAGCTTCAGCCGCCATCTTGCACGTTTGGGGCAGATGACCTCGTAGTTCCGCCCCTTAAAATAACAATATCTATCAATCTATCATCTTGCACGTTACGTATATAAAATCTGTTTAGCTCTGCGTTTCTCCACAACATCAGATTATGTCAGTCATAGCAGCCATCTTGCACGTTATTTATTTAAGTCTGTTTCCCATCCATTATAATACCATCTCCATAGTTTCTTTACTCCATGCTTGCAAATCAGGGCGCAGATACGAGGGCAGATCAAAAAATAAGTTGCACTTCCCAGTTATGGCCATTTATTACACCACCTATACAACAGCAACACGCCTATAACGACATACAATGTAACGTCACATTTCCACGTAGTTTCCAAGAGACATTACTGCGAACACACAACCAACTTGTCGATGCCGGATGCCTAGAAAGTTCCTCCAGCGTTCTGCAACCACACGGAGACAGCGGCCTTCACCTCCTCATCGGTCTGGGCATGTCGACCACCGTTCTGTCTAATGATCGCATTCACACTGTTGACATTTGCACGGGTCCTGGACGTTGCGGGCCTGCCCTCGCGATATTCGTCCGTGATATCCGTGCGTCCGGCTTCGAATTGCTGACACCACATTACGATCCCTTGCCGGGAAATGGCCCGCTCCCCGTACACAGCACTAATTTCACGATGAATGTCCGTGCAATTCTTCCTTTTGGCCCATAGGAATCGGATTGTCGCACGCAGCTCATATTTGGAGTGAAGATCCAGTCGACGCGCCATTGCTTTTGGCCGCTATTCACACCATACAAGACGAGACACCACAGCGACCTGCCCAACAGACGTGTGGGCAGTGTCTGTCTCTTTCTCCGCTGTGCCCACGTTTACGATACACAGCGCGCTGCTGTAGCGCGTTAGTGCAACTAACTTTTTTTGATCCACCTTCGTAATAAGATACCAATACAAGTACATGTATGAATCTTCTCAGGAATGCCACAACCACGCTTCCCTCCAACAGTTCATCGCAATTTCACCAGTTCACCAACAAACGGTTCCAATCACGGTTTCTGAACACGTTACACCTGGTCTAGAGTATGCGTGCGATAGATTACACAGAGAAAAGATATAAGACATCTTGTGGAATTATGATGCCTCGTTATATTCGCCTTTCCACATGAAATTAGCACCGGTATAAGTAACTTAAAGTTCCTCTCAACCTCTCCCTTAAAAAGGCTCCTGACTTGAGGTTTAACATAATATAATATCGTATGGCCTCGGTGCCGGGTGCAAGCTTTGTTATTTGACGCCCAGAGGACAGCTTGCATGTCAAATTTTGTTGCTCCTTGGAGCGCTATGAAAGTCAGGAAGGTTAGATATCTAAGCTCCTTGACACTACAGCGCTTTCCAGTAGAGAAATGAGGAACTTTTGTGTTGGAGGAAAATCCCGAGAGTAATTTTGCCATTATGAACACGGCCTACTGAATTCAAATGCGTTATTTAACATGCTAACAATGTATGACATACGTGTCGTGATTTTTGTCGCCTTTCAAAAATTGCTTACCATGGCCAGGAGTGAATCTGCAGGCTTGAGGTTGGTAGACTGACACAATAACCACTCACCCACCGTGGCAAGCGACTTGAGGTTGTAACCCTTGAATTAAAATGTCTACCCCGTATCCTTGAGACTGTCACCTATGAAGTAATCAATTACAAATGCTGGGCCACACTCATCTTATCTATCGCTGTACAAAGGAGATAATGGCTGGCATAAGATCAGCGTTGTGACGTCACGTGCCGAGAGTTTCCGGTGCATTATTCTTTGAGTCGGCCATGCCGCCACACGTTCACACCGACTCACGTGGTCGGCATGCTGAGCACCCGGCATTCCAGCCCTCACAAGTTGAATCCAACTTGCGCTCAGCAGTTTCTCCGAAATTACCTATACTTATGTTCTTCGTGGATTGTACATTGTGTACACTTCATCAGACTAAAACATCAAGCATAGGCTATCGGAGATAATATCCGATATCCAGCACGACAATTATATCTTGGATGAATGACTAAGGATGAATCTGTTAATCTATCTATCTATCGTATGGCTTTTAGTGCCGGGAGTGTCCGAGGACATGTTCGGCTTGCCTGATTCTGTAGCTGCTTCCAGCGGACACCCTTATTAGGGTGAGCTACAAGTTCCGTTCAATTTCAAGTAGTTCCAACTTTCGCTACCAGATATCAATGATACCTAGTGGTGAACGTTGGAACTTTGATAGAGCGTTGTAACGAAATCTAACCTAACAATTTAGCTCTACACAAGTTTAATCTGTGAAAGGATATTTTACATGCCATAAATCGATGACATGGGACCGCCAGCTTTACTTTCCCTCCGAAGGAAGGCATACTTAAGGATTTTTAACACTCTTAAAAAATCCGACGACTTCGGCCGGGTTTGAACCCGCTTTCTTGGGCACAGCAGTTCTGCATTCTACCATCCACGCCACCTAATTAATCAATTCCTCATTAGGTTGAGTGTGCCCAGTTTCAGCTCTCACACCAAAATTAAATTTCTTGGGTTCCTCCTTCCCAACCCTCGCCTGAATTATAAGTACACACTCTGCTATTATTATTATTGCAATCACATTCATTTCACCATATAAGTGGGACAAATCAACATATCTTTGGCTTGTTTGCAAGACGGTATGGCAACTTATCTTAAGGTGGCACATTGAGGAACGAGCGAACAATGGAATAGGTCTCTAAGATGACGGCCTTCTGCATGGTGATATGTAGACCAGGATGTATTCCCAATAATTGAAGATTGCGAGCCAATGATTTAGGAATGATGCTGGTGGAAGAAATGACTATGGGCAGAACCACTACAATTTCCTGTCTCCACATTTGCCGTATTTCCTCAGCCAAGGGCAGATATTTGGTGATCTTATCGCAGCAGGTTTGTTGCAGATTATGGGAATTGGGCACTGCAATATTCTTCTTCTGCGCGAATGGGTCTCCTTGGACCACGCATAATCAACACTTCTTGGCCTTGATGTTTGCCCAATAACTCGTCATGCGCAACGATTGAGCTAGTCTTCGTTGCTGCGACCAGACGTGTCTGGTAGTTCGTCTCTCTTCTGCCTCAAAACCCCGTGTATGAGTATTTTTTCCTAATTTCCTCTCTATCCTTGAGATTGAGAAAACCTAATTCAGCCAAGTCCTTTTCCGCCTGTCTGTACCAATTGGACCTTGTTGCCTTTTTCTGCCGAAACGTATAGATTTTATTTGTTAACCTAGTTGGGTCCATTCTGTCCAAATGTCCCATGAATTGGATCCTTCTCATACGGATTGTGTCTGTGATTTTAGTAATTTTTAAATAGATTGCAGCATTAGGTTTCGGAAGGAGAATTCCATCTTTAATTCTTGGTCCCAAAATTTTTTGCATCATCTTGCGTTCCTTATTCTCTAATTGATTTCTCAGTATTTTATGTTGTAGATTAAGTGTCTCGGCTGCATAAAGGGCTGCAGGCAAGACTACTGTTTTATAATGTTGAATTTTACAATTCCAAGAGAGGCAATATTATTATTATTATTATTATCATCATTATAGACACCACAATAACACAAGTTATTAGATAAATTCTACACTCACCCAAGTAACGGGGCTGAATGACCACAATGGCCAATCCTCTCAAATGAAACGAAAACTACAGACCTTCCCGACATTAATTTATGAACCGACATACCATTTCCCAAACTAATACAAGTATAACGCAGGTTATCAGCCAGTAACACAACTTAGGCACATGAAGCTGGTATTCACGATTCCAATTATTATTATTATTATAAAATCATTAATGTATTATTATATAGAATGCGAAGACATTCGCCATTATTAGGCCTATATTATTGGTATCACTATTATTATTATAACATTACATTATGCGAACCGGCCAAAATTAAGGACCACGCAAATATCACTTCATTTCCTTCTCAGGCAGTAGTTCTTTCTTCCTTTCGCTTCCTCCACACTTCCTTCATTCTTTCAGAGTGTTGCGCCTTTCTCTCTGCTGTCCACCTTCCTCCCCTGCGTTCCTTCTTTTCTCCCACAAGAACCTTTATGTTGGAAAGAATTTCCCTGAACTGAGTTCTGTCTCGACAGTCGTCATCTGTAATTTCTAGCCTCCGGAGTTCTTGGTTCATCTGCTATTATTATTATTCTTCTTCTTCTTTCCGATGAGGCCTGCTAGGGACCACGTGCCAATTTCAATTCTTCACACTTTGTTGTTTTCTCTTCCGTTCCCTCCAGTACTCCTTCATCCGTTCACTATGCTGCTTCTTCCTGTCCTCGGACCACTTCGCACCAGGTTTCTTTGGCAATCTTCCTTGGAATCCTTTCATACTTAATACCCTTTTTCTAAAGAGCTCTCTGTTCACCGTTTCTTCTTCACTTACATTATTTCTTTCTAAATCTTTCTTTACTTCTTGAATCCAGCTATTTGTTGCCCTTTTCTCCCAAAGGTACTTGAATATCCTTTTTGTTAATCTGGAATCATCCAGTCTGTATTATTATTATTATTATTATTATTTTGAAGGTGATTATTTCCGGAAACCAAATATTATACCTCAGTTGCTTGATAAAATTACTTTTTAAATAATAACATTTATAATTAAAGAGTGAAAAAATATATATAATAATACAAACTAGAATTAAAAATAAATAAGCTCAAAAAATTGAAAATTATAATAATTTCAGATTATGCAAATGACAATTATCAAAATGAATATGAATATTAAGATGAAGAAAACAAAAATTAAAATTAATAATCATAGTTAGACCAATATAATTAAAATATAATGAAAATAAATACGAACAAAATATATTCTGCCCTGTAAAGGGTTAAAGTTGTCGATCGGCGGAAATGTTCTTCTACATTAAGGTGCGATGACCTACTTATTGCTCAGTTATGATCAAGTCATCCAGGGGTCCTTGACCGTATCGTGCGTGTACGCATGACTACACACAGGATGCTGCTCCCTAATTCCGCCACGCATCGTGCGAACCTATGGCAAGGAAGAGAAACTCTGGTTCAAGATAAATACCACCCAAAACTCGTTCCATCCTCATGTATGCGATTTTATGTCGTGGAATGAGAGCACGGATACCAGAGGATAAATGTTGTTGTTCCCAAGTTTGCTCTCCCCTTTTGATTCGTTCCGTATTAGGAGTTGGTACTGACCAATTTAAGTGAACCGGGACGTGTGAATCTATAGAATTACATTGTGAGGTTTGAAGCCATTTTTCACTGTTGCCTAAATAAACAAAAGTTTGGTGCTTTTCTGACGGTCAACATGAAAGTACCCAAAAAGAGCTGGGTTATGTCCTAATCCTGAAATAAATTGCATGAGATCAATAAATACACTAGGATGAAAGAGCGGTGGTTAATAGGTAAATGTTATCTGGATCAGGTGTACTATGTACTTTTTTCTGCAATAAACCTAGGCCGGTAGGCGCGGCAGTATTAAAGGTGCCGGGACGTCTTCAATAGACCGGGCAGCGCTTAGTTGAATGACTTTTTAAACTACGCGTGGTGAAGACAGCTCCACGTTCTTTAGTAGTTGTAGATCTTCCTGTATTCAATAACATACATTCTTATCTAGATTTGGCAACGTCACACAAATAAACATAGCACTGACCTCAGAAAGCACAAGGGAACAAAGGGGGGGGGGGGAGAAAAGAAAAACCAGTTTCGTCCAGTTAACACTCGGGTTAGTCGACCAAAACTGGTGCCAGAGTGACCACGAAACTACTCGAAGTTCCAGTCAGGAAGACAACCGGATAAGTATCAGCCTGTATTATTACAGTATAACAATAGTTGATTTTGTTTAACCATATAATCACCCCAAACAGACAAACTCCGGATTTTTATCACCAGTTTAGCATTTCACCTAACATTAGATATAATACATTTAGCACACACACCGACAGTTGCATTACCAATACTGCAACTAAATAATTGTACATATTGTAAATATATTTCACCTGTATTCTCAAACATAGACGTTATAGCCTAAGAGTAATGGATCTGATGATGATCGCTTGACGATCGAAACAGGTCATCCTAGTGTATTTATTAATCTCATGTAATTTATTTCAGGATTAGGACATAACCCAGTTCTCTTTGGGTACATTCGTGTTGACCGACTGAAAAGCACCACACTTTTGTTTGTCTAGAGAATAATGTAGCTTCCGATTTTTAGTTACATACCTCAGAAACTACAATAGATATTTCCTTGAATGTTCTTTGGTGTATTCAGAGTAAATTCATCATTATTTGGCTAGAATTTGAAGCTTCTATGTTGAATATTTTGTATCAGTGAAAGCATTACAAACACAATCTTAAAAAAATGTATTGATACAATGTCCCTTAACTCATGTCTCTTTTTCTGAGCAAATACTCAAACCAAACCCAACAAATTGCGAATGTTTAATATTCAAACTATATTTGAGTTACTGAAGTAAAATTATTGTCCTATTGTTTACAGGAGTTGAGTTTTCTTTTTTTGTTACATCCTTGTTGAAAACTGAAATTTTCTGTAAAATTGTCAGTGATTTTCAAGCTAGGCTCCATGAACTAATCAAGATACCAGAATAAATTCACTTCCACTAGTAGATCTATATAGGGACTTAGAGACTACAAAATTTCAAATACATTGATTACATAGTTTCTGAGAAAATTGTACATGAAGTTTCAAAAAATATGACTTACGAAAAACACAAAAAGAATGTTTGACTAGTAGCTACAGTATAGCCTTAAAACATTATGTTTATACCTAATTTTATTGCATCAAATAACAATTCAGCACAATAATTGATACACCAAATTCTTCAGAAAAGATGCGAGATATTTTTAATCTAAAAAGAAATTGACAATTTTGAGCCTATCACACGTACTGTTTCCCTTGAACAAATGCTGATACCGCTTTACCCGCGACGTAGTCATGTGCCTTAAAATGTGCACCATGGTGGCGTGGGGATAGGAAGCTGCAGGAAATACGGAGATCAGAGACTCGAAGACCAGCTCTGACAGCAGCTATCCGGAGTTTAGTTTATCACCGTTTTTTTCCACACTTACTCCAGGCAAATGCCTGGATAGTACCTTATTTCAAGTTGCGTGGTAACTATACCTTTCTCGACCCTAATTATAACAAATATACACGGCCACTATCACCACAGAAATACAAGTTATCATAAAAATTGAACACACACCCATTTACGCTGGACTGATGACCGTGATGTCCAAGTCCTTATTACTTTCTTAAATATTTACAGCAGTTTTAGTTCTAACAGAATAGAGCACTGGTACGTTCTAAACAAGATTTAATGGTTCACTAAAAATATGTTTATTGTCGTGACAAGTGTTTTTGTTGAGTAGTTTACTATTTAAGGGCTTTGCGTCATCCTGATAATGTAGCTCCGTAAACTTAGGTATGTGTAGAATTTGTCTGATAACCTTTGCCACTGTTATGTTTGTACTAGTGTGTATAGACTATTCGTAATTGAGGTAGGATTTGGGTGAAAAACGGCCGTGACCTTAAGTTAGGTACCATCCCGGCGTTAGACTGGATTAGAAGTACGAAACTATGAATAAAAACACTTCCTGGATGGTTGAGGTAGGAATCGAACCCGTCTCTTCTCAGTTTTACCTCACGAGGCTGTGTGTACTCCGTCTCAGCCCTCAGACCAGAAATAAATTTCTTGGCAGAGCCGGGAATCAAATCCGGGCCTCCGCGGAGACGGCCAAGAATGATAACCAATACGCAACAAAGCGAACGTTATGACAACTTTTCAAATTTAAGATTTGTAGCTCTTCAGTCGGTCAACATGATTGTGCCCAATGAATGGGCGGGGTACAAGATATAAATATGTAAACACAATCCTGGAAACAATTACATGTATTAGTTAATTATCACTATTGCCATATTTCATTGTGAAAATTAACTAGTAGGGTATTTGATTTTTTCCAGGAGGGTATTTACATATTTATAACTTGTACACCGCCCATTCATTGGGCACAATCGTGTCGACCGGCTGGAAAGCTACAAATAACAATTCTTATCGGCAACACTGAAAGAATGGCTTCAAATTTTAACAACTAATCATTAATTTGTGCATGCATATTTAGTAGAAACGCCTTTTCAATGAAGCTTGATACAAATTAGTGAATATTTATGCATGCTTGAGTTTGTACATTTTATATGTTTTGTGCTGAAGATGGGCCCAAAATATGTCCACTGAGTAAGGTGTAACAACCTAAAATAATATGTAGATTAAGGCTTTTACGGCCCGGATTACTATTCAAATAATTCATGGTTTTTTTGCTAATGCTGTGTGAAATTAAATTAAATACCACCAGACTTTTCGAAGGAACCTTGCCTCCTTTTTCAATGGAATTAATAAGAACGGCGGACAGAGTAGTAAGGAAGGAGTAGGTAAAGGGGGAGGGGGGAAATATTGAGACTCCTCGAAGAATGAGAATGAGAAAGGGCGGATGGAGATGTTTGTTGGATATAAGGAAACAGAAACAAAAGGGAAGTGTATCTGAACGATACCTAACGTCACACAGGTAACGGCGAAAAAACAGATGGAAACTCCTCCAGTGACGAACAAAGGAGATCAAATCCCGGCTCTGTAGCCATAGAGGAAAACGTACAATTTGAAATAGGTGAAGAACAGAGAAACTGAGAGGAACTATCTTCCAAGATCTTTAATAACTGGTAGCCAAGTGTCACTTAGATGGTACCCAGTGTCTCTGTTAAAATTATTGGGGTTTTTACGAATTTCAACTGCCTCCCTTATAATTCTAGACCAGTTGTGCTTAACAACTAAAATAAATTCGGAAAGACATGAAGAAGACCATGTCTGTCCAAAATCCTTATTGACAAAGTTTAATGATATAGGAAAATAATACCGTGAGTCAATAAATTGTAATTCTTGAGTAGAGTGTAGCGGTTTTGGTTACATTATAACCTTCTTCAGCAGTCAGTAGTTGATACGAATGAAGTTGCAAGATTGACACAACATGTTAGAAAAAGGATGATTTAAAAACAGTTTCCAAAACACTATCTACAATGATTAAATATAGTATGAAAGACGAAAAATCAGATCTATTACAAGTTTTAGATTAACTATGATAGATAAATCTCTTGGAAAGACAGCTTGAAGCCGAAATGTCAATTATTCATTTGTAACTAGTATATTTTATTGGAAGCTTGCCACGGTGGGTGAGTGGATAGCGTGTCGGTCTACTAACACCAAGATTGCAGGTTCGCCCCTGACCGTGGTAAGTGATTTTTGAAAGGCGGCAAAAATACGATACGCATGTCATACGATGTTGGCATGTCAAAGAACCCATTTGAATTCAGTAGGCCGAGTTCATAATGGCAAAATTAATCTCGGGAGTTTCCGCCAGCACAAAGTTCCTCATTTCTCTACTAGAAAGCGCTATTGTGTTCAAGGAGATTAGATGTCTAACATCTAACCTCCTTGACTTTCCCAGTCAAGGAACTACGAAATTCGACATGCAAGCTACCCTCTGGGTGTCAAATAGCAAAGCTTGCACCAGGCACTCGAGGCCATACGATATTATTATTATTATTATATTTTATTGGACTAACTACTGTATTTTCACAGTAATATATCATAAAGCTTTTTATTTCAACGTGAACATATGATCACAATGACAAATTATCTCAACCTCAAAAATGTTTAATGAACCATTATATCAGTTCCACATCAATGACTTCGAGCATATTCTTCAAGAAATTTATATTTCATTGTTACTCTAAAAATTGTTACAGATCTGATTTTTAGTCTCTTAGGTTATTTTTAATCATTATAGATGGTTAGTATTGGAAATAGTTTTCAAATCAGACTTTTTATAGAACTTTGTATCAATCTCGCAACGTCATTTGTATCAACTACTGTTTGCGGCTGAAGGAGCTTATGATATAATCGAAACCGGTTCACTGTGCTCAACAATTACAATTTATTGACTCACAGAGTTATTTTCCTATTTCACTAATTATTGGCTATATGGATCCATTACAATTTTGCATTAATATTTAATGTTATTGTTGTTGTTTGAGTCTTCGGCATTCCGATTGGTTTGATGCCACTCTCCATGCTTCCCTGTCTTGAGCTAATCGTCTCAACATAGCTACCAACCCTACATCCAAGGAAATCTGTTTAACATATTCTAACCTTGGTCTACCCCTACTGTTCTTATCCTCGACCCTTCCTTCTATAACTAAGTTTGCTATTCCTGAGTGTCTTAGTATGTGTCCTACCAATCTATCTCTTCTTTTCATTAGCAGTCGCCAGAAACATCTCTACTCTCCCACTCGTCCAAATACCTGTTCATGCGTAACCCTATCTACCAATCGTATCTTCATAATTCTCCTGTAACACCACATTTCAAACGCTTCAATTCTCTTCTTTTCTTCTGCTCCAACAGTCCAAGTTTCATTTCCATTGAGTGCCACGCTCCAGACAAACGCCTTCAAACATGGATTCCTAATACCTCAATCTATCCTAGAAAAGATAGATGAAGAACTTAGGAATTAATGACGACTAATTGTGGAGAAAAGAATAAATTAACCTAGTGGTAATAATGTGGTTGTTTGTCATATCACGTGTGATATTTATTTTGAATAAATAAATCCACAGCGAGACGAAAGTTTTACATCTTGAACACAAGACTTTAGTGCTTTTCAGTCGGTCAACACGAATGTACCCAATAGAGCTGGGTTATGCCCTAATCCTGAAATAAATTACATGAGATTAATAAATACACTAGGATGACCAGTTGCAGTACCAATACTGCAACTAAACAATTGTACATATTGTAAATATTTTCACCTGTATTTTCAAACAGAGATTTTATAGCCTAAGTGTAATGGATCTGATGATGATCGCTTGACGATCGAAACTGGTCATCCTAGTGTATTTATTAATCTCATGTAATTTAGTTCAGGATTAGGGCATAACCCAGCTCTTTTGGGTACATTCGTGTTGACCGACTGAAAAGCACAAAACTCTTGTTTACTAAGGCAACATTGAATAAATGGCTTCAAACCCCACAACATCTTGAACATTTGCATTACCAAACGTTCATCGCATTGGTCACATTATGCTTACCGCTATGAGTCTTTCTATTCCACCACAGCGAAAGAAAATTGCGTAAATCATCTGTCAAAACAATTTAAACAGAGGATAAATTGAGTTATGAATAATGATGCCATTTAAAATGGTAGAAATGACCTCTCACTGCAGTAAAACATCTGGGTGACCAAAGGTCAGTCCTCTAAGGAACTAATTGACGAGCTATGCTTTTGTGTGTGTTTTGTTTCTTGGGGTATGGCAGTCCTCATAAATCCTACCTGTCACCTCAGAGGGCAATATTTTACAAGTAATTAGGCTCATAATTGCACCATAGCGTGATTTATTGAGGATAGCATTCCATATAAGGATGATGTAATTACTTACTTCTGAACACAACAAATATAATTAATGTTATACCAAATGTCAAAGGATATTCCGCTACTTAATTATTCGTTGTGACAGGCTGTTGCAAAATGTAGTAACACACTGTACTTTAACACTCACTCTAAGTGAAATAAACTTGTTTAGACCCCTGGTCTGGTGCAAACTTTGTTATTGACACCACTTGCATGTCCACAAAACTGTTCCAGAAACCCTAACCGGAATGGCATTTCATGACAGAGCTTTATTCAAACCCGGACCTTTTTGGCGTTAGCCAACAATGCTAACCACTGCTTTATGAGGCGTACTTCACACTCACAACAAGTAGTTCCGTCAAGAACTAAATAGCCTATTTTCGTATATCCCACTGGTCTTTTCAATTAAAATTCTTTGACTATTAGGATTCTCCAAGTGATGTACAAATTGGCTTTTGGTTCACGACCTATGTCTTCATCAACACAATTACAATGAGAAGTAACGTGCCAGAATAATATATAGCTTTCAATATCGGTGATTAACACTCCTCCCGTGAGATGGCATCTTTCTGTAGGAATTAATTTTAGAAATGTCAAACGCATGGCTTCTATGAGTTACGAAAAGTAAGCTACTGAATTTAGTGCAATTAATTAAGGATTGGTATCATAGCCCAGCGTAAGAACCATCTTTACAAACGCCTGAATAAGATACGAGAAATTAAAAGAAATAATAGATTTTAAAATTTCTAACTGTTATATCTTGAAATTTTGAAAACAAATAAACATCATTAGATGTCTCTATAGTAATCCATTTAAATGTTTAGGGAGAAAGACACACATACGCACATACATACACACACACACACATACGAACAAAAGTGACCTAATTAGCCCACTTTTCGGCCTATTTTCATTTATAAAAAATATAGGCTTATGAGATCACATTTTGACCGTGTGTGTGTGTGTGTGTGTGTGTCCCACCCCCGTAATAATATCTAAACGGCCGAAGCGATTTTAATGAAACTCGGTAAGTGCATACTACTACCTCGTCCAACGTCCACCGTTCCTTTTAAATGTTAATACGTTTCACCAATCCAACATGGTGGCCACGCGAAATATTTCACTGGCATTCTATATCTCCGCAACAGTAACATAAATCACCCTGGCATTTCGTGCGCTGATAAGGGAACTACTAGAAGTTCATCTATGTGCCTTTCATAAACCTGTTAAGTACAAAATGAACATGGCAACCAAGCGAAGTTGAAACATTTAAATAGACTTTTCTCGTGATTTAACCACGTTAATGTGGTACAGCAAATGTTCACATAAAGTTTAATCTACTGACATCCAATTATACTCATTTGTTTTGATAACCCCGTGATGGGGGCTGCGAGAAATTTAAACATTATTATTTTTATTTCTTGTGTCCTAATCATGCCATTAAAGTGAACGTTTGAAAAATGAACCTATGCAACAATCTTCATCTAATGGTACATAACTCTATGTCCTACAGCACACATATAACAATCCAACATGGCGACCATCCAATTTATTTGGATGTCTCTCAATATCTACAAATATATTACAGCAATCAAACTGAAATTGTGTATATTGATAGAGGCTATTAATTTAAGTTCACCTGTGGGACGTTTAATAACTTGGTGAACACGAAAACAACATGGCGACCATGCGAAGTTTAAATATTAAAATGGATTTTATTCGCGATTAAATCAACCAAGCGCAGTGAAACTTGGTACGGTAAATGTTCATACTACATTTAGGGCCGTTTTCACCAACGTCAATTATCTCTTAATTCGTCAATAAAGGTTATTTAACTTAGCACGAGCATTTTACCAAACAGAGACGCTCGTTAACTCACCATGAACAAGGAATAACATTAAATGGCCAACTCTGAACACTCAACTCTCTAAAGCATCTTTGCAGTGGCGGGAAACAGCTAAACTGTGCCATGCGCATTCCAAAATGGTGGTTTGTTTCCGAGTTCCACACGTACTTTCATCCATATGAATATAAAATATGTTTATGACAATGAAATTGTAAAAGATCACATACACTACTAAGGTTTAATACCATGAAAGACGAATACGGAAATAAAAAATAAAAAAAATATCCGAAGGGGTTTCGAAGTCCTTCCAGCGCTGCATAATGAATTGAGAGTCTGCACCTAAACCGCTTACACTACGAAGTCAACTGAATAAGCGCGTCCTTTTAAGCTGTCTATTCACACAACTACCAGTTCTCCTTAATACTTTGTTCGTATCATTTTATGCTTTTGTCACGAATAAGGTCTTCTGTGTTTCTCTTCCTTTATATTATGTTCCAGAAAGTATCAAGGAAGCATCGCAAACAGCAATCAGTGCTATAGACGTGTCTTGTTCTGTCCGCCATGCTTGTCCAAGATGAAACAGAGTCTACGCATGCGCGAGAGCCATAAATCTTATTTAAGTAATTGCGAACCCGAATGGCCTCGTGAAATGCATCGAAGATAATCACGCATTAAATCTCGTATTTAAATTAAATGGGAATTAACTAAATAATCGTTAGTGAAGAGTTGGTGAAAACGGCCCTTAATCTACAGACATCCAATTAAATTCATTTGTTTTGATAACCCCAAGATGGCAGCTGTGCAAAATTTCATAATTAAGTTTCTTTTCTTGTGTCCTAATCAAGCGATCGAAGTCAACGTTAGTATGATTAACCTACTCATTAATCTTCATCAAATGCTATATAAATCTATGGCCTACACTTAAACCAATTCAACATAGCGTTCAACCGAAATATTAGATGGTTCTCAATATCTACGAATTCATTACAGCAATCAAACTGAAATATTGTATGTTGATAGAGGCTATTAACATAAGTTCGCCTATAGAACATTCAATAACCTGGTGAGCACAAAACCAACATGGCGCCGACGCAAAATTTTAAAATTTCAAAGGATATTTCTCGCGACTTTTCGTCCGACCGCTGTGAAACTTGGTACGGAATATCTTCATGCAAGCCTCAATATACTTCTACTTTATTGGAATTTTATAAGAACTTTAAATGGTGGCTGTGCAATTTTTTAAAATCTCTCTTTCATTTCTCGTGTCCAGTGGGGTAGGCCCTATATGAAAATAGGCTATTTAGTTCTCCACGGAACTACTTGTTTTTCATGTGATGAAAATAGACTAAAATATTGCATTACAGCGGAAGTGGTTCGATTACGAAGGTTCCATTGATAAAAGACAATATAGACATGGTGCAAATTCTGATTATTAGTTTCCGTGATGACCTAGTATACTGTACTTTGGTCAAATTAAGGAACATTTGTTGTATTTACATGGTTGATATATTTAATTGTAACTCAGTTACAAATAAAACCTAAACGTACAAAATTTTGAGCACATTATTGTATTTCTTTAGGAATCATCAACCGTTTAGATCAATACCTCGAGCGGTTTTAGAACACGGTTCAACAAATAATGAAGTTCTATTTGCATAAATAATCAATTACGAACAGCCATCTCCTCTTAGCTCTCTCCATTCCACAAGAATCATACTCCAGGATTGGGATAAGAGTATACAAAATACCGTAAAAAGAAACGATACCTCTAGAGAATGAATCATGATATTGTGCTGATAGAAGCCATTTGATGAGTGCTGCACGATTCTATTCAAGAAATCTTTTCAGTCGGTCAACACAAATTTCAAGTCAGAAATGTGACTGACTGAAAGCTTTCATTAATGAATCTTGATAAGAAAACGGAAGAAAGAAAGAAAGAAAGAAAGAAAGAAAGAACTAAAGAATGAAAGAAAGAAAGAAAGAAGGAAAGAAAGAAAGAAAGAAAGACGGAACAAAAGAAAGAAAGAAAGAAAGAAAGATAGAAAGAAAGACAGAATGAAAGAAAGAAAGAACGAACGAAAGAAAGAAAGAAAGAAAGAAAGAAAGAAAGAAAGAACGAAACAAAGAAAGAAAGAAAGAAAGAAAGAAGGAACGAAAGAAAGAAAGAAAGAAAGATGAAAGAAAGAAAGAAAGAACGAAAGAAAGAAGGAAAAAAGAAGGAAAGAAAGAAAGAAAGAAAGAAAGAAGGAACGAAAGAAAGAAAGAAAGAAAGAAAGAAAGAACGAAAGAAAGAAGGAAAAAAGAAGGAAAGAAAGAAAGAAAGAAAGAAAGAAAGAAAGAAAGAAAGAAGAAACGAAAGAATTAAGGAAAGAAAGAAAGAAAGAAAGGAAGGAAGAAAGAAGGAAAGGAAGAAAGAAAGAAAGAAAGAAAGAAAGAAAGAAGGAGCGAAAGAAAGAAGGAGCGAAAGAAAGAACGAAAGAAAGAAAGAAAGAAAGAAAGAAAGGAAGAAAGAAAGAAAGGACGGAAGAACGAAGGAACGAAAGAGAGAAAGAAAGAAAGAAAGAAAGAAAGAAAGAAAGAAAGACAGAAAGATGCAAGGGTTGTAGGGAAGTAATAAGAAACAGTTCGAAATTAAATATCCCCCAGGGGCCCACGGCCAGTGGGACGTGGGTTGGCGACCACGGGACCCTAGCTGAGTTCAGCATTGCATCCACTTACTTGTGCCGGGCTCCTATCTGTCATCTTTCCTATCGACCACCCTTGGTCAACTCTTGTTCTTCTCCGACCCCGACGGTATTAGGGTATCTGAGGCCTAGGGAGTCTTTTACATTCCCACCTTAATTTGCCCTTGTCTCATCTTTCCTGATTCCTCATTCTTCAAGGGGTCAGACCTCTTCTGTTCTCTTCATATCTCCTGTCTTCTACTCAAGGCCTTTAAGGAAGCAGGGTGCGTGTAGCCTCACCACTTCTGGTGCACCCTGAATAGTGCTACACCCTCAAGGGCTCACGGCTGGTAAGCTCAGGAGTTGGCAAGCCCGAGGGATTCCTGAGCTGGGTCCAGTCTTTTCTCCTTTTTCCATTGCCTCTGGGGCGGACCCTCTCCTCTTTCACTTTCCTATCTGCCTTTCCTGGCTCTCCTTCATTCCAAGTCCCTCAATTCTCATTCTTCGAGGGTTGAGGGCATTTCTTTTCGTCCTGCCCATTGTTTGCCTTATCCGTTATTTGTTTACCATTTCTTCCTCCAGTTTGTAAGACTGCAGTTAGTATTATAAGGTGCGTTCAAAAAGTAACGAGCCGGAGGCTGTAATGCGCAAACCGGTGCCGACATCGGCTAATCGTGGCGTGTGTAACGAGGTGTGATTCCGACCAAAACGTGGAAGGTCACAGCCCGTCGCTAGAGGGCATGCGTGCACGTCACGTGACGATAAAATTCGAGCAGCAGCATGCATCAATCGTCCAACCAAGACCAAGACAGTAGGCCATTCGACATGCTTCCTGGTGTGGTTGAAGACTGTGGGGCACTCATTGGGCACACACTTTCCGCAAGTGCAGTCGTTCCTTCATGATGGTGTGCACACTTCCGACGCTCAATCCGACCACGGTGGCTATGGCGTTCACTGTCACTCGGCGGTCCTGGGTAATGAGTGCATCAACCAGCTGGACGTTGTCATCGGTAATGCAGGTGGGGGGGGGGGGGCAGACCAGGCATCATCGGGTAACGACACCCGTCCTTCCCTGAAGTGCTTGTGCTACGCCTTGATCCTTGCAAGGGACATGCAGTGTTCGTCGTGTACTTGTGATATTCGGCGATGAATGTCCGTCCCCCCCCCCCCCCTACTCCTTCCGCTGTCAGAAACCGAACAACACCTCTTTGCTCTTCGTTTGACGCCTCCATGTCACTGTTTGCAATGCGACTGTCAGTGTTGGACGATTGATGCATGCTGCTGCTCGCTTTGTATCGTCACGTGACGTGCACGCGTGCCCTCTAGCGACGGGCTGTGACCTTCCACGCTCTGTTCGGAACTACACCTCGTTACACACGCCACGAATAGCCGATGTCGTCACCGGTTTGCGCATTACAGCCTCCAGCTCGTTACTTTTTTGAACGCATCTTATAGTTATAGTTTTCATTCTCATCTTATCTGACCTTTCACTATCACCCAAACCATTAGGGGCCAATACCCTAGACGTTAGCCCCCTTTAAACAACAATTATCATCATCATCAACATGTAATTAAATAATGGATTTGTTAAGTGGGCTATTCAAGTTAGAAATATCGGTTTGTTGGAATGATAACTGGCAAGTGTCCTGTTTCCCCTAAAGCATTAAGTAACATGATAATTATATTCTGTTATATTCTATAATGTTCAGAGCCTCGCTAATTTTATGGGAGACGAGCTCTTGTTTATGACTGAGAGTGATGTGATTCTGGAAATTACTTAGATCTCACCAGAAAGTACCCACCAGGAATGTAGTTACCAGCTTGCCTAATAGATGGCGGTGACAGAGATCATATCTCCGCACATAACTCCTTTTTATACATCGTAGAATTCCAGACAGGTAGGTTGTTTGATTGGATGGAACAAGTAGCTCTGAAGCAAGAAATGTTACCCAAGAAATTGCCTCCAATTACTGCTCACCTGTCTTATCTCCAGCAAACAGTTACTTCACAACACGCTGTTGTGTCCGCAAACATGAAAGTCGTATGGTAATGGTTTTCCAACAGCTGAAACACCGTTTATAAACGAAGAGTTATTCTACGTATATTGATGACATGGTTAATACTCAAACAAGCCAATTACTGTACAGTTATAATAGACTCAGCGTGACACCTTATTTACGAAACAGTTGCTGTCAATCACATCTCCATGTTAATTCCATTAGGCATGGCTCCTGGCAGCTCTCCACCACAACAATTCCCTCTGTGCATCATTGGCAGTGATACCAACTCAGGTCTTAGTAATCGAAATTTAATGTTCTTCAGTCAGTCAAGATGACTGTACCCAATTGTAATGAGTGGTTCCCTAAGCCTGAAATAATGTACATCAGATTAATAAACACACTTGGATGACTAGATTCGATCGTGAAGCGATCATCATCCGATCCTTTACACTTCCAGTCTACCCGCTAAGTGTCCGGTTCTGACGTTTGGCGATGGTGGGAGAAGAGGGGTAAAGATGACAATATAGCCAACTTAGGGCGGTGAGAAGCTGTTAATAGAACCTTGAAACTTGCCATCATTGTAATTCTTCTCTAGCGTCTTCACTATTTAACGTGGAAGTCCCACACCCCATTTGCAATTTTATGCATCATTTTGTTATTCCGACATTGCAGTTACAAATCCTAAATTCTAATTCTCAGTGCAATGTTGGCAAAGTCGCTTACTACGATAAAGAATGTTGTCACCTGTACCAATCAGCGGTTTTTCCGGTAAGCCGGTCTTTAAATTTAGCTCGATGTTGCCAAGGCTCTTTTCTGTTGCTCTGTGTGTTGGTGCAGGATTGTTGTTCTATTGTCTTGTGTGTGCACAATTACCGGATAAATGTGTGTAAGTAGATTAATTTAGTAATATGGTCGGCGGTCGTCAGAATTTATTTAAACACATGTGAAATATTTTATGTAGGCCTAGTACATGTTGTTTTATATTTCGCGGTACAGAACTGGCAACGCTGTCTCCTTCCCTCATAAGAATTGTCAGAGCCGGACAATCGGCGGCTGGACTGTAAACTATTAAATCTATGTCAACAAGTATGGGTTATGATATTTACAATATATAGGCCTACACTTATTTAGTTGCAGTAGTCATTAAACTAGCACAACTGGTCTAAATATGTGATTTGTTGATACGTGTTGTTAGTGTGATTGTTATTAAATGGTTAGGTTATTGTAGATTGTGTACTTAGCTGTTGGAGCGATGTGTGGTCCGTTTTTGCGCAGCTACCACTTCTCACCTCCACTGTGTGCACTGAAACTGAACTGGTCTTCCAAGCGTATTTTTCTTCTTCTGCTTCTTCTTTTTCTTCTTCTTCTTCTTCTTCTTCTTCCACTTCTCCATCTTCTTCTTCTTCTTCTTCTTCTTCTTCTTCTTCTTCTTCTTCTTCTTCTGTCGTTTAGTCCAACTGTGGACCACGTTAATTTGATTTCTGCTCCTGCCCAATACTCCTTCATTCTCCTCCTTTCTTCAGTCCATGGTGCCTGGATCCGGGATGTAGGATGACTCTTAAAACCTATGAAATTCTTAATTTTGTCTTTGTATGCTTCCCTATTTCTGATTTCAGCTTCAGATATTGTCATTTCTTCTAGGGCCTGTTGATACCAGCAGAGCTGTGGTTTTCCTAGCCTCAAAGAATTTCAGTATCTGGTTGGTTAATCTACCTGTGTCCATTCTGTATATATGGCCAAAGAACATGGCCCTTCTTTTCCGGATGTTGTCTGAGATTTTATCCAATCAGAGGTATAACTCTTGGTTCCCTTTTTGATGTGTACCATCTTTCTACTCGGTATCTGGATATTTTTGTGGCGCTCGGTAGCTGGACATGTGGGCGATTGAAAATAAAATTAAAATAAACACAAGAAAATGTAGTCTCTTAAAAATAGGGAAAGTGCGAAGGCAGGATTTTCAGTATAACATTGGCTCGGAAATACTTGTAGAAGAAGATTCTTGCAAATATTTGGGCGTTCACGTAAGGAATGATATGAAATGGAGTAGTCATGTAGGATGTGTAGTTTCAAAAGCTTACAAATCCCTGCACTTTGTAATGAGGGTATTAAAAGGAAGTAGTACCTCTGCTAAAGAATTAGGCTATTTGTCACTTGTAAGACCTATTCTGGAATATGCCTCGGCGGTTTGGGATCCATATCAAGTAGGGCTCATCAATGAGTTGGAAATGGTACAAAGAAAGGCCGCTAGATTTGTGCTCTGTGACTTTAATCCCAGGAGCAGTGTGAGCCGTATGTTAAAGAAACTTGGGTGGGAATCACTGGAGGCTAGGAGGATGAAATCTAGACTCTGCGCTATGTACAACACGTATACAAATCAACCAGCATGGGGTGAGCTTAGCAAACGATTGGGAAAGCCCACTTACATAGGTAGGAGCGATCATCCTTTCAAAGTTAAGGGCCGACCACAGCGAACAAATTATGGTAAATATTCTTTTGTAAACCGTGCCATTGATAACTGGAACTCTCTACCTGCCGCAGTCTTAGAGCCTTTTCCCAAACATATAGGTGTGTTTAAGAAAAGACTGACTATTTGTGTAAATACTCCAGTTTAATTGTTGTATAATTGTTATTGAATTGTTATGTATAATTATTTATTTGTTATGTATATCCAATTTGCCACCGGGGGACACACCCCCCATTGCAAATAAATGAATGAATGAATGAATGAATGTTGTGGGAGTGATTTTGGAAAAGGGACGGAAATGGATGGGACGGAAACAATAAGCGCGCGTGGTGGCGGAGATCGGTACAACGACGTACTGTAGGTCGTGTGACTATGGGGAATGTATATCGCATCCAGTTTAGTTCAAGATTTGGAGACCCCATTTAAGATATTCACACAATAAATCCTCTTCAAGTTGTCGTTCTTTGGTGTGAAAATATTCATTTTATCATATTTGCTGAAAACAATTACGATTTATTAAAACTTCCTACTTTTGCTGTATTCTTATTTAATGTAAGCACTCGATGTACTGTCGGCCATGTGGCTATGTGGAATCTATATCGCATCAACAAACACTCCAAACGTCGTAGGAATTCAGTATATTAACGCCGACTACTAACAATAATTGAAACTTCGTTGGTCTAAACACATCACTGGGTGAGTGGATAGCGTGTCGGTCTACTAACCCCAAGATTGCAGGTTCGCCCCTGACCGTGGTAAATGATTTTTGAAAGGCGGCAAAAATACGATACGCATGTCATACGATGTTGGCATGTCAAAGAACCCATTTGAATTCAGTATGCCGAGTTCATAATGGCAAAATTAATCTCGGGAGTTTCCGCCAGCACAAAGTTCCTCATTTCTCTACTAGAAAGCGCTATTGTGTTCAAGGAGATTGGATATCTAACATCTAACCTTCTTAACTTTCATAGTCAAGGAACTACGAAATTCGACATGCAAGCTACCCTCTGGGTGTCAAATAGCAAAGCTTGCACCAGGCACCCGAGGCCATACGATATTATTATTATTACTGGGAGAAAGACATTTAATATACTTTCCGCACACCTAATTTTTAATCCCGCCTTTACTTGGCAGTGCGCTTTATCGGCTAAACGAGGCCATTTTCAATAACATCGCTGGCATGGGTTCACTAACTGGCCAGTATAGAGCGCAGCTCGCATCAAGTAGGCAGTGGATTGCTTCCGCCACGGCAAATAACAATTATGATTCATTACGGTCAGGATTTGTCACTGGAGTTATACAAGTAGTTATTTCAATGACCAACAGAGTTCACAGTCAAAAAAAGATTTGCGCTCCCGGGACACACATAGTAGGATAACATGTCACATGTACCGGGTGAGTTAGCCGAGGTCGTTACGGCATGACTGCTGGCAGTCGCTCACATCCGGGAGGCGAGGAGGATCGAATCCCCCCGCCGGCAACCTTGAAGATGGTCTTCTGTGGTTTCCCATCTTCCTTCCAGGCAAATGCCGGTGTTGGTCCCTAACTATAGGCCACAGCCGCTACCTTCCAACTCCTCACCCTTCCATTCCAACTTTCCTCCCCAACGGTACTTGTAGCTCACCCATTGGGTGTCCGTCTCGAAGTAGCTACAAAATTGGCGAGCCGAACATGTCCTCGGACACTCCCGGCACTAAAAAGCCATACGCAAAAAAAAAAAAAAAAAAAAAAAAAAAGTCACATGTTACACATCATATGCGACTACTGTAAGGCTCGATTTTTTTTCTGTACGACCGATCTTCTGTTCTTTTATGTCCAAGTATCTTCTTAAGAATCTTTAACTCTATTAGCTCCAACTTTTTGATCATTCCTTTCGTTGTCAGACACGAACATTCAGCTGCAGATATGGCTTCTGGTAGTGTCTCAGTTTTGTGTTGATCTCATGTAAATTATTTTCAAGATTAGGGAACTACCCATTACAATTGGGTACAATCGTGTTGACCAACTGAAAAACATTGAATTTTAATTAGTTTATTGTTTTACAATAGTTTAATCTCAAACCATTCCGAATGTTGGAAAGATGTCACAATTTCTTCCATCCAAATCGTGTCATGTTCCAAATAAAAATCTATCTTGTATATTCCTCTGAGGAAATTGATTTCCTAGAATAAAGAGGATGTCTGAGGAATGCGGAAAGTCGAAAGTCAATGATTGAGTGCTCTGGTGACATTTGCGGTGTAAATAAATTCTTCAGTTGTAGTGCATAAGGTGCGTAGAACAAATGTTAGAAACAAGAGTAGCATAATATAGTATTCTGGCTGGCAAATCCAAGAGGAACTGCCAACTTGATGCAACAGGATGTAGGTAAGAAACTGATTCTCCGAAGGACCGTAATGCTAGTGGCCAATGGCACTATATTTCTGAGTTCCTTACTTAAGTTACGAGGGATGGCGATGTCATCAGTCCAGTGTACTTACTACGAGATTGAAAACTTTGTTGTTTTAGTATCGACATCTGTAATTCAGACAAGAACTAAAGTTTGGTACTTTTCAGTCGGTCAACACGAATGTACCCAAAAAGAGCTGGGTTATGCCCTAACCCCGAAATAAATTACATTAGATTAATAAATACACTAGGATGACCACTTTCGATCGTCAAGCGATCCATTACACTTAGGCTATAACATCTATGATTGAGAATACATGTGAAAAATATTTACAATATGTTCAATTATTTAGTTGCAGTATTGGTAATGCAACTGTCGGTGTATTGTAAATGTAGTATATCTAATGTTAGGTGAAATGCTAAAATGGTGATAGAAATCTGGAGTTGTGGTCGACCACAACTGGTGCTAGAGTGAACAGGACACTGCTCGAAGCTACAGCCAGGAAGACAACGAGATACGTAGCAACCTGTATTATTACAGTATAACCATAGTTGATTTTTAACAAACATATAGTCACCCCAAACAGATAAATGGATCTGATGATGATCGCTTGACGATCCAAACTGGTCATCCTTGTGTATTTATTAATCTCATGTAATTTATTTCAGGATTAGGGCATAACCCAGCTCTTTTTGGGTACATTCGTGTTGACCGATTGAAAAGCACCAAACTTTTGTTTACTTAGGCAACACTGAAAAAATGGCTTCAAACCCCACAAAGTTCAGACAAGAAATTGGGAAGTAAGTTTTCATTAATATAGAGAAGAACTCTTCCCCATTATTTGTCTGGAGTTTAAATTATTACCCCAGAATATCCGTTACAGTGATGGCCAATGATAGAATTGCCCTATTTAATGTGATAATTATCTAATGCATCTATATTTTTTCAGGAGTGTATTAACCTATTTATATTCTTTGGGCACAATCGTGTTGACCGATTGAAAAACTATAAAAGTTGGATAAATAGAACAAATAAAATGATAAAGGCACAATCTCTAACCTGGTCAAAATATAATAAAAAATGCCTGTCAATAGCTACTAAGATCCAACATTTAAAACTGTAACTCTCCCTGAAGCCACTTATGCTTGTGAAACACTGATCCAAATTAAAAATGAGCAAAGAACTGATTAGCTCCTCAAAATGGAAAGAAGAATCATTAGAACGTGCATAAATAAAAAGTACCAGGTTGAGGGTGTCTGGAGGATTTTCCCAAATGAAACTGTCTATCGAGAGATTCATCCAATCACCAGCACAATGAAGAAGAAAATAATTTCATATTTTTTCACATCTTATGGCTTACAGAAAACAGAATTGTACGCCAACTAGTGATGAGAAATCTAGGAAAGAAAACTGGAGGAAAATGGATCCAAGAAATCCAACAAGATCTCAAAGCAGTTGGACTCAAGATAACAGATGCCGAGGAGAAAAATAAAATTAACACCATTCTTAAAACTCACAAATTTTCTGCACAAATGACACATAGAAAGCCTATGGAGATTTCAGATGAGTTGAGAAAATCCCGATCGGAAGGAATGAAAAAGTACTGGAAAGAGCGCAAGAACCAAGCAGTACTACCTTCAAAGCAGAAGTAATTGTGGAACGACTCAAGTGGTCCAATATGACCAATCAAGATTAATAATATAATCATAATTTGAACTATCGCGTAATATAATCGGCTTCGGTGGCGTAGTTGGTAGCATGCTGAACTGCTGTGGCCAAGATAGTGGGTTCAAACCCGGCCGAAGTCGTCGGATTTTTAAGAGCGTTAAAAATCCTTAAGTATACCTTCCTTCGGAGGGAAAATAAAGCCGGCGGTCCCATGTCATAGATTTATGGTATGTAAAATATCCTTACACAGACTAAACTTGTGTAAAGCTAAATTGTTTGGTTAGATTTCATCGCAACGCTCTATCAAAGTTCCAACGTTCACCACCAGGTATCATTAATATCTGATAGCGAAAGTTGGAACTACTTGAAATTGAACGGAACTTGTAGCTCACCCTAATAAGGGTGTCCGCTTGTTGCAGGTAAAGACTCAGGCGAGCCGAACATGCCCTCGGACACTCCCGGCACTAAAAGCCATACGATAAATAAAAATAAAAATAAATAAATAAAATAATAGGGCACAATTTCGTTCAATGCCGGCCCCGTGGTGTTGGGGTAGCGCGCCTGCCTCTCACCCAGAGGCCCAGGGTTCGATTCTATACTGTCAGGGATTTTAGAAACTGACGTGAGGGCAGGAACAGGGTGCACTCAGCCTCGCGAGGACAATTCAGTAGCTGCCTGATAGTGAGGCAGCGCCCCGCTCACGAAAATCAGGATTAACGGCCGAGGGGACCCGAGGCGTTGATCACGCGGCACCCCAATATCTGCAGGCCAAATGGCTGGGCAGCGGTCGCTTGGTAGGCCTAGGCCCTTCATGGGCTGTAGTGCCAGGGGTTATATTGATTATTACAATTTCGTTTATCGACTGAAAAACATTCTATTATTATGAATTTAACTAGCTGTACCCGGCATGCGTTGCAATTTTAATCAAAGAAAGTGTTGGCATTGTAACTTTGTATGTTGAAGTGCTTTTGGATTCCCAATATTGTTTTTCTTTTTCCGTTAACCACCTCTAAACTATTGTAAAATTGATTTAATATCTCAAAAAAATCATGGGAGCGTGCTCAACAACTCACCAAATTTTCATAGCAATGAAATGAATGGTATATGAACGCATACGGGACTTTATTGAAACGATTCGAGCGCCGTCACCCATTTGCTGAATATACTCGTACGCTACCTATTGTAAAATGGATTTACAAAGTGAAAACCTTCCCTGGCGTGTACACAACAACTCATGAATGTTTCATCGCAATCGGATGAATGTCATATGAACGCATACGGGTTTTTGCTTAAACGATACGCGCGACGACACTCATTTGTTGAATCTACTTGTGCGCCACCCTCTGAAAAACGGATTTACTAATTCATACACCTTCGCAGGACTGTGCTCAACTCCCCAAAGTTTTATGATAATCGGATGAATGTTATATGAACGCATACGGGACTTGGTTGAAACGATTCACGCGCTGTCGCCCATTAATTGAATCTAATCGTGCGCTACCAATTGTAAAATTGATTTACTAAATCGGAAATCTTCGCGGGAGTGGAAACAACATTTCTCCAAATTTCATTGCAATCGCATGAATGGTATATGAATGCATACGGATTTTTTTGAATCTACTTGTGCGATACTTATTGTAAAGTGGATGTACTAAGCCAGAAACCTTCCCTGAAATGTACACAACATCTCACCCAAGATGCATCGCTTTCGGACAAATGGTATATGAACGCATACGGGACTTTGTTGAAACGCTTCGCGCACCTTCGCTCATATGTTGAATCTACTTGAGCGCTACCTATTGTAAAATGGATTAACTAAGCCTGAAACTTTCCCTGGAGTGTACACAACAACTCACCCAAGTTTAGTCGCTATCAGACGAATGGTGTATGAACGTATACAGAACTATGTAGAAACACTTCACGCTTCGTCGCTCGTTTGTTTAATCAACTTGTGCGATACCTATTGTAAAGTGAATTTACTAACCCAGAAACATTCCCTGAAGTCTACACAACATCTCACCCAAGTTTCATCGCTATCAGACGAATAGTATATGAACGCAAACGGGACTTTGTTGAAACGCTTCGCGCATCGTCGCTCATTTGTTGAATCTAGTCGTGCGCTACCTATTGCAAAATGGATTTTCTAAGCCAGACACCTTATCTCTAGTGTACACAACCTCTCACCCAAGTTTCATCGCTATCGGACGAATGGTATGTGAACGCATACAGGACTTTGTTGAAACGCTTCGCCCGTCGTCACACATTTGTTGAATCTACTCGAGCACTACCTATTGTTAAGAGAATTTACTAAGCCAGAAACCTTCCATGAAGTGTACACAACATCTCACCCAAGTTTCATCACTATCAGACGAATAGTATGTGAACGCATACGGGACTTAGTTGAAACGCTTCGCTCGTCGTCGCTCATTTGTTGAATTTACTCGTACGTTACCTATTATAACATGGATTTACTAAGCCAGAAACCTTGCCAGTAGTGTACACAACCTCTCACCCAAGTTTCATCGCTATCGGACGAATGGTATGTGAACGCATACAGGACTTTGTTTAAACGCATCGGCCGTCGTCGCTCATTTGTTGAAACTACACGTGCGCTACCTATTGTAAAAAGGATTTACTAAGTCAGAAACCTTTCCTGGAGTGTGCACAACAATACAACCAAAGTTTCATAACAATCGGATGAATGGTATATGAACGCATACGGGACATTTTTCAAGCGATTCGCGTGCCGTCACTCATTTGTTGAATCTACTCGGGCGCTACAACTTTCATATTTATTCACCTTTTAAACCTTCCCTGGACTTCCACAAATAATTCAAGACCAAAATTAGCCAAATCGGTCCAGCCGTTCTCGAGTTTTAGCGAGACTAACGAACAGCAATTCATTTATATATATATATATATACAAGCTGTACCCGGCATGCGTTGCGATGCCAATCAAAGAAAGTGTTGGCGTTGAAATTCTGTTTCATGAAGTGCTTTTGGATACACAACATGTTTTTTAATTTCCATTAACTGCCTCTAAGCTATCGTAAAATGGATTTTCTAATTTAGAATCATTCGTGGGAGCGTGCACAACAACTTTCAAAAGTTTCATCGCAATCGGATGAATGGCATATGCACGTATACGGGATTTTGTTTGAACGATTCGTGCGCTGTCACTCATTTGTTGATTCTACTCGTACGCTACCTATTCAGAAATGGATTTACCAAGTCGGAACCATACCCTGGGGTGTACACAATAACTCATCAAGGTTTCAACACAATCGAAGAAGGTTATATGAACGCATAGGGGATTTTGTTGAAACGCTTCGCTTGTCGTCACACATTTGTTGCATATACTCGTGCGCTACCTATTGTGAAATGGATATACTAAGTCGAAACCCTTCACTGGCGTGTACAAAATAATTCATCAATGTTTCATCGCAATCGGATGAATGGTACAGTATATGCACGTATACGGGGTTTTGTTTAAACGATTCGTGCGCTGTCACTCATTTGTTGAATCTACTCGTGCGCTACTTACTGAGAAATGTATTACTAAGACGAAGCCCTTCCCTGGCGTGTAAACAATAATATAACGCATCAAGGTTTCATCACAATCGAAGAAGGTTATATGAACGCAATAGGGGATTTTGTTGAAACGCTTCGCGCGTCGTCACCCATTTTTTGCATCTACTCTTGCGCTACTTATTGTGAAATGGATTTACTAAGTCGAAAACCTTCCCTGGCGTGTACACAATAACTGATCAATGTTTCATCGCAATCGGATGAATAGTATATGAACGCATACCGGATTTTGTTTAAACGATTAGCGCCCCGTCACTCATTTGTTGAATCTACTCGTGCGCTACCTACTGTAAAATGTATTTACTAAGTTAGAAACCGTCACGTAAGTGTCCACAACATCTCACCCAAGTTTCATGGCTATCGGACTAATGGGTTATGAAGACATAGGGGACTGTATTGAAACGCTCCGCGTGTCGTCGTTCATTTGTCGAATCTACTCGTGTGCTACCTACTGTGAAATGCATTTACTAATCCAGAGACCTTCCTTGGAGTGTCCACCGTATTTCACCCAAGTTTCACCGCTAACGGCAGAATGGTATATGACCTTATACGGGACTTTGTTGAAACGCTTCGCGCATCGTCCCCCATTGGTTGAATCTACTTGTTCGCTGCCTATTGTAAAGTGGATTTACTAAGTCAGAAACCTTCCATGAAGTGCACACAACATCTCACCCAAGTTTCATAGCTATCGGACGAATCGTATATGAATGCATACGGGACTTGCCTGAAACGCTTCACGAGTCGTCGCTCATTTGTTGATTCTATTCTTGCGCTACGTAATGTAATATGGATGTACTCAGCCAGAAACCTTCCCTGGAGTGTACACAACATCTCACCCAAGTTTCATCGCAATCGGATGAATGGTATGTGAACGTATACGGGACGTTGTCGAAACGCTTCGCGCGTAGTCACTCATTTGTTGAATCTGAACGTGCGCTTCGTATTGTAAAATGGATTTACTAAGCCAGAAACCTTTCCTGGAGTCTACACAACAATTCACCAAACATTTATCATTATCAGACGAATGGTATATGACCTTATACGGGACTTTGTTGAAACGCTTCGCGTGTCATCGCTCATTTGTTGAATCTACTGGTGCGCTACCTATTGAAAATGGATGTACTAAGCCAGAAACCTTCCCTGGAGTGCACACAAAATCTCAGCATAGTTTCATCGCTATCGGGCGAATGGTATATGAACGCATACGTGACTTTGTTGAAATGCTTCGCGCGTCGTAGCTCATTTGTTGAATCTACTCGTGCGCTGCCTATTGTAAAGTGGATTTACTAAGCCAGAAAATTTCCCTGAAATGTACACAACATTTTACGCAAGTTTCATAGCTATCGAACGAATGGTATATGAATGCATACGGGACTTTCTTGAAACGCTTTGCGTGTCGTGGCCCATTTGTTAATTCTACTCGTGTGCTATCTACTGTGAAATGTATTCACTAATTTTGAAACCTTCACGTACGTATATACAACATCTCACCCAAGTTTCATCGCCATCGGACGAATGGTATATGAACACATACGGGACTTGTTTGAAACGCTTCGCGCATCGTCGCTCATTTGTTGAATCTACCGTCTGGGAAATTTCAGCGGTTGCCATAGTAACGTTGATCTGTTTCTCAGAGGGAACACAGTTATTTGGGAATATCTCCGAAACCGTTCATTTTAGGAACTTAAAAAGTGTGTTTCGGGGACCCTACAGGACCTCCGAGTATTGTTTCTCGTATCTGCCGGCTTAAAATGAGCTAAATCAGACCTTTGTACCGACTGTCCTTCCTCAGTGCCAAAGGGCATAAAAAAGTCACTTACAAATTGAATTATCAAAAACCGTTTCTCAATGGGCCTCTACACACTCGGATCAACCAACATGCAAAATTTCAGCTTTCTAGGTCTAGTGGTTTGAGCCCTGCGTCGATGAGTCAATTTTGGATGGTCAATGCCAAAGGGCCGATAAAAGTCACTTATAAATTGAATTTTCAAAAACCGTTTCTTAGTGAGCCTCTACATACTCGGATCAACCAACATGCAAAATTTCAGCTTTCTAGGTCTAGTGGTTTGAGCCCTGCGGTGATGAGTCAATTTTGGATTATATATAATAGATGAGATTTTCCAAGTCGATTTGCTCGTAGAAATATGGAATATAGCTCATTCTCCGCGTATCAATGCGAGGAGCAATGTTCGTAGTTTCCACTTCTTTGAAGTGGGAACCGAACCACGCGTTTTAAGGCCCTAAAACGAACGGTTTTCGAGATATTGCCAGAAAACTATCCCCGGTCTGCGAAATTTCAGCGGTTGCCATAGTAACGTTGATCTGTTTCATCGAGGGAACACAGTTATTTGGGAATATCTCCGAAACCGTTCGTTTTAGGAACTTAAATAGTGTGTTTCGGGGTCCCTACAGGACCTCCGAGTATTGTTTCTCGTATCTGGCGGCTTAAAATGAGCTAAATCCGATATTTGTACGGACTGTCCTTGCTCAGTACCAAAGGGCCGAAAAAGATCACTTACAAATTGAATTTTAACAAGTAGTTCCGTGAAGAACTATACAGCCTATTTTCATATATCCTAATTGCCCCTATCAACATACACAATTTCAGTTTGATTGCTGTAATAGATCCGTAGATATTGAGAACCGACTAAATATTTCGGATGGTCGCCATGTTGGATTTTATATATGTAGGTCCTAGAGTTATGTACTGTTACATGCAGATTATTGTGAACGTGTAGTATTCAAACTTCAATCGCATAATTAGGACACAAGAAGTAACAAGGAGATTTTAAAATTTTTCACAGCTGCCATCTTGAGGTTATGGAAACAATTGAAATAAATTTGATGCCAGTGGATTAACATTCGTATAAGGATTTACTGCACCAAATTTCACTGCACGCGGATGGTTAAATTGCGAGAAACGTCCATATGAATATTTATAATTCGCGTCGCCGCCATGTTGGATTTGTGATCACCAGGTTATTTTAAGTCCTATAGGTGAACTTAAGTTCATAGCCCCTATGAACATTAAAAATGCAGTTTGATTGCTAAAATAGATTCGTAGATATTCAGTATCGTCTATATATTTCGGATGGTCGCCATGTTGGATTGTTAAATGTATAGGCCATAGAGTCATGTACCATTAAAAGAAAATTATTGCGTAGGTTCATTATTCAAACTTTCACTTCGATCGCATGACTACATCACAAGAAATAAAAACTTAATTTTAAAATTCGCACTGCCGCCATCTTGAGGTTATGTAAACAATTGAACTAAATTAGATACCAGTGGATTACAATGTGTATAAATATTTCCTGTACCAGGTTTCAGTGCGCTTGGAACATTAAATCGCGAGAAAGGTCTATTTAAAATTTTCAAATTCGCTTGGCCGCCATGTTCGTTTTGTAGTTAACCGGTTTTTGAAAGTCTTATAGATGGACTTCCAGTAGTGCCCTTTATCTCCGTACAAAATTTTAGGGAGATACCGCTAATAGTTTCAGAGATATAGAATGCCGGTGAAATATTTTGCACATCTGCCATCTTGTGATTATGTAAACAATTGAACGAAGTTAGATGTCGGTGCATTACAATGTATATAAACATATACTGTACCAAGTTTCATTGCGTTTGATTGGTCAAATCGCGAGAAACGTCTATTTAAAAGTCGCAAATTCGCTTGGCCGCCATGTTGGTTTTGTAGTAACCAGGTTTTCAAAAGTCACATAAGTGAACTTATAGTAGTTCCCTCTATCACTATAGAAAATGTCAGGGTAATATCGGTAATAGTTTCGGAGATATTGAATGCTGGTGAAATATTTCGCACAGCCGCCATGTTGGATTGGTGAGTCGTAACAAAATTTTAAGGCACGGTCGAGGTCGCCCGGAATAGTGCTATGAACTTTCCGAGTTTCATTGAAATCGCTCCTGCCGTTTCGATTTTATTAGGGGGGGACACACACACGAATCACACACACACACACGCACACACACACGGTCAAAAGGTGATCTCATAAGCCTATTTTTTCAAAATTGAAAATAGGCTAAAAAACCGTTTCTTAGTGATACTCTACATACTCGGATCAACCACATCCAAAATTTCAGCTTTCTAGTTATAGTCGTTTGAGCCCTGCGTTAATGAGTAAATTTTGGATGCTCAGTGCCAAAGGGCCGAAAATGGTCCCTTACAAATAGAATTTTCAAAAACCGTTTCTTAGTGAGCCTCTACATACTCGGATCAACCAACATGCAAAATTTCAGCTTTCTAGGTACAGTGGTTTGAGCCCTGCGTTGATGAGTCAATATTGGATTATATATAATAGATGAGACTTTCCAAGTCGATTTGATCGTAGAAATATGGAATATAGCTCATTCTCCGCGTATCAATGCGAGGAGCAATGTTCGTATTTTCCACTTCTTTGAAGTGGGAACCGAACCACGCGTTTTAAGGGCCTAAAACGAACGGTTTTCGAGATATTTCCAGAAAACTATCACCGGTCTGCGAAATTTCAGCGGTTGCCATAGTAACGTTGATTTGTTTCTTCGAGGGAACACAGTTATTTGGGAATATCTCCGAAACCGTTCATTTTAGGAACTTAAAAAGTGTGTTTCGGGGTCCCTACAGGAACTCCGAGTATTGTTTCTCGTATCTGCCGACTTAAAATGAGCTAAATCTGACCTTTGTACCGACTGTCCTTCCTCAGTGCCAAAGGGCAGAAAAAAGTCACTTACAAATTGAATTATCAAAAACCGTTTCTCAATGGGCCTCTACACACTCGGATCAACCAACATGCAAAATTTCAGCTTTCTAGGTCTAGTGGTTTGAGCCCTGCGTCGATGAGTCAATTTTGGATGGTCAATGCCAAAGGGCCGAAAAAAGTCACTTATAAATTGAATTTTCAAAAACCGTTTCTTAGTTAGCCTCTACATACTCGGATCAACCAACATGCAAAATTTCAGCTTTCTAGGTCTAGTGGTTTGAGCCCTGCGGTGATGAGTCAATTTTGGATTATATATAATAGATTAATAACACTGTCATTCCGCTACACCGTCAAAGAATAAATCATTCTAAAAACGTGTAACGCATTACTAGGAAACACTGGTCCAGTGTGTGTGAGAAGATGATGTTTATTTGGAACAAGTACAGGGAACTCGGTAGGTACCCGGTTGTAATACAGTATATCCAGTACGCGTCTGAGTGTTGAATGGGCAGGCAATTTAAAGCAGCCAGGAGGGTTGCGATCCAGCTGGCATGAAAATGCCTCGGCGATCACAGTGGGTTGGTGCTGCAACCTATCTTGTGCTAAATGGACTGGCAGTTTAAAGCAGCTTGGAGGGATGTGATCTAGCTGGCAGTGGGTTTAGCATGGCCTCTTACCGAGATAGATAGAAACTTGTTGGCCCCGTCTTGAGCTAATGTTGCCATGGAGATGGCCGGCATTGCCATTATTAGCCTACTTTCGATTTTTGCAAAAAATGAAAGTGGACTTATGAGATCAACACAGGGCGAAAAAAAGTGTGTCTGTCTGTGTGTATGTGTGTGTGTGAGTCTGTGTGTGTGTGAGTGTGTGTACTCTGAATGTCTGTCCCCCCTATCAATTCGAACACGGTGAAACCGAATTGAACGAAATTTGGTACAGAGGTAGCAATAGCAAAGGACACCTCAGTGACATGTTTTATATCGCCGCCATCTTGACGAAAACGTAATGGCGGCCACACAAATGTTCAAAGCTTAAATCAAATTACGACTAACCTAATCATCCGATCTCTACCAAATTTTGGAACAACATACCTATGTGCGGGGAGCATCCTTTGACTAAACTACAAGGTCATCAGCCCAATAGTTTTCGGATGACGGCCATGTTTGTGTGCAAAAATGATTCCCCCTATGAATTCAAACACGGTGAAACCGAATGGAACGAAATTTGGTACAGAGGTAGCACTAGCAAAGGGCACCTCAGTGTCATGTTTTATATCACCGCCATCTTGACGATAACGTAATGGCGGCCACCCAAATGTGCAAAGCTTAAATCAAATTAAGACCAACCTAATCATATGATCTCTACCGATTTTTGCAACAATATACCTTTATGTATATAGAATCGTTTGACCATACTATAAGGTTATCAGCCGAATAGTTTGCGGATGACGGCCATGTTTGTGTACAAATCGATTCCCCCAATTAATTCAAACACGGTGAAACCTAATGGAACAAAATTTGGTACAGAGGTAGCACTATCAAAGGGCACCTCAGTGTCATGATTTATATCGCCGCCATCTTGACGAAAACGTAATGGTGGCCACCCAAATGTGCAAAGCTTAAATCAAATTACGACCAACCTAATCATCTGATCTCTACCGATTTTTGCAACAATATACCTTAGTGTATGTAGAATCGTTTGACCAAACTATAAGGCCATCAACCTAATAATTTTGGGATGGCGGCCATGTATGTGTGCAAATCGATTCCCTCCCCCCCCCCCCCCCCCCCCATCTATTCAAACACGGTGAAAACGAATTGAACAAATTTTGGTACAGAGGTAGCACTAGCAAAGGTCACTTCAGTGTCATCTTTTATATCGCCGCCATCTTGTTGGAAACGTAATGGCGGCCACCCAAATGTTAAAAGCTTAAATCAAATTACGACCAATCTAAGCATTTGATCTCTACCAAATGTTGCAACAACATACCTTTTTGTGGGAAGAATTTTTCGACTGAACTACAAGTTCATCAGCCCAATAGCTTGCAGATTGCGGCCACGTACAGTATGTGTGCAAATCGATTCACCATATCAATTCAAACACGGTGAAACCGAATTGAATGAAATTTTGTACAGAGGTAGCACTAGCAAAGGGCACCTCATATTCATGTTTAATATCCGTATAACACGTTGTATTTCAACAAGCTACTACAACTCCTTGAATAGAACAAAGAGTTATAACAATACCCATGCAATTAAGAGAAAGTAGGCTATATGTTCTATACCGAACCTCTTGTTTTATCTGTATATTTTCTGACTTAAATAGCATTTGCTCGAGTGCAAAAAGGCCGAAATCAGAAGAACGAGAAAGACTATCGAAAATTCATGTAGCCAGCCGTTCCTTTTGGGTCCTAAATTATGTGTGTGAAACATTTGGTTGAGATCGGTGGAACGGTGTAGATTTGTATACGGAACAAATCCACACACCCACATACTTACCCACATAGGCTACATACATACAGATTTTCACTTTTATATATAAGATATTGAGGCAGAACATGAAATATGTGTAAACGTATTTGTAATGTATTATTGACTTCAAGTTTCCTCCCACTGTTCACTGAGTCTGGTCGGCGAATGTCTCTGTATCTGGTGGCTGTATCAGAGACTTCCTATTTGGACGTGACGTGATATATTAAAGCACACTTTAGGTAGGAGACACGGCAAAAAGTAGCCAGGCGACATGTGTATTTAATATTCTGATAACAGGATCGCTTGTAATTCATTAAAACTCACATGAAGGTGAGGTAGGCCATTTGTGGTCTCCCCACGTCTCAGCGCGGCCAGCTCACTCAATTGTTTAGCATTCCAAGCGCCGATCCATCAATCAGCGATCAGCGTGGCAATTACTCTACAAACAGGAAAACGCCACTCAGACGTATCTACAGTGAGAAATTGGTTGCGAATTACTCAAACTATCATGAGACTTGGCGAAAATAAAGATAAGAATGATGGGGCGTGATGGCGCAGGGGTTAAGCTGCTCGCCTGTCACCTTCTGGTGTAACGGCTAGCACTCTCAGCTGTCACCCCTGACGTCCGGTTTCAATTTGCAGTTCTGCAAAGAAATGTATTTATTGTCTGAGAGCTGGAACGGGGTATTCTCAGACTCGTGAAGCAAAACTGAAAAGAAGTGGTTTTGATTCCGTGGTTTCCCCACTTCTGCTCCGGGCAGATGGCGGGATGTTTCTTAAACTATGCCGTCTCCTTCACAATCCTCACCTGAATTATAAATACACACACTAATACAGTCTTCACAATAACGCAGGTTATTAAACGATATTCCCAAGTTTGGGGGGCTAAATTACAAAGAAGTCGAGGCCCCTCATACGAAACAATGAAAACTCTCACCAAGGTGGCCTGTGTTCGATTCCCGGTTAATGCATATGAAATTTGCGAGGTAAAATGTCACGTTCATTGGTTCAGATTCCATGTAAAAGCAACGTCCAGTGGCCAGTCCTTCTTTTTTCATTTCCCTCTTCCTTTCATTCTTTCTTTCTTTCTTTCTTCTTAATTAAAGTGGGGAATGGGAAGGAGACGGCTGAGGCCTTAAGTTAGGAACCGACCCAGTATTTGCTTGGAGTGGAAGTGGGAAACCACGGAAAACCACATCCAAGATTGTTGAGCCGAGATTCGAACCAGACAATTTGTTAATTTCCTTTCCTCACATCCATTACAGAAGCTCAACACAACGCGTCCAGGAAATTGTCCAAGGAACGTAAGATAGTGTTCAACAGGAAAATTAACGAATACTAGTCCAACAGAAGAGATGAAGATGAAGGTTTCAGCACGAAAGCAGCCCTACAACAATTCACCAAGAACACCAGAAGTGGCAGACAGCAACTACAGCTAAAACACAAGTACCGTGGTGGCCCAAACGACCGAAGTGAAAAATACGAATAGCTGAAGGAGATGTTGACAACAGTGTCGCTAGGTAGCTGGTAGAATAGAATATGCTACCGAAGTCTACTTGAACGAGCGAGACGGAAGGGGAGCAGAATAATGGAGGCAAATACGACTGGGCTGTAATTTATTGGTTCATTCTCCGCATAGCAAGTGTAAAAGTGCGTAATAAACGAGTATAATTTCCTCGAGCTTCAGTTTGATAGCTCAGTGAAGAGATGAAACCATTACAATTAAATTGTTAATGCATAACCTTTTAGAGCGTCGTAAAGATAAGGGTGGCAAGGCGCGCTGCTGATGAAGATGCTGCGAGGAGCTAAAACAAACATGGGAGGACTCTGTCTCAACTGGCGGTCAGAATACATCTCAGTGACTGAGGAGGCTTTCAGCTATTTGGACATGTTCAATACAAAATCAGAAACCCCTATGGACATCAAATTGGCAGATGAAAAACTAAAGGAAGTAGGAGACTTCTGTTACTTAGGAAGCAAAATAACCAGTGATGGACGAAGCAAAGAGGATATAAAAAGTAGGTTAGCTCAGGCAAGGAAAGTATTTCTACAGAAAAGGAATATGTTGACATCGAATATGGATTTAGGTATTAGGAAGTCATTTTGGAAGGCCTTTGTCTGGAGCATGGCGCTCTATGGAAGTAAAACTTGGACTATTGGTGCAGCAGAAAAGAGGAGAATTGAAGCGTTTGAAATGTGGTGTTCAGGAGAATGATGAAGATCAGATGGGTGAATAGGGTTGCAAACAAAGAGGTATTACGACTAGTGGGAGAGAAGAGATGTTTCTGGCGACTGCTAATGAAGAGAAGAGATAGGTTGGTAGGACACATCCTAAGGCATCCCGGAATAGCAAGCTTAGTTATGGAAGGAAGGGTCGAGGACAAGAACTGTAGGGGTAGACCAAGGTTAAAATATGTTACACAGATTGCCTCGGATGTAGGGTGTGGTAGCTATGTAGAGATGATATGGGCAGTGGGCACATATCATTATGGTGGGTATACATTTGTTGCTGTCTCACCGGGGCAACTCTGCCAGGGCATTGTTACTACTAGACGTGGAGCGGGGCTGTTGTGTATACATTACGTTAGTTCGCCACTTTATGGCTGCTGCGGGCAGCTGCGGGGCAAGAGGTGGAACGCATGTACAGTCATACAATGAGAACACACCGCACAGCGCACTACCCAGCACGAACCATGCACCGACACGACACGCGATGAGGTTTCTCTGGCGATGACTGCACGTCTAACGCAGGCGTGTGACTGGGTGGAGCACATTACTTGCGATTTCCGCCACCAGCAACAATTCTCTGGTAGGGTATTATACTGTATGACCACAAGTCATTATGGTGGGTATTCATTTGTTTCTCCTTCACCGGGTTATATGACCACATTTTATTTTGCGACGTAATCATTTGAAAGGCACATATTGAGATCATTGTTTCTCCCTCACCGGGGCACATGAGCTCATTTTACTTGCTAATAAGTGAGCACTTGACATTAAGAAACAAAGCGAACGCGTACCATAAAACTCATTTCCTTGTTAAAGGTCAATCAAATGGGCCATTAGCTATAATTTACATTCTGGCTTCAAGCACTTATCGCAGTTATGTTTTCATTAACGAACCTATTCATCAAGTCTGACTGCGACACAATCAAAATTGCTCAGATGTTAATGTTGCATCATAGATACTGATGGATTGCTTTGTTGTGGGACCCTCTAAGAGTCAGTTAATGGGTATCATTACAGTTTTATATTGTCACGGAATAAACTTCGCTTTATTCCCTAGAAAATTAAATTCAGGCGTATAAGCGATAAAAAAAAATGCTCAAAGAAGATGTTGAACTTTAACGGGAGATCTGTTCTTTGCTGACGTTAGGCCGATATCATGTATATGATCAAGAGCCCCGTGTATTTACGTGTGTGTAGATATAATCATTGAGATTACTACTATTGCATTAGTCTATTATTAGTATTATCATACTAATATTGTGGTGTTTGAAGCCATATTTTCAGTGTTGCCTTAGTAAACAAGAGTTTAGTGCTTTTCAGTCGGTCAACACGAATGTGTTGACCGACTGAAAAGCACTTAACTCTCATCATACTAATATATAAAAATGAGATGGTGTGTGTCTGTCTGTCTGTCTGTCTATCTGTGTGTGTGTTACTCAATAACGCAAGAAGCACTGGTCCGATTTAAATGAAATTTTGCATGGATGTAGCTGATTTACCAGGATTACATATAGGATACTTTTGATTTCGATATTTTGAACTATTAAAAAATGACGAATCATTTTAGTGACGCCACTACACCCTTTGGTTTCAAAATATCATATTTCCATATCAAATAAAAAGAAAACGCTAAGAAATAGCAAACTTTTGATGGCGCATACGAGCTTCAAAATTTAATTTACTATCCGAAAGGTCCTTATCACATTTCGTGTATCTCCAACGGTTAGCGAGTAAAACCCACATATGTGACGTCACTACACCCTTTGGTTTCAAAATTTCATATTTCCATTTCAAATAAAAAGAGCACGCTTAGAAATAGCAGACTTTTGATGGCATACACAAGCTTTAACATTTAATTTTCTATCTCAAAAGTCCTGATCACTTTTCGTGTAACTCCAACGGTTAGCGAGTAAAACATTTGTGCAATAAAACACGGTCAACACCGAGCGGTGCAGTATGTCTCTACATATATAAAAATTAAAGTTTGTATGTTTTTTTCTCAATTTCTACGGAAATTTGAGTTATTTACGCGTTTCAGACTGTTTTATGATGGATGCGCCCGAAAATAATTTGATGGTCTGTCTGTTTGTTTGTTTGTTTGTTTGTCTGAGGACAACTTTGTTCCCTTATAACTCGAGAACGGCTGGGTTTATCAACGTAAAATTTGGTACAGATATCCATCAGAGGCACGACACTAATCATTGATGTAACTCTTCTCCGTACCTCTCATAAAGGGGGGTCTACCCCTTAAAATACATGCTGAAATAGGAGTAGAAGGACTAGACAAAGCTCATTTTCAGCCCCTCAATGTGAGAGACAAAACTCAGGGGCGCTAAAGGGTCCCCGAAAACCACATTTTAAGGCCCTAAAACCAACCGTTTTTGAGATATTCCCAGAAAACTAATTTTATTTAATAAACTAATGAACGAATGCAAGCCGGTAACCATGGCAACAGATTCTCAGAGGTCCATCTATTGCTGTGAGAAGCAACGCAATTCCATTAATTACATTAGTGTGAAAATTTGCAAACGGCTAGATGGTTATCACGGAGCCAAATTAAGTTGTAAAATTCATCAATACGTAAAATGCGCTTAAGGGGGTCAAGGGGTACACTAGAATTTTTTCTCGCGATTTACACCTGCAGGTGTGGTACGGCAGGTCTATTATATTCCTATCCCTATATTATATTATTATTATTAGTATTATATTATGGCGTACAACGACGGGACAAAGACCCTCAGTGCCAGAAACAAAACTTGGGGGCCCTAAAGGGTCTTCGAAAACTACATTATAAGGCTCTAAAACCAACAGTTTCTGAAATATTCCCAGAAAACAATTTAATTTAATTTAACAAACTAATGAAGGAATGAAAATCGGTAACCATGACAACATTATCTTAAGGGGTGGCATCCAACTTTCCATCTATTTCTGTAAGAAGCAATGTCACTCCATTTATTCCTTGCCACGGTGGGTGAGTGGATAGCGTGTCGGTCCACTAACCCCAAGATTGCAGGTTCACTCCTGGCCGTGTTAAGTGATTTTTGAAAGGCGGCAAAAATACGACACGCATATCATACGATGTTGGCATGTCAAAGAACCCATTTGAATTCAGTAGGCCGTGTTCATAATGGCAAAATTAATCTCGGGAGTTTCCGCCAACACAAAGTTCCTCATTTCTTTACTAGAAAGCGCTATAGTGTTCAAGGAGTTTAGATATCTACCCTCCTTAACTTTCATAGTGATTCAAGGAACAACGAAATTCGACATGCGAGCTACCCTCTGGGTGTCAAATTACGAAGCTTGCACCCGGAATCCGAGGCCATACGATATTATTATTACTCCATTTATTACATTTCTGTGAATGTTTGCAAATAGCTATAAGGTTATCACGGAACCACCGTAGATTGCATAATTCATCAATGCAATAAAGGGGGTGAAGGGGTAACCTAAATTTTTTCGTGCAATTTCACGTGTGACATATAGTACAGAAGGTCTATTATATCCCCAAACAGCAACATTATTTTCAAAAATTCCTGAATTGAATCAGCATTTTTTTGCGGCTTTTAGGAATTTGGGCCATTTGAGGCTAAAGAACCTGAATTTTCTGCACCACGAGCCTTTATAATTTATGAAAGAGGTCTTCCTGTGTATGGAGACCTAACACAACGTAGAGGGTCAATTTTTATGTGACGTGTATTGCGTTTCGTCTACAAGGCTTTCAATTCTATTTCACGTCAGGAAGTACACGTTAGGTGAATTTAGTTTGAGAGCACATTTTAACTAATCGTCTCTACATGGCCACCTCAAGTTCTTCAAGTGCAAGATCACCCTGCAGTCTATATAGGTGATTTTAATAGCCATCATGAAGATTGGAAGTATACTATTTCTGATGTCAATGGAGAAAATCTCATGAGTTGGGCTGAAGAACATAACATCCATCTTGTATTCGATGCAAAAGATAGAGGTACATTTAGATCAGCTGCATGGAAACAGGAATATAACCCGGACCTGGTGTTTGTCTCCTGTGACAACAACTATCGGCCATTGTATACTACACGGAAAGTTCTACCAGCTTTTCCGCACAGTCAACACCGCCCAGTTTATCTTGAAGTTGGAATACAAATCCCTCTTGTGACTTCATATCCTCGCCCACGCTGGAACTTCAAAAAATCGGACTGGAAAGCTTTCTCAGAAGAACTAGATAAATATTGTTACGACTGTGAGTTTGTGTCATCACTCGCCGCATGAGTCACAACTGCCCCAGGGCTGGGCTGTGCCCTGCCTCCTGTATTGCGTACGCCTTATGCAACAGGGCTACTAGGACAAAGGGATAGTCCAGAATATTCGTGACTGGACCAGCGATGGAAACCTCGAGAAGCCGTGGACCCTGGATGGATCTAGAAGCATTTATTGAGTCACCGGCCTGCTATATAAGAGTGACCCGTGAAGCAGTGGTTGTTGTTGTGTTTTACGAGCAAGTGCGAGCGATTATCTTGTGCGACAGAAGTGTGGTGACGAAGTGCTGTGCGAGTTACGAAATCCAGTGACATTGTTTCTCTAGCTTGTGGACAGCGAAATAGCCTGCAGTAAGTGACCGTAAGTATTTGTGGTCGGAGAACATGAAGGAGAGGAGCAGGTAGTTTCTGTCAAGGCCACCGTACTCATTAGGACGGATTAACTTCTGTGATCTGTTGACAAGTGGAAGGGCCAAGAGCGCTCAAGGAAGAGACTTGAGGAAACTGGAGTAAGGCTCCTAATTGCTTGTATTTGCTGATTAGTGTAATTTTCTGGCCACAATAAAGTTAATTATTTCTTTAAGCAGTAATTGGTGTTGTGCTTTGTACCCCCACCGTAATCCAGTTAACAAAAGTGCCACTAGGGGGTGGCACGTAACAATATGTCCTATGGATACCTCCAACGAGTGACAATTATGGTAGATGTGTAGGAGCTGTAATTACCATAGCCAAAAAACACATTCCAAGAGGATTCAGGAAGGAATATGTTCCCGGATGGACTGATACAAGTGAAAAGCTGTACCAAGAGTTCCTGGCAAATGGTGAACAAGAGATCGTTGAAGAACTACTTGGTAGCCTTGATAATGCTCGGAAGGAAAAGTGGATTGAAACCGTAGAATCTATTAACTTCAGTAAATCCAGCAGAGTAGCCTGGTCACTCTTGAGAAAACTTGGAGGAGGTACCCCTATTGTCCGTGGACATCAAAATGTCACTCCAAAAATGGTTGCTTCCCATATAGTTTCAATGTCTCGAACAGCTAGAGACAGAAATCACACAAAATATATCAAGAAAGAATTGGCCAATCTCAAAGCCACAAGAAATTTTGGATCAGAATACACTAAACCGTTCACCATCCAGGACATTGACACAGCGCTGAAAGATGTAAAAAGCGGTAAGGCACGGGGATTTGATGGAATACATCCCGAATTATTGATACACAGTGGAAAGCATGCTCGTCTTTGGCTATCCAAGCTAGCCACTAATATTGTTCAGACTGGTAAGCTACCTCGTTTGTTTAAATTGACGAAGATCGTTGCCATACTGAAGCCTGGAAAACCAAGTGACAGACCAGACAGTCTATCTCATTGTTGAGCGTATGCTATAAGTTAATTGAGAGACTAAGCTTGAACAGAATCGCCTCAAAAGTGCTTGAAGTAATTCCCATAGAACAAGCAGGATTTAGACCACAACGGAGTTGCACGGACCAAGTTCTCTCCTTAACCACCTATATTGAGGCAGGGTTCCAGAATCGTCAGAAAACATCAGTAGCATTTATAGACCTTAAGGCAGCTTATGACACTGTTTGGAGAGAGGGTGTAATTTATAAATTACTTCAAGTTATCCCTTGTAAGACACTGGCTCGTCTTGTAAGCAACATGCTGAATGATAGAAGCTTCCAGGTCATCATCGGCAGTGAAATTAGCAAACCAAGTAAATTAAATAATGGACTTCCTCAAGGATCAGTGCTTGCCCCACTCTTGTTCAGCCTCTATATATCAGATTTGCCCTCCACAAAATCAAGGAAGTTTGGATATGCTGACGACTGGGCAATTGCTACTAGAGATCCATGTTTCAAAAGTACAGAAGTGACGCTGACAAATGATCTTTCTGCACTGGGAGATTATTTTCGCAAATGGAGACTTCAGCCAAGCACAACTAAGACCGAAGTTGCTTGCTTCCACCTGAACAATAAAATGGCAATAAGGGAACTTACGGTTTACTTCAATAACATCCTCCTTCGCCATAACAGACATCCCAAGTATTTGGGTATAACACTGGATAGAACATTGTCATTCAAAGAACACCTACGAATAACTTCTGCCAAAATGAAGACAAGAAACAACATCTTACGGAAATTATGTGGCACCACTTGGGGTGCCAACGCAACTACTCTCCGTTGCTCAGCTCTAGGTTTAGTTTATTCTGTTGCTGAGTATTGCGCTCCTGTGTGGATAAATAGTCCGCATGTAAGATTAATAGATGTACAATTGAATAACACCATGCGCATGATAACAGGAACAATTATGTCAACTCCTACACAATGGCTTCCTATTCTCAGCCACATCCCACCTCCTCATTTGCGGCGATGCAACATTTTGATAAGAGAATATAGAAAGATCCAGACCAACAAACAACTACCAATCCATGGAGACATTGGTGATCTACATGTGAAACGATTACGTTCAAGACATCCACCTATCTGCACAGCGGAGAATCTTGCAACTAACAAATTCAACCTGATTGAGAGATGGTCTTCTGATTGGAATTCGTTTGCCCCTCCAGAGAGTACAGTAATGCCATGCATAACTGAGCAGGTGCCAGGGTTCACTCAGCCCAGAAAGACCTGGTCAAAATTAAATAGAATCCGGACCAATCACGGTGTATGCGGCGATCTCCTGTACAAGTGGAGGAAAAAATCTTCGTCATGTTGCGAGTGCGGTGCTGAAAGACAGACTGTTCGGCACCTAGTTCAGGAATGCCCACAAACATCATACAGTGGTGACTTCAGCGACTTCTACCTAGGGACACCACAGGCACTTCATTACGTTTCGGAACTTGATGTTAAATTGTAAATAATTTTCATGTATGCCATACGATAAATAAATAAATAACTAATCGTTTTTTTTTTATCGACATACGGGTTCATCGTAAGGATGATTTTGTTTAATACTGTGTGGTAGATATACCCATATTTGGATATCTGGGTGATATGTTGTAGACAATAGAATTGTCTATCTGTCTTTCTGTGTATCTTTATGTACGCCTATAACTCGTGTACGGATGCTTGGTGCATCGTAAAATTAGGTATGGTAAACATGAGTCAATACGCCAATCATTTATAAAACTATTCACCGTACTTTTCATACAGTAGAAGGGTGGGTATAGGGAAAAACGTCTCAAAATACATGCTAAAATAGGCGAAATAAAAAAGAAATCCTAGAAGGACGACCAAAGCATATGTTGCGCTTCGCAATGTGAGACACAAAATTGGCGAGCCTACAGTATAAGGGGTCTCCAAAACCACCAGTTGAAGGCCCTTAAATTAACAGTGTGTGTGATATTCCCAGAAAACTAACTTCGTTCTGATAAACTTATGAAGGAATGACAAACCGCTAACCATTGCAACAGTAGCTCAATTGATAATGTCTGGTGTTAGCACATAACACCGTTCGAAGAACGGGTACTTCTGCTAGTTGTATTATAAAAGGAAAAATTAATCCAGCAAATTTAGGGTTTAGCCTTGTTTGTTGAGAGTGCACAAAGTCAGGTTCATTAGAGTACTCTTGATATACCATGCCCAGACCACCACTGGGGTAGTGGACCTTGCACAGCGTCCCATGAGGCGGCTGATGAGCCCAACTTGGTGCAAATAGGCGAAACATTGCAACGTACATGAAATAAACAAGAAAATTTTCTGGAGGTTACTCGACTTGCTTAATGATAACAACAACAACAACAATAATAATAATAATATAAATAATAACAATAATTACAATAATAACAACAATAATAATAATAATTATAAGAAGAAGGAAAGTGTAAACACCACTTGAAATCGCGCAATAAACCGGACTACAAATCTCTTATAAAAACAAGAAGTTCCGTGAAGAACTACATAGCCTATTTTCATATATCCTACTAATATTAATTGCCTCTATCAACATACAAATTGTCAGTTTGATTGCTGTAATAGATTCGTAGATATTGAGAACCGTCTAAATATTTTGGATGATCAACATGTTGGATTTTTATATTATAGGCCTTAGATTTATGTACTACTAGCAGGTTCCCGCGGCTTCGCCCGCGATCAAGACAATGGGGACGATGCATTATTGCTGATAATTGGTCTATTCTATTACAGCAATCGCGGCTATAGGTGGGTCCATTCTAATTCTGAATATTCTGATACATACAGTATATTGATATGAGCAGCAAAATGGGAATTTTATAGAGTTGTGAAAGTCTGCAGGGTTCGATGTTACATTATTTTAAGACATTTTAGAATTACGTTTTTGGTTTTGCCATCTTCTGCTGAGACATAACGATTTTGTTGTCCGGATGCTCGCGAGCACGCCACATACAGTTGCCCATGGGAAAAAATTGTTTTGTCTAAATGTACACGTGCTACTGTTAAGTGTGTGTCATTGCACTTTGTTAAAGAAATTGCGAATATTGTTGGAAGAGGGAACTGCACTCTTGCACTCTGGAATGGCAAATCTATCGGAATATGGGGAATTAAAGTATTCTTACTTAAGCTATTCAGGATGTAATTTGGCCATACTTATTGATGATTTGAACTTCAACATATCGCTGTTATTAGACCTATACTTAAATATCTCTCACCTTGGCCGCTGATGTACATTATGCAGTCTCTTCCAGTGTTACATCCCAGGGATTGAATTCTCCAACCACCCTTTTGCCTCACATGCCTCTCTAAGTAATTCAAATTCCTGATTGTTGTTGTTTGAGTCTTCAGATTTTTAACTGGTTTGATGCAGCCCTCCATGTCTCCCTCTTCTGAGCTAATCGTTTCATCTCTTCATAACTACTACACCCTACATCCGAGGCATCTGTTTAACCCTGGTTTACCCCTACAGTTCTAGTCCGCGAACCTCCCATCCATAACTAAGCTTGCTATTCCTGGGTGTCTTAATATGTGTCCTACCCTCCTATCTCTTCTCTTCATTAGCAGTCACCAGAAACATCTCTCCTCTCCCACTCGTCTTAATACCTCCTCCTTTGTAACCCTACCTACCCATCTTATCATCATTCTCATGTATCACCACATTTATTAAGCTTCAATTCTCCTCTTTTCTGCTGCACCGTTAGTACATTAGTCCAACTCAGCAACTTTTCTAGGTTTAAGCCGTGCCTTGTACGGGGATTCAATGGGCGTGAAAGACAAAGTACCAACATTATTCCTCAGTAAGAGTAATTAAGAAAAAATAATAATTAACGTGACAGCCGGTAGAATACGACACATTCGACTGTGAATATGGGTTGCTGATCATGGTAAAAAACGAAAAAGAGCAGATCAAAATTGGCAAACAAAAATATTCAGTTAACAAAAAACAAATTTATAAAGAAAATGAAAGCATACCGTGCAAAATAGAAATAATCTTAATAATGTAAATTAGAGTAAAGATCTGAAACCTCGCTTACAATAACCAGCTCAAAGAGTATAAAATTAGGCTCAAAATCACGATCGTATACGACCCCAAAAGCCACCTCTATAAATAAAATATATCTCATTTTACGCGTATCAATGCGAGGAGCAATGTTCGTGGTTAGAAGTGGGAACCGACCCCGCGTTTTAAGGCCCTAAAACGAACGGTTTTCGAGATATTGTCAGAAAACTATTCCCGGTCTGCGAAATTTCAGCGGTTGCCATAGTAACGTTGATCTGTTTCTCAGAGGGAACACAGTTATTTGGGAATATCTCCGAAACCGTTCATTTTAGGAACTTAAAAAGTGTGTTTCGGGGACCCTACAGGACCTCCGAGTATTGTTTCTCGTATCTGGCGGCTTAAATTGAGCTAAATCCGAACTTTGTACCGACTGTCCTTGCTCAGTGCCAATCAATCAATGTCTAAAGGCAATGCCTTGTCGATTCAAGCATTGTCCTCTGTCTTCAGCTTGTCTTTTCATCTCACAATAGGAACCACATCTTACGTTCTGTATCAATGCTTGAAGGAATTGCTTCCTAGGTCGACCTCGTCCCTTCTTTCCTAAGACCTTTCATTCTAGTAGATTGGTTAGAAAGGTATTATGACGCACGGTGTGTCCAATGAATTTAGCTCAGTGCCAAAGGGCCGAAAAAAGTCACTTACAAATTGAATTTTCAAAAACCGTTTCTTAGTGGGCCTCTACATACTTGGATCAACCAACATGCAAAATTTCAGCTTTCTAGGTCTAGTGGTTTGAGCCCTGCGTCGATGAGTCAATTTTGGATGGTCAATGCCAAAGGGCCGAAAAAAGTCACTTACAAATTGAATTTTCAAAAACCGTTTCTTAGTGAGCCTATAAATACTCGGATCAACCAACATGCAAAATTTCAGCTTTCTAGGTCTAGTAGTTTGAGCCCTGCGGTGATGAGTCAATTTTGGATTATATATAACAGATTACATGAAGAATATTGTATAGGTGATTTATTCAAATTTCAATCGCATGATTAGGACAAAAGAAATAAAAGCGTGATTTTAAAATTTCGCTCGGCCGCCATCTTGTACTTATGAAAATAATTTAAATGAATTAGATGCCAGTCGATTAAAATTTGTATAAGCATTGTACGCAACTTAGATGAAGTAATAGTAATAAACGTATACTTACGTACGCAGCAGACGTCAGTGGAAACGTAGCTGAAGCTCTTCCCCTATCCCCGAAGAAATAAAAAATAAAAAATTGAGGAAAGGAAAACGGGGAGATCGCAGTTTTGTTTGGCTTTCGCTGGGCCCAAATTTTAAAAGGCCAACCAAAAAGCAATCCCAAAAGGAAGGGGGAAAGCTAAATAAAACAAGATGTTCAGTAAAGAACATATAGCCTACTTTCTCCTAAATGTATGAGTATAGTTATAACTCGTTGATATTATCAAAGAGTATAATAGAACTATTCTTTGTTGAAGACCTTAGAAACGATTTACCTCTACCAAACGCCACAACCTAGATAAAAACTGCTACCATCATTGAAGAAAGAAAGATAAGAAGTATCTAAAGAATGTTATGGATCTGGAGACATAATCGACCGGACTGGCGGCGTGGCTCAGCGGTAACGTTCTCGCTTGCTGGGCCCTAGGTTGCAGGTTCGTATCCTGGCGCAGTCAGCTGGCATTTGAGGGTGCACAAATGTGAGGGAGCCGTGTCAGTACATTTACTGGCACGTTAAAGATCCCCTTCGGACCAAAATTCCGGCACCCCGGTGTCTCTAAAATCAGCAGTAGTTAAAAGGGATGTAAAACCAATAACATTATTATTATTATTATTACGACCTGCCGTGGGCAACATCCAACTTTGAGTTGAGGCATGTCTTTACACGTCTGGTTGTGCATGGCTTTCACAACCCTAATTGAATTAACAAATCTTTCCATGACCCTACAGAGACGTGTGTATACAAACTATGTGGATATTTTCGATAATATAATCCTAACAGAGCGAGTGCATTCTAGCGGCCAGAAGAAGAAACTTTTCAATAAAATCTGGAAGTTACCTTTTTGGCAGCTAGATGTCTCGAGTAAATCTGCTGGCGAATTATGTTTTAATTAAATATATATTTTACACCATAATGTGCACAATATAACGCTTAATAACATTTTCAAGTAACGCAAAATAGGCTGTTACAAACCCTTTAAAATAAAAAGTTAAAATGTATCGTAGTATCATCTTGTCATTCTTCAAATTCGATGCGCATAGAATGATAATGGTATAGTAATCAATGGATCCCCACGTAGACTAGTCGTGACATCTATTGGTGAAATATCGAACAATATAATCCTAACAGAGCGAGTGCATTCTAGCGGCCAGAAGAAGAAACTTTTCAATAAAATCTGGAAGTTACCTTTTTGCCAGCTAGATGTCCCGAGTAAATCTGCTGGCGAATTATGTTTTAATTAAATATATATTTTACACCATAATGTGCACAATATAACGCTTAATTTTAAAACATCTGAGTCATTACAAAACAATAAACATATAACATTTCAAGCAAAAAACCTAGCTCTGATCGGGTTTGAACCATAGGCATTTGAGCGATAGGCTAACGCTCTACCACTGAGCTAATTGTGTCAACGAATATCGTTCTATTTAAAATGACTTACATAGAACTTGTTAGCAAATAATGATTTATACTAAACGATTTCATCACTGGAGTATATTATTTATATATAAAGCATTTCATACAAAGTTTATTTATTTTTTATCAGTACGCTATATTGCATGCAATACTCAAATTAGTGAAATATAAGTCCGGCACAAGATATCCGCTGCCATCTTGTCTTATTACTGAATCAGTTCAGCTTTTTAAAATCACGTCTGCACTATAGTATTACAAAATAAACTTTTAATTTCGAACGTGCCTCTTCCTTTAGAACAGTTAAAACGATTCTCGGCTCGATAATCGGAACTGGTGGGTCCCATGATATGGATTATAAAGTTTGCATAATTCGCACGGCCGCCATCCTGAAATGGTATGGCGGACGACCTTGTAATTTGGTCACAAGACGCATCCTATACGAAGGTATGTTGTTACCAAATTTGGTAGAGATCGGATGATTTGGTTAGTCGTTATTTGATTTTACGTTTTGAACGTTTGAGTGGCCGCCATTCAGTTTTAGTAAAGATGGCGGCGATATAAAACATGACACTGAGGTGTCCTTTGCTAGTGCTACCTTTGTACCAAATTTCGTTCAATTTGCATTCACCGTGTTCGAATTGATACGGGGGGACAGACATTCAGAGTACACACACTCACACACACACAGACACACACACACAGACTCACACACACACATACACACACACACACACACACACACAGACTCACACACACACATACACACACACAGACAGACACACTTTTTTCGCCCTGTGTTGATCTCATAAGTCTACTTTCATTTTTTGCAAAAATCGAAAGTAGGCTAAAAATAAACTCCAGTAAAATTCAAAGATGAACAAATTTAAATCAGAGGCCGTGTAGGTCGTATTAACGTCGCAAGTACGCTAATAAGACCGACAAACCAAAATATAGCAAAAACCAGACAAAACTCGAAGAAGGTTACTTAAATTAAAATAAGGCGTGGCGCAAAAGCAGAGATACTTAGGCAAACATAAAATGTATTAAAATAACAACTACAATGTACAACGATCCCAGAGATATTAAAAGCAAGAAGAGAGTGTCCAACAAATTAACCACAATATTAGTTTACCGCAAGAAAATACAAATTAGATATCTAATCGAAAAATATACTAAATTAAATTATATTAAAATGAAATAAAAGAAGATAAGTTAAGGTAACGTGTTCAAGGCAAGATTAAACGATAACTAAATGTAAGTATGTCGTAACTAGATAAAAAGACAAAACTCAAAATCGACTCTACTCAACGAAGTCAAGATACGTTCTAAAATTTAAACAAAGCGTGTCAAAAAGGATGAACAAAATAGGAGGGGGTACAATGGTTCAGAACGGGGTGGAGGGGGAAGAGAGGGAGGGGAGGCATGAGGAAGAAAGGCGCGGAGGCACATGCAAGATCGAGTGAGTTACGAGAAAAATAGGAATTTAGACAAAAGGAAAAATTACATTAAATTATCGGCAACACCAAAAATATACTTTAAAAATTGAAAGTATACGTAGGAGATAAGGGCACACAAAGACGACGAAAATATGTGATACGCAAAATATTGGCACGCACAGATACAAGAATATCACAGGTTACGTCACCAGCAAATAGCAATGGTGAGACCTCCTTTTATGAACTCGTTAGATAAAGAACAAAGCATTACGGGAAGCAAGAAAAATAATCTGCAATCCCGTTATGTTGTTCTACGATAAGATACACTCTGAATGACAGACTCGATGGTGCCCTCTTCAAGGTAGGCAAACCCACCGTCACGCACTCCAGAGGAAAACGAAGACAGCCCACATACATAACTTTCAACCCTTAAAGTACAAAAACTACGTTATCAAAATAAATGAAAATAACACTACCATACAAAACAAAAACTCACCAGTAATTACACGCACACAAAGGGCGGAGGGAAAATATTGGGAGCGAGCAAGTACACGCGACAGAAAAGAAAATAACACAGAATAAGAGTTTTAAATTGCCGAAATATGAAACTTAACTACAGTAAAGCAATTATTGATTACGACATACAGACACCTCGCCATGGTTTCACCTTGAACGCGGGCACTTTCCCTAGAATATGGGAATACGTCTAGCCTACTTGGCTGCAAAAAAGAAATGCCTCGAGACAAAGCAAATGACGACGCAACACAAAGGTAACTGCGTGGTAAAATTAGATTGGTCACGACCCCTTCCAATATATAAATCACTGGCCAATAAGGGGACAAGATGCAGATACGTCCATATATGGTATTAAGACATCAGAGGGCTATTAATAGATTCACAGACTAAGGTTTCACGCACCACAAAGGCGTGCATTCATCACATCATATAAAAATGGCACAAAGGAGTAACTTATATTTCTCAAAATAAAGCCTCAGCATATACCGTATCAAGTTTCACTGCGCGCGGATGGTTAAAACGCAAGAAACGTCCATTTGAATATTTATATTTCGCGTCGCCGCCATGTTGGAATTGAGCTCGCCAGGTTATTGAACGTCCCATAGGTGAACTTATGTTTATAGCCTCTATACACTTACAAAATTTCAGTTTAATTGCTGTAGAAGATTAATAGATATTGGGAACCGTCTAAATATTTCGGATGGTCGCCATCTTCGATTTTAATATATGTAGGCCATAGAGTTATGTACTATTAGATGATGATTATTGTGTACGCTAAGTATGCGAATGTTAATTTTGATCGCATGATTAGAACACAAGAAATAAAAACTTAATTTTGAAATTCGCACAGCCGCCATCTTAATGTTACGTAAACAATTGAACTAAAATAATTACCAGTGCATTACAATGTGTATAAACATTTGTTGTACGAAGTTTCTTTGCGTTTGGATCTTTAAATCGCGAGAAAAGTCTATTTTAAACTTTCAACTTCGCTTGGGCGCCATGTTCGTTTTGTAGTTAACTGGTTTTGGAAAGTCTCATAGATGAACTTTCAGTAGTGCCCTTTATCTCCGTACAAAATTTCATGGTGATACCGCTAATAGTTTCAGAGATATAGAATTCCGATGAAATATTTCGCACAGCCGCCATCTTGAGGTTATGTAAAAAATTGAACGAAGTTAGATGTCGGTGCATTACAATTTGTATAAACATAAACTGTACCAAGTTTCATTGCGTTTGGTTGGTTAAATCGCGAGAAACGTCTATTTAAAGTCGCAATTTCGCTTGGCTGCCATATTGGATTTGTAATTACCAGGTTTTCAAAAGTCACATAGGTGAACTTCTAGTAGTTCCCTTTATAACCGTACAAAATTCCAAGGTGATATCGGTAATAGTTTCGGAGATATTGAATGCTGGTGAAATATTTCGCACAGCCGCCATGTTGGATTAGTGAGACGTAACAAAATTTGAAGGGAACGGTCAGGGTTACCCGGAATAGGGCTATGAACTTACCGAGTTCATTGAAATCGCTCCAGCCGTTTAGAAGTTATTAGGGGGGACACACAAAAATCCTCACACACACACAAACACACGTACGCACACACAGACAGACTCACGGACAAAAAGTGATCTCATAAGCCTATTTTTTTTCATAAATGAAAATAGGCTAAAAATCAATGTATCGAAAGACGGCCAGAAAATAAATCCCCTTTAATCACACAATACGGGGAAATCGCACAAGTCCGCCATTTTAAATACCTTGGTGAAATCATACAGTGTTCGGGACGAAACCAAATCGCCAATTAACAAAGAATCACCAAGCTACAGAAGGCCTACAAGCTAAAGTAGGCTCACAACAACAAGAGGTGCATTTCAATAGACGCAAAATTAAGGCACTATAAAACCATGATTCTTCCAGAAGCAACCTACGCAGCCGAAGCAATGGTGATCGACGGTCATTCCAAAATTAAGGATATAGAAAATCAGGAACGAAAAATTCTCAGGAAGATTTACGGGGCAGTCAATAGAAACGACATTTGGATGATGAGATGTCATAAAGAACTCTATCAAAAGACCAACACAGTAACGGAAGCCAGGCAAAGTTTTACACACGCAACTAGGTTACAGGTTGGAAAACATCAGAATGGCAAGGAAACTACTCAACCTCATAACAAAGGGTACATGCGGCACGGAATGTCTGTAAGAGATCCAGAGGGCCCTACGGATCAATATAGAAAATCTCGGGGACCGTACCGATTGCCCGAATAAAGTCACAAATATTAAGGCCATATGGTCCCACGAAGCTTCCACAGATGATCAGCCACAGCGTTACTTATGTTCAATAGGTCTAGACTGTCGGTGTCTTTACCAGAAGGCTGTGGTACAAGGCTTTGCAGACAAGTATAAGCGTGAAAATAATCTTACCCCAGCCATTATGAGGACAATCAAACCAGTTTTCAAGAATCTTGTGAAAATAGAACTGTTGGCAAGATGTGTTGGTGGTAACACACAAAATAATAACGAGTCATTCAACTCTAAAATCTGGAACATATGCCCCAAAACAAGGTTTGCTTGAAGAAGAACTGTTCAGATTAGTGTTAAAGATGATACCATGACTTTTAATGATGGAATGAAGGCTATAAATAATGTATTGCATCAGTTGAGGCTTTTGGTTGGAACATATTGCTCCCAGTTTCTTCAAGATGAAGATGAGATACGCATACATTTGACAAATAAAAGGGTTCTGGAGACTACAAAAGAAGCGAGGAAATACAAAAAGAGACTGGGATTGGAAGAGGAGGCCAAAATGAACTAGAAAGAGGGCCCTGTGTATGCAGCAGGGGAGTTCTAATGCACATCCAACACTTTGGTATATTTAACACTCATTTTCTCAAGTTTCATTTTTAGTCTATTTTCAATTTTGAAAAAATAAGCTTATGAGATCACCTTTTGTCCGTGTGTGTGTGCGTGTATGTGTGTGATTCGTGTGTGTGTCCCCCCCTCCCCTAATAAAATCTAAACGGCAGGAGCGATTTCAATGAAACTCGGAAAGTTCATAGCACTATTCCCGGCGACCTCGACCGTGCCCTTCAAATTTTGTTACGACTCACCAATCCAACATGGCGGCTGTGCGAAAAATTCACCAGCATTCAATATCTCCGAAACTATTACCGATATTACCCTGACATTTTCTATGGTGATAGAGGGAACTAGTATAAGTTCACTTATGTGACTTTTGAAAACCTGGTAACTACAAAACCAACATGGAGGCCAAGCGAATTTGCGACATTTAAATAGACGTTTCTCGTGATTTGACCAACCAAACGCAATGAAACTTGGTACAGTATATGTTTATATACATTGTAATGCACCGACATCTAACTTCGTTCAATTGTTTACATAATCACAAGATGGCGGATGTGCGAAATATTTCACCGGCATTCTATATCTCTGAAACTATTAGCGGTATCTCCCTAAAATTTTGTACGGAGTTAAAGGGCTCTACTGGAAGTCTATCTATAAGACTTTCAAAAACCGGTTAACTACAAAACGAACATGGCGGCCAAGCGAATTTGAAAATTTTAAATAGACCTTTCTCGCGATTTAATGTTCCAAGCGCACTGAAACCTGGTACAGGAAATATATATACACATTGTAATCCACTGGTATCTAATTTAGTTCAATTGTTTACATAACCTCAAGATAGCGGCAGTGCAAATTTTAAAATTAAGTTTTTATTTCTTGTGATGTAGTCATGCGATCGAAGTGAAAGATTGAATAATGAACCTATGCAATAATTTTCCTTTAATGGTACATGACTCTACGGCCTATACATTTAACAATCCAACATGGCGACCATCCGAAGTATTTAGACGATACTGAATATTTACGAATCTATTTTAGCAATCAAACTGCATTTTTTAATGTTCATAGGGGCTATGAACTTAAGTTCACCTATAGGACTTTAAATAACCTGGTGATCACAAATCCAACATGGCGGTGACGCGAATTATAAATATTCAGATGGACATTTCTCGCAATTTAACCATCCGAGTGCAGTGAAACTTGGTACAGTAAATCCTTATACGAATGTTAATCCACTGGCATCTAATTTATTTCAATTGTTTCCATAACCTCAAGATGGCAGCTGTGAAAAATTTTAAAATCTCCTTGTTTTTTCTTGTGTCCTAATTATGTGATTGAAGTTTGAATACTACACGTTCACAATAATCTGCATGTAACAGTACATAACTCTAGGACCTACATATATAAAATCCAACATGGCGACCATCCGAAATATTTAGTCGGTTCTTAATATCTACGAATGTATTACAGCAATCAAACAGAAATTGTGTATGTTGATAGTGGCGATTAACATAAGTAGGATATATGAAAATAGGCTGTATAGTTCTTCACGGAACTACTTGTTTTCCACAGCGTTTTCATAATAACCCTCTCAAGTTTTCATCTACTCCAATACAATTTTGCAGAACTCTGAACTTTAATCATATGAGTAACATGTACTAGGATCTTTTAAATAACATGTGCCATTCTTTTATTAAATATTCATTTTAAAGAAAAGTTCAATTTTTTCCTTATTTTATTTATATATCAAAATGATATTATTTTCAGTGGCATATCTTATATTCTAGTACATGTTGTAGACTTGGGTCTTACAAGCAGCACAAAACATGAAAAATATAAATAAATTAACCTAAGGTAATTATTGTGTAAACGCCGCCTGACTGCACAAATTACACCACATTGTTTTACAGTGTGCTGATGACCAATGCATAACTTTAAAAAACATTTCAGAATAACTTAACAATATATTAGTAGTAAACATTAAAGCTGCAAATTTTCATTTTTTTATCATAAGACTGCAGAAAAAAAATTGAATTTCATTAAATTAACACTAGCGAATGGTGTACCTTCCCCTTACGCTACTCATTGTTACATATAGACATCGAACCCCCAGCCGCATTTGGACAAACCACCACAGCTAAATCGACATTCTAGTGAAATAACTGAATATAGGAAACAAATGGTCGAAGGTCATTTCACTAAGAGGAATGTAAATGTATTCCAGGGACATCGTTAATACTGCATCAGCCAGCTATTTGTACAAGTCTCATGTCGAAGCAGACACACTCGTCTTATTAGTCAATTGCACGTGATACAAGAGCTAAATTGCTGAATATTATCCCATTGAACACATTGATTTAGGGGTACGATTGTTTGCTGGCCTGTCTATTACATTAAGCATTTTTAAAACCTTGCGTCAGGCATCGAAATGGAAACGAACCTAATGCAGACGTACTGAAATAATTTAACCAAGGCTGGTATTTTTCAATTTTCTGGTACCGTTCTTAGGTAAAGATGGCACTCAAAACATCTTTTTAGCCATTATTATGAGAAGTGTGGAAAAGTGAAGGATACCAGTTCACAACTTGATAAGAATCCATTCCTCTTCCAAACTATATTAATTGTTCAAGTAATTCGAAATTGACACATTACCACTCCTGGAAAAATTGCATGTGTTAGTTAATTATCACTATTAAAACCTTAATAACAAAGTGACATCACCTCATCCGGGATGAATAGCAAGTTTTTTGGATGGCCTGTTTCGATCGTCATCGAAGTGCATGTATACAGTATATTAATCTCATATATCTTTTTCAGGATTATGGAACCACCCATTACAATAAAATTGGGTACAATCGTGTTGACTGACTGGAAATCATTAATTTTCGATTACTAAGACAACACTGAGCAAGTAGTTCCGTGAAGAATTATACAGCCTATTTTAATATATCCTACTCATGTTAATTGCCTATATCAACATACAAAATTTCAGTTTGAAGGTTGTGATAGATTCGTAGATATTGAGAACCGTCTAAATATTTCAGATGATCGCCAGGTTGGATTTTTATTTATGTAATATTACATTAAGATTATTGTGTACGTGTGGTATTCAAACTTCAATCGCATGATTAGAACACAAGAAGTAAAAACGAGATTTTAAAATTTCGCACAGTTGCCATCGTGTGATTTTGCAAACAATTGAAATAAATTAGATGCCAGTGGATTAACATTTGTATAAGCATTTAACGTGCAACGTTTCACTGCACACGGATAGTTAATTCACGAGAAACGTCCATTTAAATATGTATATTTCGCGTCGCCGCCAGGTTACTGAAAGTCCTATAGGTGAACATATGTTCATAGCCTCTATGAACATAAAAAAATCAGTTTGAGTGCTGTAAAAGATTCATAGATATTGCGAACCGTCTAAATATTTCGGATGCTCGCCATTTTGGATTGTTATGCTGTATGTATAGGCCGTAGAGTTATGTACCATTCAAGGACAATTATTGCCTAGGTTCAATATTCAACCTTTCACTAAGATCGCATGATTACACAAGAAAAAAAAACTTAATTTTAAAATTTAGCATAGCCGCCATCTTGAGGTTATGTAAACAATTGAACTAAATTAGATGCAAGTGCATTACAATATGTAAAATCATTTACTGTACCACATATCACTGCGCTCAGAGAGTTAAATCACGAGAAAAGTCTATTAAAATGTTTCAAATTCGCCTGGCCGCCATGTTCGTTTTGTACTTTACAGATTTATGAAAGTTACACAGATAAACTTGTGTCAGTACCCTTTATCACCGTACAAAATTTCAGGGTGATATCTGTAATAGTTTCGGAGATATAGAATGTCAGTGAAATATTTTGCACAGCCGCCATTTTGAGGTTATGTAAACAATTGAACTAAATTAGACTCCGGTGCATTACAATGTGTATAAACATTTGCTGTACCAAGTTGTATTACGTTTGGATAGTAAAATGGCGAGAAAAGTCTATTTAAAATTCTCAACTTCGCTTGGCCGCCATGTTAGTTTTGTAGTCACCAGGTTTTTGAAAGTCCCATAGGTGAACTTATAGTAGTGCCCTTTATCACCGTACACAACTTCAGGGTGATATCGGTAATAGTTGCGGAGATTCTGAATGCTGGTGAAATATTTCGCACAGCCTTCATGTTGGATTGCTGAGACACAATAAAATTTGAAGGGCACGGTCGGAGTCGGCCAGAATAGTGTTATGATCTTACCGAGTTTCATCGTAATCGCTCCGGCCGTTTAGAAGTTGTTAGCGGACACACACACACACACGCACGCACATACACACGGACAAAAGGTGACCTCATAAGCCTATTTTTTCATCAAATAAAAATAAGCTAAAAATGGCTTCAAGCGCGATAATAGACTACTGTTTATTTATTTAGGTGCAAGTTTTTTGTACCTGATTTCAACTTCCTGCTTTAAATATACGAATAACAATCACTACGTAACTTTAATTCCCAAAGGTACCCGAAAGATAAATGGGAGTATCCAAGGTCAATATCTTTTTCTTTCTATTGATGAAACACGAGGAGACATGGGAAGGCACTTAGAGGTGTGTTGGACCGTTAACAAGTGGAACTGCAGCACTATTGCGGGTGACGGGCGATGACGGATGGCGAACGCTACGTAAGTAATATGTCTTTGTTTCGTACAGGAGTGTGTTTCTGTGTCGCTGTCTGCGGACATGTATTATGTTAATCCCGGGCCTACACATGTACTACCTGCGAGCTACCACCTTCAGATCACGAGTAAACTACTGCATGTTCTCTTTAATAAACGACCACTTTTTAAGACAACTCAGACAACTTGGAGGAGGACAGAGCCGTCCGTACCACCCACCGGCAGCCTTTGACACCAATAGATTTATTAGACCAGTGGTATCCAAATTCATTTCCCAGCGTACCCCCAGAGCCGTACAGAGCGATCACGGGCCCTAGGGCAAGGTCTTGCGGGCCCCTCCAATTGTATTCAACCTGTGAGAAAATTTTGAAATTACGATAGACTTTAACCGGCCCTTTGATGTTCGGATAGCGCGCCTGCCCCGGGTTCAATTACCGGCTCCGTAAGTGATTTTAGAAACTGACGTGAGGGCTAGAACGGGATGTACTCAGCCTCGTGAGGACAATTGAGAAGCTGCCTGACAGTGAGGCAGCGCCCCAATCACGAAAACCAAGATTAACGGCTGAAGGGACCCGACTCGTTGACCACGCTTCACCCCAATATCTGCACACCAAATGGCTGGGCAGTGGTTGCTTGGTAGGCCTAGGCCTTCACGGGCTGTAGTGCCAGGGGTTGAATTTAAATTAAGCTTGCAAAATTAACCCCTTGCTAGAAAAATGGAATTTAGCTTGCCAACTTTTATTAATTCACTTCGTTTTTAGTTATTCTTTTTTATTTTCTCTCTCGCATTGGTTGATCTTTCACTTGAAGTATTTGATCACTGCACTTTCAACATTCGATTTTCGTTGTATCTGAACGTGTTCAGGCACCACAGGAATAAGCTGTACTATTTTCAGAATTGTATGTAGTAAAGAGTCGATTTTTTACAAAATTGAATAAGAAACTCTACGCTTCACAAAGAGCATTAGCATGTTATAAATTAAATGGATAACTCTGCTATTTCCCAGGAAGAAAGACTAAAAACACAATGGTTATTCACTGAATTAACTTAATTGAACGTCATCTTTGTAATATTTTGGGTACTATTAGCTGGCTGTGTTTACATCCAACTGTTTTTGTTGTTTGAGTCTTCAGTCTTTCGACTGGTTTGATACAGCTCTCCATGCTTCCCTGTCCTGAGATAATCATTTCATCTCTACATAGCTACCACACCCAACATCCGAGGCAATCTCTTTAACATATTCTAACCTTGGTTTACCCCTATAGTTCTCATCCTCGACCCTTCCTTCCATAAGTAAGTTTGCTATTCCTGGGTGTCTTAGGATGTATATTACCAACCTATCTCTTCTCTTAATTAGCAGTCCCAAGAAAGATCTCTCCTCTCCCACTCGTCTTAATACCTCTTCATTCGTAACCCTAACTACCCATTTGATCTTCATCATTCTCCTGTAACACCACATTTCAAATGCATCAATTCTCTTCTTTTCTGTTGCTCCAACACTTCCATAGAGCGCCACGCTCCAGACAAAGGCTTCAATATCCAACAGAGGCATATAAAAATATAGCCTATAGTTCAGATATTAAGTTAAAGAAATTTGTCCTCCGCCTCGGGCCCCTCAGCGTATCCGAGCCTCGGAGCTACAGCCCCGTTTGCCCCTCAATTTCGTCGGGATTGCGGTACCCTCAAACTCGATTTCTTTCTCCCTTGCGCCTCCAAAATATATTGGGATTTTACAGTATTATTGTGTCCTTCATCTCCCAGAAGACACACCAGCTTACAAATAACTTAGTAAGTGACCATGGCCTGGGGGTTAGAATCATTCCAGCAATATTCCGCAATATCTGTGAGTGTTGCAGTAGTACCCGGCTTCGCCCGGTGGATTCATTTATTTGTTTCAGGGATCATAATGAATGCTACTACCACACTGACATACCAAACTTACAAACTAACAGAAGAATATTTTTAAAATATAACTCTTTATGTTAGACGATGTCGAAATGTAAATATTATATGTCAGAAAACTGTATCATAATGAGGGTCATTATAGTCCTATTCTTCATAATGAAACAGTTTCTACAGCCAATCAGAGCTCATTCACTGACCAATAAGGTAAGGATAGCTTCGCGCATGCGCTCAAAATCCAACATTTCGGACATGAATTAAATGATTTGAAAGTTCACATTGGATATCGGATCAACCATTGTAGTTACAATCCCAAACACACGAACCTTTACGGTAACAATAAAATACTATGACATATGCAAGAAATTTATGAATCTACGTCCAGACGTTAGCAACACAGCATCCTTCTATATAAATTACCGACATGGAAAGTGCACTGTTCCATATGTTCACGTAAATAAACTGGCGAATATGAGACAAGAAATAACACTGTACCTTAATATCCCCATCTCCAATTTCTACACAGTGCATTGCTTTCAAACGACTTCGGTGACAATATTAGTGAATGCTAGTTCTGATCGGTACTAGACATCTTGCAGGCTGTAAACAATAGCATTGCCAAGCAAGGTAAATGGTCTCTGATTTCGAAATTCTTTGACCCACGCATGCGCTCTGTTCAGTCAGCAAACCACCCAGCGCGCTCTGTTCACTAACTGAAGTTACTGAATCCCACAGATATTTATGAATGTTTATGTTAAAACATATAATAAAGATACTAGGGTGCCTGTGCTGCTCTGCAGCATTATCTTTCAGTATTGGAATTAAGAAATTACGACATTATGTAATAGTTTATAACCTTTATTTCACATTACTTCCAGACAATGTTCGCTGTGCGTCGACCCTTAGGTTTAACTTCTACTTTTACATCTTTAAATGATTTTCCTCCGGATAAGGCAACATACAACACTCTATGGCCTAAGACTGGATCAGGTAAGTAGATTACAGCTCGTTAAAGAGTTTGACCCTGCGCTTTGTTGATTTTAATACAAAACGCTAGTGTAATAGGAAATTGCCGTCATACTAGTGTCAGATGGTGACAATCTACGCGAGGTAGCAGTATTCGCTCCCCACTATTCCCACCAGTTAGAACTTAGGAATCTATGATATTGTCGTACATTTTTCTAACTATTGGCCTCGTCCCGTTCAGTAATATCATAGTTGCATTGAAACTCCTAAGGAACATTGCAATAGCACCTTCTTTCAAAGTCAGCACATGCGGAAGTAAACCACTCATCTCAAGCCTGTTCAAAAATTCCGTGGGAAAATGCAAAACTTAAATTTTCTTCTTCAGTTACCAATGTATTCACACTTGTGTAAATTCTAGGAGTTCCTGGAAGTAGATCTGATACTACCCTATTAATTTCATGGCAATGTTCATTTTTCGGTGCAAGAAAATGAAAAATTAGAAGTAATATTAAATGTCCACTCATAACATTCTTCAGATTCAGCCGAGTTGAATAGTTAAGAGCTCGAATGAAAGAGCGTGATCCACCGAGTGTTCTTAGACTAAAACGAACTGTGTAACTCAATTAGAACCAAAGATATGATTGCTAAAATGAGAAACAATATTGAAACAAGAAGTTCCGTGACGAAATAAAGAGCCTACGTTTCTTAAAATTTAAGATTCATGCCAATGCTTAATCGATATGGATCTATCTAGAATAATGACGAAATTAAGTTGGTAATATCGAAATTTCTAATTAGTTCGAAATACTGTATACCTGGCATAATGTAGCCTAATAGAGCACTACAGTTGGCAGCCCTGGTGACTGAATGTATTCTTAGTTCCATCTCTTAAGGTACAGAATACAAAATTTGGTTGGAGTCCAATGAATAGCATGGACGTTACATGCAGTTAAACATTGGATCTAACAGCGCGCGTAAATTCATGTTGGCAACAGTGTCATGCATGTGTTGGTCAGAAATAATCTGAAATAATATGATCTATTGTTGTGCCAATTTTGAATGAAATCCATTAGTTAGTATAGAAGTTACATGCATTTTAAAATTGGACCTATCAGCAGGCTTAGAATCATGTTGGCAGCACTGACGTATATTAGTTACTCCAAAGTAATCTAGAATGCCAGGTACTATACGTGTGCAAAGTTTAGAGCTATTGGCTTGCATTCTTCCTGATATATTGATATTAGGTTAACAAAAATAGAGACAGCACTTATTAACAGTTGGCAGCCCTGGTTGCTCTTAAGAATACGCATAGTCATAGCTGTTATGGTACACATAGCACATACGAAATTTGGTTGAAATCCAAATGATAGTATGGAAGTTACATGTATTTTAAGTTGGACCTCTCAGCAGGCTTAGAATCATATTGGTAGCACTGACGTATATAAGTTACTCCAAATTAATATAGAATGTCATGTACTATACGTGTGCATAGTTAAAAGCTGTCGGCTTGCATACTTTCTCACATATATTGGTATTTGGATAAAATAAATTAAGAGAATTTTTTAACAGTTGGCAGCACTGGTGGTTCATAAAAATACTGTGCCCTTGTATATAACAGCGTCGTATATACGAGAATCAAACTTCGGGGAGCGTTCAGTCCGGATATGCTTTCACTAGAGCTCAAATACCAGACGGCTGCTTACAAATACAAGGACCATATGCAAAACTATAAACTAAGAAATGAGTGAAAAACAAATAAAATTACCACCATTTAATAACTGAATAAAAACAACAAAACATAAAAATAATATAAACAAAGTCCACCCTGAACTTTACTCCCACGGTACAATAATTTACACAGATCTGAGTGGCCTAGAAAGGTCCACTCCAAAGAAATAAAATTGTGGATCAAAATCCACTTGTCTGATTAATATGTATGCACGCGTATAACTACGCTAGAGAAGAAATAAGTACTTTTGATGGAGATTTGCTCACAGATGGAACAGCCAATATGCTTGCAAACCCCCATACTGCAAACCATTATTATGGCTTTATGGGACACACTCGAAGAATATCTTACCAACAATTAAAATTTTACTGACACACGCAACCATTTAAAATTTATAAACTAATCGATCTCCAACGAGATCGCAGTGAGTCAGGAAACTCCCAGCAAGACAGAAGCTTGCCCAATGGCTCAATTGCTCAACATATACATGACAACAACGTGGCCGAACATCGAGACCACCCGAGGTCAAAGAACATGACAATAATTAAACAAGAAATAAGATGCCTAAAATCCGATGATATTTACATGAAATAAAAGCATGAATAAGCTAACACGCTGGGACTCGATCAATCAAACGCGAACAGCGCCCATTTACCGATTACAATTCTTTTATCATTAAACAGGCTTTATTTTAATATAAGATAAACATTTACGAAGAACGGAGACCTGGGCCGTGAATACTAATGAGCACAGCTTGCTCCTTATCTGATGGAGTGCGCCGGGTAGAAATACCTTCACTTACCACTCATTAGCGTCAGTGTTCAAACCAGCCCTCCTTGTCGAAGCTTTGAGTCATGCTATTTATAACAAGAGACTAGACAGTCCCGTTCCGCCACCTGTTAATCGCGACACATAAATTCACACACTTCTTGTCAATTCCAAAGAATTGCAAGACATCGTAGAAGGGGATTCCAACATTTTCCTCGCAAGGATTAAATGCTTATCCTGGACAATAGCTTCAGACAGAACCAAGGTTCCCGAAAACTCCTATCCCATAAAACACATATTTGCAGACTCAACAAAGCATTTTGGGCAGAACACAACACAAATCTACCACGGGCCGACACTCCAATCAAATATCATAGATTTTGTGTACCAAGACACTAAAAGGGAAACTTCATCAACAGATAAAGTCATTGGGCATATGACCCCTCACTTAACAAAAATGCAACAAACGGCAATTAACACACAAGCCTGTGTAACAATAAAAATCTATACAATAAAAAGATTTCCCACAAATTCTATTATCTACTCTAGTTAATTCAGTTTCGCTTCTGTTATGATATCGGTTCCCAATTTGTGTCGCTTAGCCGCGCATTTTACGGTAGCGAAGCGCACTAAGAGTACGCTTGCCCCGTGTACTTGACATCAACAAAAAAAATCTTCACAAAGATAGAATACATGCCACGTTGCTCATGAACTAAACTAAAGTGTGTCAGTACCACAAACCAACTACAATAAAACACGAAGACAAAAATAAAATAAAATATTTACACAAAATAATATGTTCCCACAAAACCATAACCAGTTTGTCAAATAATTAAATTATTTAGTACTTATTCCTCTTTCTGCGTCGTCTCATCGAACATCGCCTGACATTCTCTCTCCAAAGTGTTTAGCTCATCTCAGACCACATGGAGCCGTAGAAACGTTGGTTCGATGTCTTCCTCTGGGTCTGGAGTTCCATCTTGACGTTGAATAAAAATAAAAAATAAAATGTTATTTATAGTCACACGTAATTTTCTATCTAAATTTTGCCAATAGTTACTTTATTCACCATTTGTCTAGTGCAAAATTAAACGTAGACTTTCCCTACTAGTTGTAGTCGTGGGAGACTACTAAAATCTTACCGATACACAAATTTCACACTCAGCTGTGCGCACACAACTTTATTATAATATTTTCAATAATGACCCTCTCTGATAAATTTAACACAGTATATCTTCACGGTATGGAAAAGAATAAGTGATCACCTCACGGTGTCACCAAGAATCAACCTCCTCGTCACTCAGACGACAGTATTTATGTGAATTTGGCAAAAAGACGGAGGGAGAGGGAAATCTATCACTAACTTCTATAATAATGCGACTATTGGCATGCAACAGGTATCAAACAGTTTGAAAAATTATACAGGTCACAATGGGGCTATCGTGCTCTGGAATCGATCATAGATTTCGTTAATCCAATCTTTCCCGCTTTCAACTTCAAGCCGGCGTCAGACGCTCCCTTGGCGCTAAAATTGATGACCCTCTCTGATTGGTAGTTCATGACGTCAATATCGCAGTTTAGAACAGAAGCCTCTGTCCTATGATTGGTTGAAAGTTCCTCTCGTCTCTCTCATCCAGCAACTATCTTACTCGTAACGCTAGGGTGACAAAGAAATTACGGTCTGAAATGAGTCAGGACCCCAACACACCTTTGTCTGATAAAGTGTCTGTCAAACATTCCGATCTCGTCACTCCTTTGTTTCAGGACTGGGCACGTTCAAACGTACTGTCTCCACATAAGCTTGATATTTCGCAATCCAGTCTGGCCTTCCTGTATGATTCTGGCAGTAAAATCAGAATATAATGAAATGAATAATTAGAATCATTAATATGCGTAGCTTATTAAGGGTTCAATACGTTCCGTCATATCTGGTTATGTACACATACAACGTACGAAATTTGGTTGAATTCCAATTGATAGTGTAGAAGTTATATGCATTTAAATATTGGACCTATCAGTAGGCTTATAATCATTTTGGCAACACTGCCATATATGGCCTTCAGGAAATTAACCTGCAATATTATTATCTATATGTGTGCCGATTTTGAAATAGCTCCCAATCATACCTTCCAAGATATCCAACATGGAGCTCAAAGTTCAATTGCGATTTTTCAACAGTTGGTAGCACTGATATCATTTTCAAATATGGCCGTGAGATATTCAGGTATAGATCTTTACTCCTACCAAATTTTATTTTGATTGCTCCAGCCGTTTAGGAGTTGATAGGGGGGGACACACAGACAGACAGACAGACAGACAGACAGACACACATTTTCCCGGATCGATCTCATAAGACTACTTTTTCCTCATTTTTGCAAAATGTGAAAAGTAGGCTAGAAATGAAATGTAATATCGAATGTCCACTCATAACTTATCTCAGAATCAGCCGAACTGAATAGTTAAGAGCTCAAATGAAAGCGCTTGAGTCACTCAGTGTTCTTAGACCAAAACGACCTGCGTACCTCAATTAGAACCAAAGATATGATTGCTTCAAATAGAAAAAAGTTAAGTGATTTGTAATACTTGATAACAAATCCGTGCATGAATACCTATCAATTAAAAAAGGAATTAAGGAAATCGACCGGATAGAATGGCCGGACGGACTCGGTTAAGTTTTCATAAATATTTCTAATATTCGCTTCGGCACTCATAACATTCCTCAGAATCAAACATTTTAAATATTTAATAACTCAAAATATAGAACATGATCCACTGAGTGCTCTTAGACCAAACCGAACTGTGTAACTCAATTAGAACCAAGGATATGATTGCTAGAATGAGAAAAAATGTTGAAAATATGAGATGTAATATCGAATGTTCACTCTTAACATTCCTCAGAATCATCCGAATTGAATAGTTAACAGCTCAAATGAAAGCGATTGCGTCACTGAGTGTTCTTAGATCAAAACGACTTGCGTACCGCAATTCAAACCAAAGATATGATTGCTTCAAAGAGAAAAAAAGTTGGAAAAAGTTGAAAAAATCAAATAATTTGAGAAAGGCGGAACGTAAGTGATTTGTAATACTTGATAACAAATATGTGCATGAATACAATTCATTTAAAAAAGAATGAAGGAAATCGACCGGATAGATTTCATAAATATTTTTAATATATAAGATAAGATGATTGCTTCAATGAGAAAAAAAAGTTGGAAAAAGTTCAAGAAATCAAATAATTTGAGGAAGGTGGACGTTAAGTGATTTGTAATGCTTGATAACAAATCCGTGCATGAATACCTTTCAATTAAAAAAGAAATGAAGGAAATCGACCGGATAGAATGGCCGGACGGACTCGATTAAGTTTACACAAAATATTTCTAATATTCGCTTTGGGACTCACAACATTCCTCATAATCAACCAATTTAAATATTTAATAACTCAAAATATAGAACATGATCCACTGAGTGCTCTTAGATCAAAACGAACTGTGTAACTCAATTAGAACCAAAGATATGATTGCTAAAATGAGAAACAAGATGTTCAGTAAAGATCATATAGCCTACTTTCTCCTAAATGCATGGGTATTGTTATAACTCTTTGTCCTTTTCAAGGAGTATAATTGAATGTTGGTTGTAGTAGCTTGTTGAAATACAACGTGCTATAGGGATATTAAACATGAATATGAGGTGCCCTTTGCTAGTGCTACCTGTGTAAAAATAATTCATTCAATTCGGTTTCACCGTGTTTGAATTGATCTGGGGAATGTATTTGCACACATACATGGCCGCTATTTGCAAACTATTGGGCTGATGACCTTGTAGTCAGTCATAAGATGCTTTCCACAAAAGGGCATGTTGTTGCAAAATCCGGTAGAGATCAAATTATTAGGATGGTCGAAATTTGATTTAAGCTTTTAACATTTGGGTGGCCGCCATTACGTTTCCGTCAAGATGGCGGTGATATAAAACATGACACTGAGGTGCCCTTTGCTAGTGCTACCTCTGTACCAAATTTCATTCCATTCGGTTTCACCGTGTTCGAATTAATAGGGGTAATCGATTTTGACACAAAGAATGCCGCCATCCGCAAACTATTAGGCTAATGACCTATTAGATTTGTCAAAGGATGCTTCCTCCATAAAGGTATGTTGTTGCAAAACTTGGTAGAGATCGGATGATTAGGTGAGTCGTAATTTGATTTAAGCTTTGAACATTTGTGTGGCCGCCATTACGTTTCCGTCAAGATGGCGGTGATATAAAACATGACACTGAGGTGCCCTTTCCTAGTGCTACCTCTGTACCAAATTCCATTCCATTCGGTTTCACCGAGTTCGATTTAATAGGGGTAATCGATTTTGAAACAAATATGGCCGCCATCCGCAAACTATTAGGCTAATGACCTATTAGATTTGTCAAAGGATGCTCCCTTTATAAAGGTATGTTGTTGCAAAATTTGGTAGAGATCGGATGATTAGGTTAGTCGTAATTTGATTTAAGCTTTGAACATTTGTGTGGCCGCCATTACGTTTCCGTCAAGATGGCGGCGATATAAAACATGATACTGGGGTGCCCTTTGCTAGTACTACCTCTGTACCAAATTTTGTTCCATTCGGTTTCACCGTGTTCGAATTAATAGGGGCAATCGATTTTCACACAAAGATGACCGCCATCCGCAAACTATTAGGCTGATGACATATTAGTTTGGTCAAAAGATGCTGCCCCCATAAAGGTATGTTTGTTGCAAAATTTGGTAGAGATCGGATGATTAGGTTAGTCGTAATTTGATTTAAGCTTTGAACATTTGTGTGGCCGCCATTACGTTTCCGTCAAGATGGCGGCGATATAAAACATGACACTGAAGTGTCCTTTGCTATTGCTACCTTTGTACCAAATTTCGTTCAATTTGCGCTCACCGTGTTCGAATTGATAGGGGGGAGGGGGACAGACATTCAGAGTACACACACACACACACACAGACTCACACACACACATACACACACACAGACAGACACACTTTTTTCGCCCTGTAGTGATCTCATAAGTCTACTTTCATTTTTTGCAAAAATCGAAAGTAGGCTAAAAATGTTGAAAATATGAGATGTAATATCGAATGTTCACTCATAACTTTCCTCAGATTCATCCGAATTGAATAGTTAACAGCTCAAATGAAAGCGATTGCGTCACTGAGTGTTCTTAGATCAAAACGACTTGCGTACCGCAATTCAAACCAAAGATATGATTGCTTCAAAGAGAATAAAAGTTGGAAAAAGTTGAAAAAAATCAAATAATTTGAGAAAGGCGGAACGTAAGTGATTTGTAATACTTGATAACAAATATGTGCATGAATACCATTCATTTAATAAACAATGAAGGAAATCGACCGGATATAATTGTAGGACGGACTGGCTTAAGATTTCATAAATATTTTTAATATATAAGATAAGATAAGATGATTGCTTCAATGGGAGAAAAGAGTTGGAAAAAGTTGAAGAAATCAAAGAATTTGAGGAAGGCGGAAGTTAAGTGATTTGTAATGCTTGATAACCAATCCGTGCATGAATACCTTTCAATTAAAAAATGAATTAAGGAAATCGACCGGATAGAATGGCCGGACGGACTCGGTTAAGTTTTCATAATTTCACCGCTAGATGGGGGCTTCATTCATTCCATTCCTGACCCGGTCGGTTGACTGGAAGCAGGCTGTGGATTTTCATTTTTAGCCTACTTTTCACATTTTGCAAAAATGAGGAAAAAGTAGTCTTATGAGATCGGGCAAATGTGTGTCTGTCTGTCTGTCTGTCTGTCCTTCTGTTTGTCTGTCAGTCTGTCTGGCTGGCTGTGTGTTTGTCCCCCCCCCCCCTATCAACTCCTAAACGGCTGCAGCAATCGAAACGAAATTTGGTAGGAGTAAAGATCTATACCTGAATATCTCACGGCCATATTTGAAAATGATGTCAGTGCTACGAACTGCTGAAAAATCGCAATTGAAATTTGAGCTCCATGTTGGATATCTTGGAAGGTATGAATGGGAGCTATATCAGAATTGGCACACGTATAGATAATAATATTTTAGTTTAATTTCCAGGAGGCCATGCATGGCAGTGTTGCCAAAATGATTCTAAGCCTGCTGATAGGTCTAATTTTAAATGCATATAACTTCTATACTATCAATTGGATTTCAACCAAACTTTGTATGTAATATGTGTTCATAAACAGATATGACTGAGCGTATTCGTAAGAGCCACCAGGGCTGCCAACTGTCCATAAATGTTATCTCTATTCTTTTATCCAAATACCAATATATCAGAAAGTATGCAAGCCGACAGCTTTAAACTATGCACACGTATAGTACCTGGCATTCTAGATTAATTTGGAGTAACTTATGTACATCAGTGCTACCAACATGATTCTAAGACTGCTGATAAGACTAATTTTTAAATACATGTAAGTTCTATAATATCAATTGGATTTCAACCAAATTTCCTATGTGCTATGTATACCATAACAGATATGACTATGCTTATTCTTAAGAGCAACCAGGGCTGCCAACTGTTAATAAATGCTGTCTCTATTTTTTTACCCAAATATTAATATATCAGCAAGTATGTAAGCCAACACCTTTAAACTTTGCACAAGTATAGTAGACAAGAGTTTAGTGCTTTTCAGTCGGTCAACATTCGTGTTGACCGACTGAAAAGCACTAAACTCTTGTTTACTAAGGCAACACTGAAAATATGGCTTCAAACACCACAAGTATAGTAGCTAACATTCTAGATTAATTATGAGAAACTAATATTCGTCACTGCTGCCAACATGACTCTAAGCCTGTTGATAAGTCCAATTTTCAAATACATGTAAGTTCTATACTAACAAATGGATTTCATCCAAAATTGGCACAGCAAGAGATCATAATATCTCAGATTATTTCTGACCAACGCATGCGTGACATTGTTGCCAACATGATTTTACGCGCGCTGATAGATCCAATGTCTAACTGCATGTAACGTCCATGCTATCCATTGGACTTCAACCAAGTATTGTATTCTGTCTCTTAAGAGATGGAACTAACAATATATTCAGTCACCAGGGCTGCCAAATCTAGTGTTCTATTAGGCTACAGGTATATTTCGAACTAATTAGAAATTTCGATATTACCAACTTAATTTCGCTATTTTTCTAGATAGGTCTATATAGATTGGCATGAATCTTAAATTTTAAGAAAAGTAGGCCCTTAGTTCGTCACGGAACTTCTTGTTCATTTCTAATATTCGCTTCGGCACTCATAACATTCCTCAGAATCAACCAATTTAAATATCTAATAACTCAAAAGATAGAACATGATCCATTTAGTGCTCCTAGACGAAAACGAACTGTGTAACTCAATTAGAACCAAGGATATGATTGCTACAATGAGAAAAAATGTTGAAAATATGTGATGTAATATCGAATGTTCACTCATAACTTTCCTCAAAATAATCCTATTTCAATAGTTAAATGCCAAAATGAAAGCGCTTGAGTCACTGAGTGTTCTTAGACCAAAACGACCTTCATAACTCAATTAGAACCAAAGATATGATTGCTTGAAAGTTGGAAAAAGTTGGAAAAAGTTGAAAAAATCAAATAAATTGAGAAAGGCGTAATTTAAGTGGTTTGTAATACTTGATGACAAATCTGTGCTTGAATACCTTTCATTAAAAAAAAGAATGAAGACAATCGACCGGATAGAATGGCCAGACGGACTGGCTTAAGATTTCATAAATATTTTTAATATATAAGATAATTATCGTCGACCATAAACAGTCGTATGCAACTCGCCTATAATGGTAATTAAGACACTCGTATGAAAATTATAAAAGTCGCTACGCTCGTTTTATAAACATACTCGTGTCTTAATTATTGCCATTATAGGCCCGTTGCGTAATGTACTATTGTGGTGGTGATTAGTAATAGAATGGACGTAACATCCAGACATTTTCCCCTAATCATAATGATTATATTGAACAACAAAACGGCTATTTACTAATTACAGTACTGGAGATAAGTTTTTCGTAGATCTCCGGCCAGTTGTCTAGTTGGAGAAGAGTGAACTTATCGACACTCACTTAATTTGAATATTGCTTGAGGATCTACTATTTAGGTCCGCTCAAGTTCTACCGCGCTGTATACTGTTATACTTAAAAGAATAGAAGACGTTGAGAAGATGTTAATTTATTGGTTACCAACACCTAAGTAATTACAATACTTTTACATGAAGCCTGACTTGCTTGCCGTGAGGCAGAGCGTACACAGTATCTATATAGCTGTCTTGAAGAGTGACCACATGGTCTGCTGTATGGTTATGAAGAGGACGATTATGAGCCCTGCTTCAGTATATAAACTATAACTTTCTCTGGAGAGGGAAAAGCTGTCACATGTAGAGATTCTAGTGGTAAGAGGGGGGTTTAGCCAATCAAACCATAAGCGTTGGGGTTTGGTTGGGCTGACCTTAAAGTTGTTGTGGAAAGCTCAATACTAAGAATTATTATGAGGAAGGAACAGAAATATGTGTTCCTTTTGAAATATTGGAGACAGTATGGAAACTTAAGAATGTTAGCAGTGGCCAACTCCCAGTTCTATCCTTCCGAGAAATATCTAATGGAAATATGTTCACTTAAAGTACTTTTGAAATAGCAAGCTTTTACTTGCTTTGCCTGTGGGCTTGGAGTGGACTCTTATAATATTCTGACTTCCTGAAGAGAATATACTTCGTCTCTCCTGGACAGTAATAATAATAATAATAATAATAATAATAGTAATAATAATAATAATTATTATTATTTATAATAATTATTATCACTTAAAAACCAAAATTAGTAAGGGATGTCTCTTGGTCATGGCTAGTAAGAGGTTTACTGGGCAATGGACATGACTCTGGGACATGTAATTTACTAACGAATTGAAAATAATATTAGAGTAAGTGAAATAAAAGACGCTGCCTTTATATAATTGTCTCTCAGAAAAGTAGAGAGCAATAGTGACGTCTTTTTCCGCACAGCACCGTAAGAAAATAATTGGAACACTTCGGAAAACATCGGCTGTCCTGAGCCCCCGATGGAGCAATAGCATCATTTTATGTTCGACCCTGACTATTATATGTCAGAAAACTGTATTATAATGAGGCTCATTATAACACTATTTTTCATTATGAAACAGTTTCTCCCACCAATCAGAGCTCAAGAAACAGTTTGTTTGACCAATTAGATAAGGATAGCATCCCACCTGCGCTGAGTTCCAATGCCTTATAATTTAAATTCCACTGCGTGGCCTAGTGTCCTAGTAGGGTAATCAAGGAGGCCATGGTCAAATACAAGGCATTTACTGAGTCCCATGCGTTCTGTTCAGTACATAAAACTGGCGAAATCTCGACAGATATTTATGAATATTTATGTTCGAATATAAAATAATTTTCATAATTATCGTCGAACATAAACAGTCGTATGCAACTCGCCTATAATGGCAATTAAGACACTCGTATGGAAATTATAAAACTCGCATACGCTCGTTTTATAAACATACTCGTGTATTAATTATTGTCATTATAGGTTCGTTGAATAATGTACTATTTCGGCACATAGCTCTGTAGCATAATGATCGGAGTACATCAAAGAAAATTTGAAAGTAAGATCACTTATTGCATCTGATAACCTCAATGTACTGCGCCAACACCATCGACCTTTTACAAAGGCATAACACTTTAATGATGATTATTGTTTTAAGGGGACTAAGAAATCCTTTTGCGCTAATTACTCCCCGTGACTGCAATTTGTGAGCAGCGTATAATGTAACTATTTTGGCAATTCTGCAATCAGAATACGGTTGGGGCAGCGTGATTCAGCCCACATTGCTTCTCCATCAATATGCACTGCAGGCACTTATTGCTCTTCAGAGCGGACGTCAAGAAAAGACCCCTCAATATTTACGGCATAGTTTTGTCAAACATACAAATGAGACATTCGATTTTAAACCATGCAGGTGATTTCTTCATCATGGAATATCTTGTTTATTGATGCAAAGCAATACAGATCAGTGGCACCAGTGAAACTTGGTGGTATTTGTCTTAAGAAACTCTCAAAATGTGTGAATAATCGCTGACTTGAACATTATTCCACTAACATTGCTCTCTCAAATGAAATATTTTATTATAAAAGTGTTAATAAATGCTGACAACCTTTGATGAAAGTCACAATTTGAGAAACTACTTGACGACAAATTCCAGAGACTTTATAATTTATTAGACGATAATTTTAGTGATTTTGGATATGTTGATGTTACTCCTTGGCATTTTTTTAAATAATAATTATAATAATAGAGAGAATATGGAGGTAAAAATCATCCCAGGAATTATATAGTCAATATGAAAAAATCTCTCGCACTTTTCGGAAAGGAGGATTGAAATTTTACGGACATAGGCTATTATTAGAATGGACAATAACAGACTAACTAAAAGAATTCTCAACCGAGCCCTTTCATTGAAAAACAAGAAATTGAAACAGATCTCCGGGAAATCAACATCTCAGAAGACATTGCACAGGACAGATGTAATTTCAGAACCAAAATCGACAATCACCAATTTGGAGACAAACCCAACACCAGAGCCGCTATAACTTGGACAGAAAGACGAAGGAAGAAGCTCAGCAAGAGGATGAAGAGATTTGGGGAGGAATAGAAGGCCAACACATCAGCTAAGCAGGTTCAATCGTGCTCCTGAGTAGGGCATAACGATTTAAAAAAATGTACTACAATCAAAATCAACTAACATTCAATCACTCAAAAAAAAGAGAGAGATCACTCTTGGTAACTGTTTGGTGCATATTCTCCAATTAAATCAACACGATAGACTCCTGCAAACCACAGATATGCCAGAAAAATGTTATAAAATACCATAGGCTCATTTCTTGGGGAACTGTACAATACTGAGGGTAAGTTTAATAGTAAATATAAGACCACTTTATCACGACGACTGTGAGGATCATATCTTCAGGATGGGCCAAGTAATTTAACAAATGCTAGGAAAGCAACAAATTGATACATATAGGCACTGCAGATCTAGGGTATGGAAGGTGTAGGATCAAATACCATTAGGAAAAATGCTGTGCCTTGTTAAGTTCATGTTTTAAACAGATTATAAGTGCCTCATAAATATTTTTTTTATTTTTACAATGTCAATAAGTTCACTCCAATTAGTCTCCAATTAAATTGCGTTTGTTTAATTGATATTGTAACTCTCAGTCGCTCAAGACAAAATAATTCAAATTACTGGAATATGCGGGAAAAAATTACGATATCAACACTGTCAATGTGGCAACACTGAAGAATGGTTTCAAAGCTATCGTTCGTTTTTGTTTGACCTAGAGGCTGGTAACCTCGAAGATTTTTGTCTCCTGGAAACGACATATTCAACATTTTAGAAGAATTCGAAAATTGAGAAATGTTAAATGCAATTTAATAAATGCTGTAAGCCTGTGATATTAGTCACAATTTGAGAAGCTACTTGACGACAAACGTAAGGAAGTGAGTCTTCCAGAGACTTAAAAATTTATTTATAGCTAAATTTGCAGGTTAGATTTCGTTGAAACGCTCTATCAAAGTTCCAACGTTCACCACTAGGTTTCAGTGACATCAGGTAGCGACTGTGGGAACTACTTGAGATTGAACGGAACTTGTAGCTCACCCCATGGGTGTCCGCATTGATGCAGCTACAAACTCTGGCAAGCCAAACATGTCCTAGGACACTCCCTGTACTAAAAGCCATACGCTAAATAAAAATTAAAACTTAATTATTTTCCAATGAAATTGTATTTGTTTGTCCCAGAGGCTGATAAACTCGAAGTTTTTGCCCCTGGAATCGACATCCATCAACATTTCAGAAGGATTTGATTGACTTTTTGGGGACCAATTCCCTGATATTCCTGTCCTTGTGACATCAAATGCTGGTAACACTTGACTATAGCTCGTCGTATGCGTACTGTGCTCTGCCTGAACCTAGAATTGTAGCTTTTTTGTAAGTAAATACGTATCTTGCCTTTAGTTGCGAAATATATGAGATTTATAGTATCAATAAAACCGTTGCTGTGACACGTCATTCATTTCATTTATGCAAGTCCTTCTCTCCAGTACCGTGTATGCACTTGGTAACGCGTATGGTGAAATCTTATCTCACAACCCTTAAAGGAATATAAGCATATATTAAGAAGATGTCGCCGTATTTCAAGACTTAATGAACCGCTTGACCTTACACTTGATACCTCGTAAATCTCTCGCCCTTATACCACATTTGCACGCAAATGAACCGGCTGGACTTAGCCATTTGCGGCGTGTAATGACTATAGTGGCTTTCAAATGGGAAGCTGTTTGTCCTTGAGGTGTCTGACTAGAACTATCCAATACGAAGTTCGCAACTCTTTACTACCTCAATAATGGTGCTGCCAGAGGCAATACTAATGTGTCTGTATCAAAACTGTTCGCCTCTTAGTGCAGTGGTTGATGTGATTGGCTGCCACCTTGGTGGCGAATGTTTGATTCCAAGCTCAGCCTTTAAGTTGGTCCTAGTTTGAGTTATTGGAATGCTATCATTGACATGAAAGTAGTGTATATTTCGAAGACTTGTAATGGGCTAGTGTGGTCACATGAGTTTTCTACGAGTATTTGAGTCGACTTTCATAAAAAGGAGACAGTCGGTTTGAGAGACTGGACTTCATATCATTTTAAATGCTAGAAATGATGAAAAATGCTAGAGAGGCTGGAGACTCTTGACAAGTTAGATGATCAAGAAACAAAAAGAACGCTAGAAAGTTACAAGTCATGAGGGAGCTGGAGCGCGCGATGAAAGGAGGGAGCTGGCTTGATGACGTCACACACCTCAGTGCATTCTCGGTACATTTCGTGACGTCACCGTAACGTAACGACGAAGTCGACTAGATAATTTAAAATGATAAAATTAATAGGCCTATAAGATAACTGGAACGTGAATGTGCCTGACTGTGTGTCCATTTGCCCGGTGTACTCTCCCCCGCCCTTTGTACCATTTCCTGGGTGAGTTAGCCGAGGTCGTTGCGGCATGACTGTTGGCAGTCGCTCACATCCGGGAGGCGAGGAGGTTCGAATCCCCCCGCCGGCAACCTTGAAGATGGTCTTCTGTGGTTTCCAATCTTCCTTCCAGGCAAATGCCGGGGTTGGTCCCTAACTATAGGCCACAGCCGATACCTTCCAACTCCTCGACCCTCCCATCCAACATTCCTCCCCAACAGTACTTGTAGCTCACCCATTGGGTGTCCGTCTCGAAGCAGCTACAAAACTGGCGAGCCGAACATGTCCTCGGACACTCCCGGCACTAAAAGCCATACGCTAAAAAAAAATGTTTGAGTCAAACTAAACAAATAATTAAATAAATACGATTAAAATAAAAATTAATATAAATCATTAAAAATTAAAATAAATTAAATAAATAAGACACTTCAATGCAATAGTCAGACCTCCAGTCCTCTATGTAGCAGAGTGCCTATATCTAACTATGAAGACCCCATTAAGAGCCCTTGAGGTGCAAGAAAGAAAGTTCCTGAGAAGGATAGTAGGACCAAGGATTCTACCAGATGGAAGACGATGGTATAAACCAAATCGTGAGCTCTACCAGCATCAATAATTTCTCATATATCGCATAGATGCTATCAGAAGAAGGCGACTGGCTTTCTACGGACACCCGTCCAGAATCGACTCCAGCAGGTTGTCACATATGATATTCAAGGTTGCTAACAAGGGCAAAGCCACCGGATACTTGTGGATGAAGCAAGAAGGATCTTGCGGACCTCCATATTAATCAAAATGGCATAGATGACGGGAGTAACAACCATATAACTGGTAAAACTACACGCTTCGTAACGTCCCTCACAGAAGCCACCCACAGACCAAAGGACGAGACCAGGAAATGGTCTGAGGAGCGCAAGATTGAATTTAGCAGGAAAATGAAGGACTACTGGGCCATCAGAAAAGCTCAAGGCACCTACAACAAAGTAGCTGCCAAACTCACCACTCCGAACACCAATCGTGGCAAACAACGACGATGACAGCGAGAAACATACAGCTAAAACACAAGCATCTTGGCCATAGATGGCCCTAACGAACTGAAGAAATAAAAAATATAAATAAAAATAACAAATCATACTAATATATAAAAATGAGATGGTGTGTGCCTGTCTGTCTGTTACTCAATAACGCAAGAACCACTGGTCCGATTTAAATGACATTTTGCATGGATGTAGCTGATTTACCAGGTTTACATATAGGATACTTTTGATTTCTAAATTCTGCACTATTAAAAAATGGCGACCATTTTAGTGACGTCACTAGACCCTTTGGTTTCAAAATTTCATATTTCCATATCAAATAAAAAGAGAACGGTAGGAAATAGCAAACTTTTGATGGCACATATGAGCTTTGAAATTTAATTCCCTATCCAAAAGGTCCTTATCACTTTTCGTGTATCTCCAACAGTTAGCGAGTAAAACCGACATTTGTGACGTCACTACACCCTTTGGTTTCAAAATTTCATATTTCCTTTTCAAATAAAAAGAGAACGCTAAGAAGTAGCAAACTTTTGATGGTATACATGAGCTTTAACATTTAATTTTCTATCCGAAAGGTCCTTATCACTTTACGTATATCTCCAAGGGTTAGCGAGTAAAACCAAAATCTGTGCAATAAAACACGGTCAACACCGAGCGGTGCAGTATATCTCTCTATATATAAAAATGAAAATTTGTGTGTTTTTCTCTGAATTCCTACGGAAATTTGAGTTGTTTACACGTTTCAGACTGTTTTATGATGGATGCGTGCGATTTTTTTTCTGTTTGTTTGTTTGTTTGTCTGTGGACAAATTTGTTCCCTTATAACTTGAGAACGGCTGGGTGTATCAACGTAAAATTTGGTACAGATATCCATCAGAGGCACGACACTAATCATTGATGTAACTCTTCTCCGTACCTCTCAAAAAAGGGGGCGTACCCCCTTAAAATACATGCTGAAATACGCGTAGAAGGACGGGACAAAACTCATTTTCAGCCCCTCAATGTGAGAGACAAAACTCGGGTCCCCGAAAACCACATTTTAAGGACCGAAGATCAACCGTTTTTGAGATATTCCCAGAAAACTAATTTAATGTAACAAACTAATGAACGAATGCAAGCCAGTAACCATGGCAACGGATTCTCAGGGGTCCATCTATTGCTGTAAGACGCAATGCAATTCCATTAATTACATTAGTGTGAAAGTTTGCAAACGGCTAGAAGGTTATCACGGAACCAAATTAAGCCGTAAAATTCATCAATACGTATAATGCGCGTAAGGGGATCAAGGGGTAGTCTAGAACTTTTTCACATGATTTACACCTGCGGGTGTGGTACGGCAGGTCTATTATATTCCTATCCCCATATTATTCATTCATTCATTCATTCATTTCTTATAGGCCATCTATGGACCGCGTCATTCCAACCGTCTCCTACTGGCTTTGATGTTTGCCCTGTACGCCCGCATTCGTACTCGGTGGACTTCCTTCCGTTCCTGGGTCCAAATATTTCCCGTTTTCAGCTTCGGTTTTTCTTGGAAACCTTTACAAGCTTGAAGTTTCCCTTTGAGTGGGGCGTGCTCCTGAATGTCTGTTGGTGTAATCCCCACTTCTTTCAGATCTTTATCCTGTTCAATGAACCAGGCCCATTTTGTTTTCCTCTCCTGAAAGTAAGTTATGTTGCGGTTGGTCAGTCTCGCTGGGCTCATTCGTTTCACATGCCCAAAAAATAGTAAACTTCTCTTCCGGATTACGTTGCTTATCTTCTCCACATGAGTATATAGGTCATGTTATGCCGTCTTCTGTATTCCCCATTGTCTTTGATGGAACCCAATATCTTTCTCAAAATTTTCCTTTCTTTGGCCTCCAGTTTCTCGACCAAGCCTTTTTTGTTCATCGTGAGGCATTCAGAAGCATGCAAGACCTCCGGACGGATGACACTGCAGTAATGTTTTAGTTTTGCGTTGAAGGATATTGACCTTTTCTTATAGATGTCCTTAGTTAAATGGTAGGCCATTTCCATTTTGCTCATGCGTGATGTGAATGCTTCTTTCTCTGATAATATCCCTTCCCTGACCCGTCCTGAAAAGAAAAGTGCATGGCCATTGGCTGAATTAAAAATAAAAATAAAAATAGGTGTTATAATTTCTCCCTATATTATATTATTATTAGTATTATATTATGGTGTACAACGACGAGACAAATCCCCTCGGTGCCAGCAACATAACTCGGGGGCCCTAAAGGGTCCTCGAAAACTACATTATAAGGCTCTAAATCCAACAGTTTCTGAAATATTCCGAGAAAACTAATTTAATTTAATTTAACAAACTAATAAAGGAATGCAAATCGGTAACCATGAGAACATTATCTCAAGGGGTGGCATACAACTTTCCATCAATTTCTGTAAGAAGCAATGTCACTCCATTTATTACATTTCTGTGAAAGTTTGCAAATGGCTATAAGGTTATCACGGAACTAACGTAGACCGTATAATTCATCAATGCAATTAAGGGGATGAAGGGGTAACCTAGAATTTTTTCATGCAATTTTCACGTTCGACATATAGTACAGAAGGTCTATTATATCTCCAAACAACAACATTATTTTCAAAAATTCCTGAAATGAATCAGCATTTTTTGCGGCTTTTAGGAATTTGGGCAATTTGAGGCTAAAGAACCTGAATTTTCATGTACCACAAGCCTTTATAATTTATGAAAGGGGTCTTCCTGTGTATGGGCACCTAGCACAACGTAGAGGGTCAGTTTTTATGTGACGTGTATTGCGTTTCGTCTACAAGGCTTTCAATTCTATTTCACGTCAGGAAGTACGCGTTAGGTGAATTTAGTCTGAGAGCACATTTTAACTTTTTTTTTTTTGTCGACATACGGGTTCATCGTAAGGATGATTTTATTTGATACTGTGTGGTAGATATACCCATATTTGGATATCTGGGTAATATGTTGTAGACAATAGAATTGTCAGTCTGTCTTTCTGTGTATCTTTATGTACGCCTATACCTCGAGCTCGGATGCTTGGTGCATCGTAAAATTAGGTATGGTAACCATGAGATTCAATACACCAATCATTTTTAAACTCTTCACCGTACTTTTCATACAGTAGAAGGGTGGATATTGTACCCATGTGAGTAATTTCCATGGAAAACATGCTTCCGCCTCAAGCTAGCTTCAGGTCTCGGCGTGTACCGTTCTCCCAATGAGCGGTTGCATATTTTTTGATTTGAGACTAAAAGGTATCAACTCTACAATGATAAAGCACAACTCTATTCTAAAGACTTTAATTCAGCATTAAATCATGGCTTCAAACATTAAAGAACACAATCCCAACAAATATAATTCACAAATAAAGCAAAATTACTCACACAATCCACTAATTATTCACACAATTTTATCATATTAAATCCATATCATTATTCAATCCTTTACCTTTAGGTTTACTTCAAAATTCACTCTAGTGCGCTGATGCACATGCAACTTTCATAAACAAAACTGTACTTTTACTCTTCTGTCATCTTGTGTGACTTCTTTAATTTCACAAAATTATTTGTTTCTTACACCACATCTTACTCTACATCATGTGTACCGTTTGTGTTTGGTCTCTATCTTCCCACCAAATGCATTACCATGCATTAGCCAATTCAGGTGTTGCACAACAAATCTACGTGCAACTCCATAATTATGTAAATCTACCCCTGCACTTCCCTCTATTTATAGTTCCACTGCATGCCGTTGTGATTTCATCTTCAAAACTTTCGTTATCGCTGTGTCGGATGGTATTATTAAGCTACCCTTGCGAGCGTAGCCTGTGGCGTCAAGTGCCCAACTTCGTAAATTCGTGTCAGTGTCAGTACAAAATGCAACTTCCAACCATTCGTAAGATTGCTTAAATTTTTACTCATCAGGATGATCTATGATTACCAATGCGTTTTTAAACCACACACAATCATTACACAATATAGCAATGCTTCCTTTCATTACAAGCAAGGTCTCAAATCTGTCCTTTCAAACGTTAGCCTTCACGGTTCGTTTTACAACTCAGCCCACTTAGAGCTGCTCGCATACAATGGAATGGAGTGGCCTGGACACCGCACGTGCACCATCCCTCGCTTTCTGACTTCTGGCTTTTTTTTCCTCAAGCAGTACAAGATTCTAAATACAATACTGTGGTCACAATGACCCTCATGATCCCATATGTTTTAAACTGAATGGTATGCAATATAGGTTCTGGAGGAGTTGATACATTTATTCCTAACCTTAGGATATTAATAACTGGCCTCAATAGGTCCATTTCATGATATGAAGGCACGAGATTCATAAACACAGGTCGAGTTGGATAGCCGGTATCTTAATAAATGCTACGGTCAGTCACGCGCTGCCGTCAATAAAATTCGCTTCACAAGAGCCGAATCATTCAATAGCAAGTTCTCGGTCGATCAGGTATGGTGCAAAGGTGTCCATTGTTCCTCACTCCCCTACCACAGGATTCGAACCCGGAACATTCCATATCCATCATCAGAGTTAGGGTACCACACTAAACACTCTGGCATAAATTAAATATCTCAGTACGCCCAAGGCTATACGAGACTCTACACGACGAACAGATTACCTGGCTCCATATCCCGATGCCCTGATCTCGTCCTATAATTAGTAAGTGAACTCTACAAGCTTATACACAAGCTACAAATTCAATTCACTAATAAACTCTTCCATTTCCTTGCATAATTATATTCCCATTAACACAATATATTCTGATATTAAACTCTTTTCTCATCCCTTGATATATAATCTTACTGCTTGGATCGATAAATCTTCCAATTAGCGTAAATATTTCTTGCTTACAACATTTTTTTCCTGATGTATTCATTCATACCATTTATTATTTATTATTATTATTATTATTACTGACATAAATTACCATAATCCGACACAACATAACCATCTTAATAATCGAACATCCGTGTTCGTTACGTTAAGTTTACATAACTGATTTGCCATTTTATTAATAGTTGTAACGATTAATCCACTCACTGATGTATAACAACATCTCAACTCTACTAAAATCAAAACAACAATAAACACTGGAGGGTCTATCTCCTAATACTGATTCTTACTGGCATATTTTTATAATTCTGAAATCACATTGCATGCAGTGGGCTATAACTTCTATAAAATCATGATTTGTGGGGTACTCACATAGGCTTATCCCGGTGGCTCCAGCCACTCATATCTTCCAATGTCGCCTGCCATTTGTATAATTAGCGCGACATTTGTATACTGATAATACACATTTTATAAGACCTTTGTTTCACCAACCACACGGCACTTTCCATTTCTATGATGAAGCTATCGCTTCTTTAAACATGACATCTTATAGCACTTGTCATAATATTAATTTAAACGATATTTCACATATGATCACTACAAAAACACACATCACTCACTATTTACATTCATTACGGTTGAAATTTCCTGGCAAGATATCAGAATTGCAGGTTGTTGACGGACTCTTGCATGCTCCTACCAACTCCTGACTGAAAGTCTCGAACATCTGCCTACGGATTCACCAACTGTCGATCATTATCCTACGATAAACTTCCTGCTTTGCATAAATATGCTTACTTTACGTCCTGAGCGTTACAATTTGGTATTCTTAAGACATTTCACCAAATGCATCATAAAGTTTCTTCCGGCGCAGTCCGGCGGACTAAGACATGTATAACCAATCAATATATTATACACTGCGCTCAACATTGTACATAGTATTTACACAAATTATTACTTTCAATAGTTTTTCAAGTTATATCACACGGTACTTCCTATGTGAACACTAACAATTGCTCGTACTGCCGACTATTCACATACGGCAAGACTGTCCTTACTAAAAAGTATTATAACAGTTTTACTGCACGGCTTCCCAAGCTGAAGTCCGAGCCTCCCTCCTTGACTTCGATAACGCATTTCGCATAATAAAGTTCGTTGAGTACAGTACTTATTATTACTTCATGACTATGCATGATTATATTATCAATTGGTGCATAACACTGCACGGCGAATATACTGATTAACACTAAAATGTTCAAGTCTTTGTGTGAGCGTCCTTTCCTGGGCCAGAACGACATACGTTCCGCGCTCGAGTCTGTTCCAACTGCCCTCTCTGACCTGAGTCCACATCCTTACATCCGTTTCACAAGAAAAAGTAGGCCTAGAATTACCGCGCTGTATCATCTCCTCTCCCAGGATGATTCTGGTCTCGAAACAATGATCATAGGGTTCCTTTTTCCTCGCTGGTCCCAAAACTATCTGCGTGCTGAAGGATCGATCGGCCAATTAATTAATATTAATTGCCTTTGCCATAGCGTGGGTACGCGGCTTCCAGTGGAAATCCCCGGTGCACTAGTAAGGTCATTCCGCGAACACCAAAAGTCCTGTGTTCTTGCGCACTCCATTAAATATGCCTTGATTTCACCGTTTAAAGGCTTGGTAATTAGCCTCCTGGCTAAAGATTCACATGTGTGCAATTTTCATGTCATTGCGTTGCTCCAATCACGAGTAATCAGTGATTTTCACTGGGATCTTCCCATTCCCTTCTCAACTCCATTCTGAAACGGGGAAGAACTGGGCCATTATTTCACCCCCCGACCTGCTCCAGACGACAAAAGTAGGTCAACGAGAGCGACAAGGCTCCACGAGTCTCCACCCACAATTCTGGGGCTATTAGTTAGATGTCAAACTCCCCAACTTCGTGCTCAAATGCAGCATATCTTACATCATCCAGTCCAATAATGCTGTAATCCACTCATTTTCCCTGCATTATTTTAATAAATAATGTCAACATCAGTTGATATCACACCAGTGATTAAATATGTACTTTCCTCTAGGTGTTTTTACTACTAAAACTCCCTCAACAGATCTCTGGTTCGTTCCCTGGTGGAACCTTAATTCTGAGATCACAGTCTCTGAGATCCACTTCCGATACCAGTCAGCCTAACCCCCCCGGGTTCATATTCCCCTTGCAAAACTTATAGAAGTCAATTGCAAGTGACCTTCTGTAAGTAACCAGCTGACTGTCTACAACTGTCTGTGTTTACATCAGGGGTCCTTCACCTCGTCTGGCTGTGAGTAGGTTTGTCTGGTTCCCCCTTCCACTCTGCGCTCAGTCTTAAGCTGTGCATTCTCTCGACGGAGGGTCCTATTTATTGCTTCAACTTCCCTGGCCGCTTCGACCATTTCTTTGTAAAGCTCTCGCAAACACTGGCATTCTGGCTGTACGTTCCTTTCACTGGGCAAGCTGCTCGTTTCTAGTTCCGTCTCGCTGCGCGAACCTTCAGGTCTGACTTTGCTATCCACGTCTAGTTGGGTGTGTGCTGCTAAAGCTTCTTCTTGTTCGTCAAATTCTTCTGGCGAATAGTAAATTTTGAGATTGGCTGCATTCATAACGACCTCGTTTCCTGTTTCTAAATGCCTTAATCTGTATGCATTGTTCTGTAGGTCTCTGATCACCTCGAACGGGCCATGATAACCGAAAATGAACTTCTTATACTTCCGTGCTTCTGGATCTGAACTGGCTGGCTTCCGAACTAACACTTTTTCCCCAATGAGAAGCGGTCTGTGAGATCGCTTCGCACGATTTCTTCTCCGGCGTCTCTCTGCCTGTGCTTGGAGATATTCGAAGGTTCGTTGGATCCTCAATTCTCGTCCTGGCTGTGCGTCTATGGATAATGGAATGACACCAGTCCACGGTCTCTCCGGTCTCTGATCCAAATGTAGAGTCACGGGCACCTGACCTATCGCCTCATGCACAGTATTATTTATGCAGTATTCTATTACTTCCAGGAACTCAATCCATTTCCAATTCTCTTCAGAGCAGTAGATCTTCATGTACTTCTGGATCTCTCTCATTACACGCTCAACTGGACTTGCCTCAGGATGGTGAATGGTAGATAAAATCTGCCTAATTCCTAGATTTTGCAATTCCCGACGAAATTCTGCGCTCGTGAAGCAGCTTCCATTGTCTGAGAGTAGGTTATCCGGTTTCCAGAGAATCGGAATAACTCTCTCTTTCAAGCGTTTCAATACCTCCTTTGAGCTGGTTTTCTGTATGGGGCATAATACCACCATCTTTGAGAATACATCCATGGCTACAAAAATATGTCTATTGCCTCTACGTGCTCTAGGCAATGGTTCAAAATTGTCTACACTCATTAGCTGCCTTGGCTTCTCTGGTAACAACGGAATAGGTCGTTGCCTCATTAAAAAGGGATTTGGCTTTACCCTTTGGCACAAATCGCATGTCCTAATAGCATTTCTTACAGTTTCTCTCAACTTTGGCCAAGTGAATGCTTCTTTCAATAGAGCAGTAATTTTGTCTATCCCTGGATGTCCAAACGCTCTGTGTACTAGCCATACCAATCTCCTCTGCAAAGATGCAGGAATAACAATTCTTTGGCGGGTATGTTCCACATCATCCCACTTGTGTAGCATCTGATTGTACCATACATAATCTGTTGACAATGCCTCTGCCTCTCTGTATATTGCAGTTCCCCTTGCTAAGCGTCCCTCGAAGTAATCAATCATCATCTTCAACCACGGATCTTCGCGTTGTAGGTAGGTAAGATTCTTCAAGTCATCCAAGGTCTTCTGATCTTGATTCTCAATCTGGACAACTAGAGTTTCCTCTTCTCTTGGTTATCGGCTTAATATGTCCGGTATTACATTTTCTTTCCCTGGACAGTATTCTATTTCCACATTGAACTGTTGAATATACAGGGACCATCTTGTCAACCTCTGGCTAGACAAGTCCGTCTTTAACAAAAATGTTAAAGCTTTATGGTCTGTTCTGAGGACTATTTGAAAACCATACACGAGTTTGCGCCAGTATTGCAACGCGTACAAAATTGCAAGTAACTCTATCTCTGTAATCGTGTAATTTTTCTCATGGGCTTTCAACCTCCTACTTATAAAGGCAATAAAAACTTTCTTTTCGGGCTCATCAACATTTTCTTGGAACAGCATCGCTCCTATCCCCACAAGTGATGCATCCGTCTGTATGATGAACTTCTGGGTATAATCAGGGTATCCCAGCTTCACATATTCCAAAAGCATTTGTTTTGACCTCACGAATGCTTCTTGACATTGCTCCGTCCAATTCCATCTGCCGCCTTTCTTCAATAGATCCTGCAGGGGTGCTACAGTCGTAGTATTGTTTGGGCAGTGGTTCGAAAAGAATCCAATTACTCCTAAATACTGTCGGACGTGCTTTACTTTCGTGGGTCGAGGAAAATTTCTAATTACCTCTAATTTCTCTGGGTTTGGCTTAACTCCATTTTTATCAATAACATGCCCTAGGAATTTAACTTCCCTCTGACAGAAGTGCGATTTCTTGATATTAACCTTAAAATTAGCTTCTCGAACGTCATCCAGCAACTTTTTCAGGGATCTCATGTGCTCCTCCAGAGATTCTGATGTGAGTAGAATGTCGTCTACGTATCTGATGGTACTCTCTTTAACATCATCCGATAGATTGCGATCTAACGCTCTTATCAGGGCTGAACCAGCTGTTTTCAAACCAAAAGGTAGCCTTAAAAACGTGTATGTATGTTGATCAAACATAAATCCTGTCAACAGACTAGTTTTCTTCTCTAATTCAAGATGGTGGAAACTTGAAGTGATATCTAAATTTGTGAATATGGTCTTCCCTTTGAACTTCCTGAGGATTTCTTTAAAAGGTGGCACTTGGTCAAACTCCGGAATAACCTTCATATTTAAATGTCTCAGGTCCAGGCATATTCTGACAGTCCCGTCTGTCTTAGGTACAATTACCAATTGGCTTATATAAGGCGTAGGTGTTTTCTCAATAACACCGGCCTCCAACATCTCCTGAACTGCCTCTTTGACCTTGGCATAGCGCTTTTCGGCTATAGGGTAGGGTTTCTGCCTAAATGGTGCCCAGTCACTGACTTGGAAAGCATAAGTGAAGTTCTTTATACGACCGGGTCTCGAGTCAAAGACTTCCTTCTGTTCCAATAATAATTTCTTTAAATTTTCTTTCTCTTTTGGCCCAATTTTTGCTTCTTCTAGTTTTTCCGAAATATGTTCTTCCAGCTCGGGTTCCAGTTCTTTCTCCATGTCTGCGGCTAGTGTTTTCAGTTCATCTTATAACTGCTCGATAGCTAACACTTCTTCCTCAGCCTCGTCTGTGTATGTATGCCATACTTGTTCATCTGACCCTGGTTCATTCTGAATGAGTGAGACCTCTAAGCCCTCGGCTTCCTCATTCACACGGAACATAACTCTGTCCTGTGATAGGTCTATTACCACTCTGTATTCCCTTATAAATTCTGCCCCAATAAGTAGGTTAAAAGGCAGTTTGTTTAATAATAGAAAACTCTGTGAGAACATAGAGCCTCCTATCTGTAAATCTAGGAGTACCTGATATTTGCATATCATCGTTCTGTCTGGAATTACACCTTTTATTTTAACACTTGAGATAGGTATTTTCAAAACATTCTTTCTCTGGGCTATTTCATTATACAAAGTTTGTGTCATAAGGCACACCGTTGAACCCGTGTCTAACAGACTTCTAATTTTCAACCCTGCCACTCTTACTATTATAATAGGCAATTCTCTCTTGACCATGACCTGTGATCCTCCTGTATCCTCAATTAACTCTTCTGGTTTGGCTATCCAATTGATGATGTTGACCGACTTCCATCCATCATTTTCGAACTCTTCTAATTTTGGAGTTTTTTTTCTATAGCGCCAGTCCCCTTAGAGTTTCTTCTCTCTTGTTCGCTGCGCTGTAACTCCAAACTCTTAGCTCCATCTCCATATATGTCTGGCGACGTCCTGTTCTGTATAGCTTCTTGCCAGCGGACTTGTTGCTTCTGGGGCTCATCTCCCCTTTCCTCGAGGTATCGCAATGAAGCGTGATATCGTTCCTCTACCTCGTCATCGAAGTTACTTCTTCTTTCCTGGGGTCTCCAATTCCTATTGTTGCCTTATTGGCCATTGTTACCTCCATTGTTTTGGTACGGTCTACCCCTGGTATTCGGTTTATTCCAAGAATTCCGACCTCCTCTTCCTCTACCAGCATTCCCTTTGTACTTCGGCTGCCATCTTCAGTGTTCCTGTTCCCATTGACATCCGTTGGAATCTAACGTTTCAGTGCTAGTAGCTTTGTTGTTCTTCGGAGCTTGATACTGGTCAGTCTGCATGTTGGTCACGTGTACCTGTTCCACGGTTCGATTCTGACGCATTGTATTTGATGTCGTGAGGTCTAGTTGTCTGAGAACTGCCTCCATTTCCATAGCGGTTTTTGCATTTGCCGAGATTAGCAGTCTTTGGATTTCATACGGAAGCTGCTTGGCAATAGCAATACATAGCTCCAGCTCGCTAGGTTTTTGGTCCAGTTCTTTGAACCGACACATTTGTGATATGAAGAATTCTGCGTACTTCGTTGGATTGTTGGTGCTGTATCTTTTTGAATACAAATCCAATCGCAAATTCTGTTGGGTCATTGGATCCCAGTACCGCTTCAAAATCGCCTCCCGAAACTCCTCAACAGTATCGAAGGTATAACGGAAGCTGCGAAACTATAACGCACATTCTCCCTCTGTTAGTTTCTCGATGGCTCGTAGCCTGCGCTCTTGTGGTATCCGCGCATCATTTAAATATTCAGACACTTCCTTCAACCAATACTTCGGTGTCATATTACAGTGGCTACCTGAGAACTTTCTTGGTTTCTCTTCGCTTGCTCTAATGACGTTTATCGCCTGGGTGTGCATAGCATTTTCATGTGGCGTAGAGGCTGCAACTGGTACACCTGGCGTCATATAAGTACTTTCGCCTGGGCCTGTAGCGTTCCTTATTATAGGTTGGGTTTCTAAGTCTGCCCACCTAGTTTTCCTCATATCTTCCATGCTGCCTTCAATTGACTTAGGATCTTTCATAAGGGTTTCCTCCTGTGCGATTATTCTAGTCTCCATTTGATTGTGGCGCATCTCTGCTCTTTCCAGTCGAGTAATTACCTCTTTTTCTATTCTGGTAAGCCTATCTCTATTCTCTTCGGCTACTTGAAATATCTTCTGCTTATCTTCCTTCAGGCTTTGCTTAATATGGGATATTTCATCCTCTACATCTTCCTTTATTTGAGCAAGGGTCTTGTCGCTTACCTCTGTCTTCTGGCCTTCTCTCACTTCGAGTTCTTCTCTCAGCCCTTTAATTTCCTCTTGAATGTGTCCATTGACTTTTGACATTTCATTCCGAAACCTTAACAATTTCTCCTCTGTTCTCCTCTTGCCTTTTATTAACGATAATAATGTCACTGTGAATTTGGTCCAATTCTTGATGAACTTTGCTCATCTGACCTTTCATGTTGCCTACCAGCTCTTTACTTTCATTAGCGATAGCCTTAATCTCTCCTATCTCCTGACATTGATCTAAAATGTTCTGATCCTGTTTCTTTAGATCACCGTTAATTGCTCTAGCATAGCTTTTCAATTTCTCGTCCCATTTATTTTCGTTCTCTTCTAACCTCTGATCTACCGTTCTAGTAAATTCTGAAAACTCTTTCGCTTGGCGTTCGAGATTCGCCTCATTTTGGATTTGAATATCCTTAATGTCATTAGACAGCGCATCTAACCTACTGTTGGTTTCATCCTGCGCATGCTTACACGCCTGTAAATTACATTCAAGCTTGGCTTCTATAGCCTCGAAACGTTTATCTGTCTTACTGCATTTCTGATATAATGCTTACAACAGTTTCTGTTACTTCGGTCTTAATTGTCTCTTGCATTTGACCTAGCTTATCATTTAATTCAACCTTATTAGCATTCATTGCAACCTGATTTGCATTAATTGCCAGCTGATTGGCATCTAAACGATTACTCAATTCAACCTGGTTATTATTGATTGCCTCCTGATTGGCATCTAAACGAGTGTTTATTTCATTCTGGAAAGCCTTGGCTTCCAGCTTATTCTGTTCATTAACAGCGTCAAAATGCTGTCTTAACCCTGCAATCACCTGCAAAATCTCCTCTGTACCAGCCATTCTTACAACAATACACTATGAGATACAGGCAGGCTTCCTGGAAACATGTGTGGATACGTTTTGAAGAGAGATACAAATCACTGTACACATATTGTAAGATTGTACTAAACCTTTGAATTTTATGATAAATTGTGGATTGGGTGTGTAGCGCTCGTACCCTTGGGTAATTCTCTTCTCAATAGAGAGATTCTGTGTTACGTCAAAAGCCTACTGAACTCAAAATTCACTCAAACACAGTTTGAGGCAAAATAATAATTACTATGGTTTTCCCCACGAAATACCATAAAAAATCTATGGGGTTCCCTAAATCCCATAAGCTCCATAAACCTGGCCGCCATGATAATTTAATAGAACACATGCTTATCCCCACAGGCGGGCGACATGATAATAAAATAGATGGTTTGGCCACGTAAGACATCGCATCAACCATCCAAGGACTCGGTTGTACAGTCGAATGCCCCACTTGGGCCTCGCCATGATAATAAAAGACACCTCTGCGTCTATGGTGACCTGTATTTTAAACTGGCCCACATATCAGCGCCATGATAATTTAATAGAGCTTGCAATGCCAAGACATACATATTGCTCTACTGAGGCGATTCCACGATAGAATAATACCACCCCTGTTACCTGGTTCATGGTAAATAAGGTGTTTATCAAAATTTTTATTGTTTGTATCGGAGCTTATCTAAAGATAGGTGCGGTCATCCCCTAATTCACGTTATTTGTTACTTTAATAGAGTTATTTTCACTAAATCCAGACCGACTTTAGTTGTACCTATAGCTCAAATCACTGTACAGGACATCAATTTCCATGTACCCATGTGAGTAATTTCCATGGAAAACATGCTTCCGCCTCCAGCTAGCTTCAGGTCTCGGCGTGTACCGTTCTCCCACTGAGCGGTTGCATATTTTTGATTTGAGACTGAAAGGTATCAACTCTACAATGATAAAGCACAACTCTATTCTAAAGACTTTAATTCAGCATTAAATCATGGCTTTAAACATTAAAGAACACAATCCCAACAAATATAATACACAAATAAAGCAAAATTACTCCCACAATCCACTAATTATTCACACAATTTTATCATATTAAATCCATATCATTATTCAATCCTTTACCCTTAGATTGACTTCAAAATTCACTCTAGTGCGCTGATGCACATGCAACTTTCATAAACAAAACTGTACTTTTACTCTTCTGTCATCTTGTGTGACTTCTTTAATTTCACAAAATTATTTGTTTCTTACACCACATCTTACTCGACATCATGTGTACCGTTTGTGTTTGGCCTCTCTCTTCCCACCAAATGCTTTAACATGCATTAGCCAATTCAGGTGTTGCACAACAAATCTACGTGCAACTCCATAATTATGTAAATCTACCCCTACACTTCCCTCTATTTATAGTTCCACTGCATGCCGTTGTGATTTCATCTTCAAAACTTTCGTTATCGCTGTGTCGGATGGTATTATTAAGCTACCCTTGCGAGCGTAGCCTGTGGCGTCAAGTGCCCAACTTCGTAAATTCGTGTCAGTGTCAGTACAAAATGCAACTTCCAACCATTCGTAAGATTGCTTAAATTTTTACTCATCAGGATGATCTATGATTACCAATGCGTTTTTAAACCACACACAATCATTACACAATATAGCAATGCTTCCTTTCATTACAAGCAAGGTCTCAAATCTGTCCTTTCAAACGTTAGCCTTCACGGTTCGTTTTACAACTCAGCCCACTTAGAGCTGCTCGCATACAATGGAATGGAGTGGCCTGGGCACCGCACGTGCACCATCCCTCGCTTTCTGACATCTGGCTTTTTTTTCCTCAAGCAGTACAAGATTCTAAATACAATACTGTGGTCACAATGACCCTCATGATCCCATATGTTTTAAACTGAATGGTATGCAATATAGGTTCTGGAGGAGTTGATACATTTATTCCTAACCTTAGGATATTAATAACTGGCCTCAATAGGTCCATTTCATGATATGAAGGCACGAGATTCATAAACACAGGTCGAGTTGGATAGCCGGTATCTTAATAAATGCTACGGTCAGTCACGCGCTGCCGTCAATAAAATTCGCTTCACAAGAGCCGAATCATTCAATAGCAAGTTCTCGGTCGATCAGGTATGGTGCAAAGGTGTCCATTGTTCCTCTCTCCCCTACCACAGGATTCGAACCCGGAACATTCCATATCCATCATCAGAGTTAGGGTACCACACTAAACACTCTGGCAAAAATTAAATATCTCTGTACGCCCAAGGCTATACGAGACTCTACACGACGAACAGATTACCTGGCTCCATATCCCGATGCCCTGATCTCGTCCTATAATTAGTAAGAGAACTCTACAAGCTTATACACAAGCTACAAATTCAATTCACTAATAAACTCTTCCATTTCCTTGCATAATTATATTCCCATTAACACAATATATTCTGATATTAAACTCTTTTCTCATCCCTTGATATATAATCTTACTGCTTGGATCGATAAATCTTCCAATTAGCGTAAATATTTCTTGCTTACAACATTTTTTTCCTGATGTATTCATTCATACCTTTTATTATTTATTATTATTATTATTACTGACATAAATTACCATAATCCGACACAACATAACCATCTTAATAATCGAACATCCGTGTTCGTTACGTTAAGTTTACATAACTGGTTTGCCATTTTATTAATAGTGGTAACGATTAATCCACTCACTGATGTATAACAACATCTCAACTCTACTAAAATCAAAACAACAATAAACACTGGAGGGTCTATCTCCTAATACTGATTCTTACTGGCATATTTTTATAATTCTGAAATCACATTACATGCAGTGGGCTATAACTTCTATAAAATCATGATTTGTGGGGTACTCACATAGTCTTATCCCGGTGGCTCCAACCACTCATATCTTCCAATGTCGCCTGCCATTTGTATAATTAGCACGACATTTGTATACTGATAATACACATTTTATGAGACCTTTGTTTCACCAACCACACGGCACTTTCCATTTCTATGATGAAGCTATCGCTTCTTTAAACATGACACTTTATAGCACTTGTCATAATATTAATTTGAACGATATTTCACATATGATCACTACAAAAACACACATCACTCACTGTTTACATTTATTACGGTTGAAATTTCCTGGCAAGATATCAGAATTGCAGGTTGTTGACGGACTCTTGCATGCTCCTACCAACTCCTGACTGAAAGTCTCGAACATCTGCCTACGGATTCACCAACTGTCGTTCATTATCCTACGATAAACTTCCTGCTTTGCATAAATATGCTTACTTTACGTCCTGAGCGTTACAATTTGGTATTCTTAAGACATTTCACCAAATGCATCATAACGTTTCTCCCGGCGCAGTCCGGCGGACTAAGACATGTATAACCAATCAATATATTATACACTGCGCTCAACATTGTACATAGTATTTACACAAATTATTACTTTCAATAGTTTTGCAAGTTATATCACACGGTACTTCCTATGTGAACACTAACAATTGCTCGTACTGCCGACTATTCACATATGGCACGACTGTCCTTACTAAAAAGTATTATAACAGTTTTACTGCACGGCTTCCCAAGCTGAAGTCCGAGCCTCCCTCCTTGACTTCGATAACGCATTTCGCATAATAAAGTTCGTTGAGTACAGTACTTATTATTACTTCATGACTATGCATGATTATATTATCAATTGGTGCATAACACTGCACGGCGAATATACTGATTAACACTAAAATGTTCAAGTTTTTGTGTGAGCGTCCTTTCCTGGGCCAGAACGACATACGTTCCGCGCTCGAGTCTGTTCCAACTGCCCTCTCTGACCAGAGTCCACATCCTTATATCCGTTTCACAAGAAAAAGTAGACCTAGAATTACCGCGCTGTATCATCTCCTCTCCCAGGATGATTCTGGTCTCGAAACAATGCTCATAGGGTTCCTTTTTCCTCGCTGGTCCCAAAACTATCTGCGTGCTGAAGGATCGATCGGCCAATTAATTAATATTAATTGCCTTTGCCATAGCGTGGGTACGCGGCTTCCAGTGGAAATCCCCGGTGCACTAGTAAGGTCACTCCGCGGACACCAAAAGTCCTTTGTTCTTGCGCACTCCATTAAATATGCCTTGATTTCACCGTTTAAAGGCTTGGTAATTAGCCTCCTGGCTAAAGATTCACATGTGTGCAACTTTCATGTCATTGCGTTGCTCCAATCACGAGTAATCAGTGATTTTTACTGGGATCTTCCCATTCCCTTCTCAACTCCATTCTGAAACGGGGAAGAACTGGGCCATTATTTCACCCCCCGACCTGCTCCAGACGACATAAGTAGGTCAACGGGAGCGACAAGGCTCCACGAGTCTCCACCCACAATTCTGGGGCTATTAGTTAGATGTCAAACTCCCCAACTTCGTGCTCAAATGCAGAATATCTTCCTTCATCCAGTCAAATAATGCTGTAATCCACTCATTTTCCCTGCATTATTTTAATAAATAATGTCAACATCAGTTGATATCACACCAGTGATTAAATATGTACTTTCCTCTAGGGGTTTTTACAACTAAAACTCCCTCAACAGATCTCGGGTTCGTTCCCTGGTGGAACCTTAATTCTGAGATCACAGTCTCTGAGATCCACTTTCGATACCAGTCAGCCTAACCCCCTCGGGTTCAATATAGAGAAAAACTTCTCAATATATGCTAAAATAGGCGAAATATAATAATTATCCTAGAAGGACGACCAAAGCATATGTTGCGCTTCTCAATGTGATACACAAAATTCGGAAATCTATAAAGGGTCTCCGAAAACTACATTTTAAGGGCCTTAAATTAACAGTGTGTGTGATATTCCCAGTAAACTAACTTCGTTCTGATAAACTTCAAGGAATGAAAAACCGCTAACCGTTGCAACAGTAGCTCAATTAATAATGTCTGGTGTTAACAACGAACACCGTTCGAAGAACGGGTACTTCTGCTAGTAATTAAATAAATAAATAAATAAATAAATACGAATAAAAATAAAAATTAATATAAATCATTAAAAATTAAAATAAATTAAATAAATAAGACACTTCAATGCAATAGTCAGACCTCCAGTCCTCTATGTAGCAGAGTGCCTATATCTAACTATGAAGACCCCATTAAGAGCCCTAGAGGTGCAAGAAAGAAAGTTCCTGAGAAGGATAGTAGGACCAAGGATTCTACCAGATGGAAGACGATGGTATAAACCAAATCGTGAGCTCTACCAGCATCAATAATATCTCATATATCGCATAGATGCTATCAGAAGAAGGCGACTGGCTTTCTATGGACACCCGTCCAGAATGGACTCCAGCAGGTTGTCACATGATATTCAAGGTTGCTATCAAGGGCAAAGTCACCGGATACTTGTGGATGAAGCAAGAAGGATCTTGCGGAACTCCATATTAATCAAAATGGCATAGATGGCGGGAGTAACAATCATATAACTGGCAAAACTACACGCTTCGTAACGTCCCTCACAGAAGCTACCCACAGACCAAAGGACGAGACCAGGAAATGGTCTGAGGAGCACAAGATTGAATTTAGCAGGAAAATGAAGGACTACTGGGCCATCAGAAAAGCTCAAGGCACCTACAACAAAGTAGCTGCCAAACTCTCCACTCCGAACACCAATCGTGGCAAACAACGACGATGACAGCGAGAAACATACAGCTAAAACACAAGCATCTTGGCCATAGATGGCCCTAAAGAAACTGAAGAAATAAAAAATATAAATAAAAACAAGATGTTCAGTAAAGAACATATAGCCTACTTTCTCCTAAATGCATGGGCATTGTTATAACTCTTTGTCCTTTTCAAGGAGTATAATTGAATGTTGGTTGTAGTAGCTTGTTGAAATACAACGTGCTATAGGATATTATACATGAATATGAGGTGCCCTTTGCTAGTGCTACCTCTGTAAAAAAAAATCTTTCAATTCGGTTTCACCGTGTTTGAATTGATCTGGGGAATGTATTTGCACACATACATGGCCGCTATTTGCAAACTTTTGGGCTGATGACCTTGTAGTCAGTCATAAGATGCTTTCCACAAAAAGGCATGTTGTTGCAAAATCCGGTAGAGTACAAATTATTAGGATGGTCGAAATTTGATTTAAGCTTTTAACATTTGGGTGGCCGTCATTCCGTTTCCGTCAAGATGGCGGCGATATAAAACATGACACTGAGGTGTCTTTTGCTAGTGCTACCTCTGTACCAAATTTCGTTCATTTCGGTTTCACCGTGTTTGAATTGATAGGGGGAATCGATTTGCACACATACTTGGCCACCATCTGCAAACTATTGGGCTGATGATCTAGCAGTTTGGTCTGAATATGCTTCCCACATAAAGATTTGTTGTTGCAAAATTTGGTAGAGACTAGATTATTCGGTTGGTCGTAATTACATTTTAGCCTTTAACATTTGGGTGGCCGCGATTACGTTTCCGTCAAGATGGCGGTGATATAAAACATGACACTGAGGTGGCCTTTTCTAGTGCTAACTCTGTACCAAATTTCGTTCCATTCGGTTTCACCGTGTTCGAATTACTAGGGGGAATCGATTCTCACACAAAGATGGCCGCCATCCGCAAAATATTAGGCTAATGACCTATTAGTTTGGTCAAAGGATGCTCCCTCCATAATGGTATGTTGATGCAAAATTTGGTAGAGATCGGATGATTAGGTTAATCGAAATTTGATTTAAGCTTTGAATATTTGTGTGGCCGCCATTACGTTTCCGTCAAGATGGCGGCGATATAAAACATGACACTGAGGTGCCCTTTGCTAGTACCAAATTTCATTCCATTCGGTTTCACCGTGTTCGAATTAATAGGGGTAATCGATTTTGACACAAAGATGGCCGCCATCAGCAAACTATTAGGCTAATGACCTATTAGATTTGTCAAAGGATGCTCCCTTCATAAAGGTATGTTGTTGGAAAATTTGGTAGAGATCGGATGATTAGGTTAGTCGTAATTTGATTTAAGCTTTGAACATATGGGTGGCCGCCATTTCGTTTCCGTCAAGATGGCGGCGATATAAAACATGACACTGGGGTGCCCTTTGCTAGTGCTACCTCTGTACCAAATTTAATTTCATTCGGTTTCACCGTGTTCGAATTAATAGGGGTAATCGATTTTGACACAAAGATGGCCGCCATCCGCATACTATTAGGCTAATGACCTATTAGATTTGTCAAAGGATGCTCCCGCCATAACGGTATGTTGTTGCAAAATTTGGTAGAGATCGGATGATTAGGTTAGTCGTAATTTGATTTAAGCTTTGAACATTTGTGTGGCCGCCATTACGTTTCCGTCAAGATGGCGGCGATATAAACCATGACACTGAGGTGTCCTTTGCTAGTGCTACCATTGTACCAAATTTCGTTCAATTTGCGCTCACTGTGTTCGAATTGATAGGGGGGGACAGCAATTCAGAGTACACACACTCACACACACACACACACACACACACACAGACTCACACACACACATACACACACACACAGATAGACACACTTTTTTCGCCCTGTTGTGATCTCATAAGTCTACTTTCATTTTTTGCAAAAATCGAAAGTAGTCTAACAAGTAGTTCCGTGAAGAACTATACAGCCTATTTTCATATATCCCACTTATGTTAATTGCCACTATCAACATACATAATTTCAGTTTGATTGCTGTAATAGATTCGTAGATATTGAGAACCGACTAAATATTTCGGATGGTCGCCATGTTGGATTTTATATATGTGGGTCCTAGAGTTATGTACTGTTACATGCAGATTATTGTGAACGTGTAGTATTCAAACTTCAATCGCATAATTAGGACACAAGAAAACAAGATGTTCAGTAAAGAACATATAGCCTACTTTCTCCTAAATGTATGAGTATAGTTATAACTCGTTGTTATTATCAAAGAGTATAATAGAACTATTCTTTGTTGAAGACCTTAGAAACGATTTACCTCTACCAAACGCCACAACCTAGATAAAAACTGCTACCATCATTGAAGAAAGAAAGATAAGAAGTATATCAAGAATGTTATGGATCTGGAGACATAATCGACCGGACTGGCTGCGTGGCTCAGCGGTAACGTTCTCGCTTGCTGGGCCCTAGGTTGCAGGTTCGTATCCTGGCGCAGTCAGCTGGCATTTGAGGGTGCACAAATGCGAGGGAGCCGTGTCAGTACATTTACTGGCACGTTAAAGATCCCCTTCGGGCCAAAATTCCGGCACCCCGGTGTCTCTAATAGCAGCAGTAGTTAAAAGGGATGTAAAACCAATAACATTATTATTATTATTATTATTATTATTATTATTATTATTATTATTATTATTATTATTATTATTATTATTATTATTACATATACGACCTGCCGTGGGCAACATCCAACTTTGAGTTGAGGCATGTCTTTACACGTCTGGTTGTGCATGGCTTTCACAACCCTAATTGAAAAAAAAAGGAAGGAAGATTGTAGTTTTACGTGACCGTGAATCTTGTGATTATGAGCCACGGGACCTCCTTTTTACCTGGAATCCGAACCACAGGACATGGCATTTCACTTCGAAAATCTCACATGCTTTGACCGGGAATCGAAAACCCTAATTGAATTAACAAATCTTTCCATGACCCTACAGAGACGTGTGTATACAAACTACTATGTGAAATCGTTTTGTTCTTTACTTCAAATAACAATTTCAAGTAACGCAAAATAGGCTGTTACAAACCCTTTAAAATAAAAAGTAAAAATGTATCGTAGTATCATCTTGTCATTCTTCAAATTCGATGCGCATAGAATGCCAATGGTATAGTAATCAATGGAGCCCCGCGTAGACTAGTCGTGACATCTAGTGGTGAAATATCGAACAATATAATCCTAACAGAGCGAGTGCATTCTAGCGGCCAGAAGAAGAAACTTTTCAATAAAATCTGGAAGTTAATAAGTAGGTCGACGTGCAGTTACCTTTTTGGCAGCTAGATGTCTCGAGTAAATCTGCTGGCGAATTATGTTTAATTAAATATATATTTTACACCATAATATGCAAAATATAACGCTTAATTTTAAAACATCTGAGTCATTACAAAACAATAAACATATAACATTTCAAGCAAAAAACCTAGCTCTGATCGGGTTTGAACCATAGGCATTTGAGCGATAGGCTAACGCTCTACCACTGAGCTAATTGTGTCAACGAATATCGTTCTTTATAAAATGACTTACATAGAACTTGTTAGCAAATAATGATTTATACTAAACGATTTCATCACTGGAGTATATTATTTATATATAAAGCATTTCATACAAAGTTTATTTATTTTGTATCAGTACGCTATATTGCATGCAATACTCAAATTATTGAAATATAAGTCAGGCACAAGATATCCGCTGCCATCTTGTCTTATTACTGAATCAGCTCAGCTTTTTAAAATCACGTCTGCACTATAGTATTACAAAATAAACTTTTAATTTCGAACGTGCCTCTTCCTTTAGAACAGTTAAAACGATTCTCGGCTCGATAATCGGAACTGGTGGGTCCCATGATATGGATTATAAAGTTTGCATAATTCGCAGGGCCGCCTCCTGAAATGGTATGGCGGACGACCTTGTAGTTTGGTCACAAGACGCATCCTATACGAAGGTATGTTGTTACCAAATTTGGTAGAGATCGGATGATTTGGTTAGTCGTTATTTGATTTTACGTTTTGAACGTTTGAGTGACCGCCATTCAGTTTTAGTAAAGATGGCGGCGATATAAAACATGACACTGAGGTGTCCTTTGCTAGTGCTACCTTTGTACCAAATTTCGTTCAATTCGCATTCACCGTGTTCGAATTGATAGGGGGGGGGGGACAGACATTCAGAGTACACACACTCACACACACACAGACACACACACACACACACACACACACAGACTCACACACACACATACACACACACAGACAGACATACTTTTTTCGCCCTGTGTTGATCTCATAAGTCTACTTTCATTTTTTGCAAAAATCGAAAGTAGGCTAAAAACAAGATGTTCAGCAAAGAACATATAGCCTACTTTCTCCTAAATGTATGGGTGGGTATATTTATGACTCTTTGTCCTCATCCCTAACACAATCACCTCTACCACAATGTATTGTTTGTTTTCTTTTATATTGATAATTAGCCAGTAAGTGTCAAAATCAATATTGTATACTTTATGATGATTGAATAACAAAACTACTAACTTATTGTAATGCATTCACGTCCGTTAATCTCTATATTAAGCCAGCCTGCTAAGTTAAGAATCTTCCGTTTTGGGTATCTTCCCCTTTAAAAATCCACGCCGATCACAGTAGGTTGGTGCTGCGACCTATCAATGAATTAATCTTTATGTTGTACGCCTATGCACTGCCATCGTAATGTACTACGATGGCAGTGGCCTAAGGGTGTTGAATGAGTAGACAGTTTAAAGTAGCCAAGAGGGAGGCGATCCAGCTGGCAGTGTTTAAAGGTAATCGGAGCGCGATCGTGGCTAATAGTTGAACTACCAGTATTACAAAATTGCCATACTTCAGGAGGCCAGGTATTTACACAGCGGTAAGTTTGGAACAATATTACCCACATAACCCACAAGAGACAGCACCGTACAGAGGCATTAAGAAGGCTGTGGTTAATGACAACGTGTATCTAGTTCTTCTATTCTCCTTTTCCTAATGTCTTCTGTTTATTTGCGATGCTGGGGCTGTGATTTTACTAATAAACGAGTGTATACATTAGCCTCTCCTTTGGGCTAAATGACATCTTATTCAGTATCTGTGGAAAGAGCTCGTGCACATCATTTGTAAAAGAATTCAAGAAAAAAAAAGGTAACTGCAGCAGTACTCGATCCCCAGTCGATTGCGTGATAGACTAACGCGCTAGCCCAGAGCTAATCCTATCCTTAACAACATGGGGTTCTTAACTGACATTAGATACAACCTGTTGGCAAATAATGACTTTAAATAAACGATTTCTTCACAGCAGTACATCTTCATTAAAGATAATTTCATACTAAGTTTATATTATTGTATCAGTAGGGTATATCACATACAACATACTAAAACTATTGAAATATAATACAGGCACATGAGGACAGCTGCCATCTTGTCGTGTGACACAGACAGCTCAGCTCTTTTAAGCCACTCATACAGTATAATATTATAATATTAAATTATAATAAATAACGGATCACGACCTTCAGGATAGCTTAAACCACCCTAGGCTCGATAATCGGAATTGGTGGGTCTTAAGCCATTGATTAAAATGGTTGAATAATTCACACGGCCGCCATCCTGAAATTGTACGCCCGATGACCTTGAATGTTGGATGAAAGACGCGTCCTATATAAAGGTATGTTGTCACCAAATTTGGTAGAGATCGGATGTTTAGTTTAGCCGTAATTTGATTTTACGTTTTGAACGTTTGAGTAGCCGCCATTCTGTTTTGGTAAAGATGGCGGCAATATAAAGTATGACACTGAGGTGCCCTTTGCTAATGCTACCTCTGTACCAAATTTCGTTCAATTCGGTTTCACCGTGTTCGAATTGATAGGGGGGGACAGACATTCAGAGTACACACACTCACACACACACACACACACTCACACACACAGACTCACACACATACACACACACAGACAGACACACTTTTTTCGCCCTGTGTTGATCTCATAAGTCTACTTTCATTTTTTGCAAAAATCGAACGTAGGCTAACAAGGAGATTTAAAAAATTTTCACAGCTGCCATCTTGAGGTTATGGAAACAATTGAAATAAATTAGATGCCAGTGGATTCACATTCGGATAAAGATTTACTGTACCAAGTTTCCCTGCACGCGGATGGTTAAATCGCGAGAAACGTCCATGTGAATATTTATAATTCGCGTCACCGCCATGTTGGATTTGTGATCACCAGGTTATTTAAAGTCCTATAGGCGAACTTAAGTTCATAGCCCCTATGAACATTAAAAAATGCAGTTTCATTGCTAAAATAGATTCGTAGATATTCAGTATCGTCTAAATATTTCGGATGGTCGCCATGTTGGATTGTTAATTGTATAGGCCATAGAGTCATGTACCATTAAAGGAAAATTATTGCGTAGGTTCATTATTCAAACTTTCACTTCGGTCGCATGACTACATCACAAGAAATAAAAACTTAATTTTAAAATTCGCTCTGCCGCCATCTTGAGGTTATGTAAACAATTGAACTAAATTAGATACCAGTATATTACAATGTGCATAAATAATTCCTGTACCAGGTTTCAGTGCGCTTGGAACATTAAATCGCGAGAAAGGTCTATTTAAAATTTTCAAATTCGCTTGGCCGCCATGGTCGTTTTGTAGTTAACCGGTTTTTGAAAATCTTATAGATGGACTTCCAGTAGTGCCCTTTATCTCCGTACAAAATTTTAGGGAGATACCGCTAATAGTTTCAGAGATATAGAATGCCGGTGAAATATTTCGCACATCCGCCATCTTGTGATTATGCAAACAATTGAACGAAGTTAGATGTCGGTGCATTACAATGTATATAAACATATACTGTACCAAGTTTCATTGCGTTTGGTTGGTCAAATCGCGAGAAACGTCTATTTAAAAGTCGCAAATTCGCTTGGCCGCCATGTTGGTTTTGTAGTTACCAGGTTTTCAAAAGTCACATACGTGAACTTATAGTAGTTCCCTCTATCACCATAGAAAATGTCAGGGTAATATCGGTAATAGTTTCGGAGATATTGAATGCTGGTGAAATATTTCGCACAGCCGCCATGTTGGATTGGTGAGTCGTAACAAAATTTGAAGGGCACGGTCGAGGTCGCCGGGAATAGTGCTATGAACTTTCCGAGTTTCATTGAAATCGCTCCTGCCGTTTAGATTTTATTAGGGGGGGGACACACACACACACACACGAATCAAACACACACGCACACACACACGGACAAAAGGTGATCTCATAAGCCTATTTTTTCAAAATTGAAAATAGGCTAATAACAAATAAATTAATAAATGAATATTGTAAATGAAACGGTCTGGGGCTTATAACAGGTACAATGAGACTTGTGTGGCAAAACTGATTCGGTTTCCACCTCAGATATCCTATAGGCTAAATGGTTTTTCGTGGTTTCCCATTTCTACCCTCAGGAAAATACCACCTTGATCTCAATCCTAGCCTTGAATACACCCACACTACTGCAGACTCCACAGTAACATAGCCTATTAAAGAATTTCTACACACACGCAGTTACACGATGCTGATTACCGCGGAATCATTGAATGGAAGGAAGGAAGCTTGTAGTTGAACGTGACCGTTAATCTTGAGATCATGAGCCACGGGACCTCCTTTTAACGTGGAATCCGAACCACAGGACATGGCCTTTCACATCGAAAATCTCACATGCATTGACCGGGAATCGAACCCGATCCACCTTGAATCCTTGAATAAAACAACAATTAAAGCGCACATACGATCATATTACTGCAATTTGAAAATTGATATTAATTGGCATCTCTGGCTTTTGTTTTTGGAGCCATTAAATACTGCTGTGGAATATGGCAGAAATAATAAGCAGGACACTTCTGGGGTTCTATTGGTTGCACGAATGCTGCGGAGGGCAGCTGGATTTGTTTATAAAAGAGCAATCTTCATTCTAAAATACCTGGACGGAATATTGCTAGACCAGGACCGTCACACTCTTTTGGAGAGTGTGTGCCCTTCCTCATTATGTGATTGATGCCAACACGTGCAATGTAAGACGAAGGCTGGTGCCCGCGGGACTCCAGCTGAGCTGGACATTGCTTCCACTTACTTGTGTCGGGCTTCTCTCTATCATCTTTCATTTCCAACTCTCTTCTCGCAGTTATTTTGCTATCTTCCCCTAGCCCGCGCTGATCAGATAATTTAGGCTTCATGTGGGACAGTGCTTCTCCGTGACTTAGGCGGCAACACGCCGGCCTCTAGCCGCTGGGTCCCTGGTTCAAATCCCGGTCACTCCATGTGATATTTGTGCTGGACAAAGCGGACGCAGCCAGGTTTTTTTTCCGGTACTCCGGTTTTTCCTGTCACAAATTTCATTCCAGAAACACTCTCCACTATCATTTCATTTCATCTGTCATTCATTTAATCATTGCCCCCAAAGGAGCAACTGGCTTCGGTAGCCGGCACAGTTCATATCCTCGCCGCTAGATGGGGGCTTCATTCATTCCATTCCCTGACCCGGTCGGTCGACTGGAAGCAGACTGTGGCTTTTAATTTTCATAAGACAGTGCTTATGTCTGTCAGGAATTCCTGTTGACGTTACATTTATAAAATGCCGACTACAAATGCCGCAATTTAGGGAGTTTTCCTTCTATGAATGCACTGGTTTTTTGTTTCCGAATACGAAGAATTACGTTCCAGGTGGATATTTCTGTATGTGTAGTTACATTCAACCACATAACGATTTGTCCTACTCTCGGCAGAACTTGAAATCTTTCCACAACAAGAGTGCCTAATCACGTTGCTGCACTCTCTCTCTCTCTCTCTCTCTCCAATACACTCGCACACACAAAACACACCCGCAACAGTGAATATTTGAGAGGCTTGCCGCCAGAGCACAGCAACGTTCACTTTCACAAGGTTATACACTTCATCCGGGATAAATACAGGGTATTAGCCAAATATTAAAATGCAGGGACAGATAGCTTACTTTATTTATATAGATATTGTAAACATGGAAACACTGTAAATATCTTTATAAAAATGTAAATATAGTAGAAACAAAATGCAGGTAGTAGATTGTTTTGCACTTTATTTTTTTCTATACAAAAGGAGTACATTACACATCAGTTCTTACGTCCACCTTCCCAAAATGATCTCCTTGTTACTTTATGCACTTTTTCCATCGATGTGTCAGTCTCTCCAGACAAGATCCAGCCGACTTCATGGCTAGGCTTGTGACTGGTGATGAGACATGGCTCCATTACCATGAGCCTCAATCGAAACAACAATCGATGCAATGGAAGCATAGGGGCGGTCCACCGCCAAAGAAATGTCGAACAGTGCCGTGAGTTGGCAAGCGAATGGTGACAGTGTTCTGGGATACAATGGCAACATCCTCATTGGCTGGAATTGGGGGCCACGATTAACAGTGCAGCATATGTGGCAACCCTTAAGTCGTGCCATTCTCTGTGTTTAGGCCCTTTGGCACAAATATACACCGTTTCACAGATCTGAACCAAATTTTACATACTTACCCTTTGGAACCCGACGAGTAACACTATCTACATGAAATTTCGGACAAACCACTCCATTCCTTGCATTTAGGCCCTTTGGCACAAATCTACACCGTTTCACAGATCTGAACCACATTTTGTATAGGCTACTTACCCTTTGGAATCCTGCAGGTGACACTGCCAATTTAAATTTTGGAAAGACCACTCCATTCCCTGCATTTAGGCCCTTCATCACAAATCTACACCGTTTCTCTTAATTGCACCAAATTTTACATATACTTTGAAACCCTGCTGGTAACACTGTTCACTTGATATTTTGGGCAACGCTCCCCATTCCCTACATTTAGAATAACAGACAAAATGAACTTGACAACCACGTATTAAGGCCCTAGAACCATTCATGTCCGTAGTAGTGTAACCGTAAGAGTATTTTAATAAGTGTGTTGTTGACGGGCAGTTCAGGCTGCACCACGTCACCCCTACCAGTGTTCTGGTGCAGAATTGCGAAAATAGTTGCATCTTGTGCTGTTTATAAATGGCAGTCACGTGGGGGTAATTAGTGCAAAAAGATTTCTTAGGCCCCTTTAAACAGTTATCATCATGAAAATATTATCCCTCTGTATAAGTGCAATGGTGTTGGTGCAGTATATTGAGGTTATCAGCTGCAATAAGCGTTGGTGCTTTCAAATTTACCTTCATTTATTCTGAAACTTATCGTTAAGCGCTTTGTGGTGATAAATGATACTATTGCTACCTCAGTAGCTCGGGACAGCCGAAGTTTGCCAAAGAGTTCTGATTATTTTCCTACGGCGCTATACGACAAAAGACGACACTATTGGTCTCTACATTTCTAACAGCCAATGAGATATAGGCCCTAGGCAGTGTCTTTTGTTTCACTTACTGTTCTTTCAATTTATTTTTTTTGTAAATTTGTTTGTAAATTATATGTGTCAGTGCTGTAGTTAGCTGTTTCCCTATTCATAATTATCATTACGGGAAAATTACCTGAATGTTACGTCCATTATACTGTACTACTTATCACCCCCACTTCAACCACCACCACCACCACAAAAATATATATTTTTAAAATATTGGTTTCTGTTAGTTAAGTATCATGTGCCAGTTCTGTAGTAGTATTCATTATCATCCATAAAACTAATAAATCCACCGGGCGAAGCCGGGCACTACTGCTAATAATAATAATAAAGTTGCCAATCAATTGAATGAACTAATTCGTGAGGTTTCGTTTTTGCGATATTTTAGTGACATTTTAATGCAAAGTTAGTGACTTTTAGGTAACAACAGTTGGAAACACTGGTGGAAGATGACACTCGGATGTTCTAGAAGACTCTATTGTTACCTTTCAAATAGCAGGCTGTAGAAACACACACACAACCGAGATAATTTGTTTTTGTTTTTTTTCTGAACTAGCTGCAACTCTTGTACACCATGACCTCCTTTTCATGAATGGATAATTTTAACTTATCTCATGTGCAGTCATTCTGTATTTTGTAGTGGAAGACAAGACAGCCGTAAAACTGTGGCGAACATATCGGTTCTGATTTATACTTCATGTTCTCCAAGTAAGATAAGTCTCCGAGTGCTATAGGCTGCTGTGTGTCTCTGATATCACCTCGTTTTATGAGCCCTATAAAACTCTTGGCAACAGGAAAGGGGGAACGGTTCATACATACATGCCTGTTTCGTTGAGAAATTAATCAGGCCTCCAGTAGAGTTTATGTGCTGAAGTTATGGCAAGATAAAGCCAGAGGGCCTTTAAAATGCCGTCGCCTTTACTGCATATACGGCAGCACATGATTCAAGCAAGGCTAATAAATTTGTCATATTCTCGACGTTTACCACTGCTGATTAAAAGTTAAAACAGAGGCGAGATAGCATTTACTTAGCGCAGAAAGACTGTTTTTATGACCAACCGACCAGCCAGCCATCGGCTTCAAAACCAGGAACTTGTTAACGAGCAAATAAATCATATTATATAACATTGCTGCCAACTTAGGCTTTTAAAGGTTGTGACGTCATGAGCGATTTAACCTCATTGTGATTGAGGGTTACTGTACCAATTTCACAGGTCTAGTCTCACTATAATGATTATATAAAACAGAGCTGCCAACTTAAATTAGTTGAGAGTGTGATGTTAAATGGTCCTGAGCGATTTAACCTAATTTTGTTTGAGGGTTGGAGCAACAATTATACTATCCTAGTCCCACTATTATCATATTATATGCTTGCCACGGTGGGAGAGTGGTCAACGTGTCGGTCTACTAACCCCAAGCTTGCAGATTCGCTCCTGGCCGTGGTAAGTGATTTTTGAAAGGCGGCAAAAATTACGACACCATGTCATACAATGTTGGCATGTCAAATAACCCATTCCAATTCAGTAGGCGGTGTTCATAATGGCAAAATTAATCTCGGGAGTTTCCGCCAGCACAAAGTTCCTCATTTCTCTACTAGAAAGCACTATAGTGATCAAGGAGCATAGATATCTATACAGGCTTCGGTGGCGTAGTCAGTAGCATGCTGAACTTCTAGGCCCAAGATCACTGGTTCAAACCCAGCCGAAGTCATCGTATTTTAAGAGCGTTAAAATCTTTCAGTGTGCCTTCCTTCGGAAGGGAAGTAAAACCTGTGGGCCAATGTCATAGATTTGTGGCATGTAAAAGAATCTTCCACTACAATTGGTAGTGTGTAGCCAAAATGTGTAGGTTATTTGGTTAGAAACGCTCTATCAAGTTCCAACGTTTGCCGCTAGGTGTTATTGACAGTAGCATCTGGTAGCCAAAGTGGAAACTACTTGAAAATGAACTTGTTGAGGAGCCTTCTGGCGTTCAATTGAAATGCCCTGCTATGGCCATTGGCTGCAATTCAAATATAAGAATAGTGTTGCCAACGTACGCTATTAGCGATTACGACGTAGAATGACGATTAGCTATTAAATACCATATTGATTGAGGGCTAGAGTACCAATAATACGCCGCCACAGTCTCACTATAATACTAATATTATATAGCAGTGCTGCCAACTTGCGCTTTTAGTGGTTGTGACATTAACTGATCATGAGCGATTTAATGTGATTGAGGGTTAGAGTATCAATTACACCGTCGTATTCTCAATATAATTGTATTATATACCATTGCGGCCAACTTATACCTTTAGCGATTGTGACGTAGAATGGTCATGAGCGATTTAACTTCATTTTGATTGTGGGTTAAAGTAGCAATTACACCGTTCTAGTAGCACTTTTTTTTTTTTTTTTTAAGCGTATGGCTTTTAGTGCCGGGAGTGTCCGAGGACATGTGCGGCTCGCCAGTTTTGTAGCTGCTTCGAGACGGACACCCAATGGGTGAGCTACAAGTATCGTTGGGGAGGGAAGGAGGGAAGTTGGAATGTAAGGACGAGGAGTTGGAAGGTAGCGGCTGTGGCCTATAGTTAGGGACCAACCCCGGCATTTGCCTGGAAGGAAGATGGGAAACCACAGAAGACCATCTTCAAGGTTGCCGGCGGGGGGATTCGAACCTCCTCGCCTCCCGGATGTGAGCGACTGCCATCAGTCATGCCGTAACCACCACGGCTAACTCACCCGGTTCTAGTAGCACTATATTGATGTTATAAAACAGAGCTGCCAACATAAGATCTTAAGAGTGTGGCGCAGAATGGCCCTGAGTGATCCAATCCCATTGTAACTGAGGGTTAGTGTACAGATTCATCTACGGCAGTATCATCACACGTATTCCAAGTCATCAATTTCCAGATATCATTCTCCCCTCGAAAAAAAAATCAACAAGAAGTAAAATACTTGTTTTTAGTTGGTCAACACGTAAATATACTCAATTAAATTGGACAGGGAGTTAAACTTATCAAGTCGTACCCACTAACCTGATCGCCTCCCGGATGTGAGCGACTGCCATCAGTCATGCCGTAACCACCACGGCTAACTCACCCGGTAAGGATTAATTATAAGCTCTTATAAATGTCTCAATGAGAAAGATTAGTTGACATCTTTCGTTGATCAGATGAACATCATCAGATCGGTTCGCTTAAGCCATTTTTATAGTAAACAAAGAACAACTGGGCTCGTCTACTGAGCGCTGAGACCGCAGTGACACACAGATGAGAGAACAGGAGAGAAGAGTTTCAATTGAATTTATTAGCCAAAGAAATGCTAATGACCATCTTTGTGTAGCGTATACAATGTTCAGGTTCAGTAAGAAAATATAAATAAACTATAAACTAGCAACCAATAAAACAAAATGGAGAATCGGGTGAAAAGCTAACTGAAATAGGAGATTTCTGTTACCTAGGAAGCTAAATAACCAGTGATGGACGTAGCAAAGAGGATATAAAAAGTAGGTTGGCTCAGGCAAGGAAAGGATTTCTACATAAAAGGAATCTGATGATATCCAATAACTTATAGATTTAGGTACTAGGAAGTCATTTTTGAAAGCCTCTGTCTGGAGCGTGGCGCTATATGGAAGTGAAACTTGGACTATTTGTGCAGCAGAAAAAAGAGGAAAATTGAAGCGTTTGAAATGTGGTGTTACAGGAGAATGATGAAGATCAGATGGGTAGAGTAACAAATAAAGTGGTATTAAGACGAGAGGGAGAGGAGAGATGTTTCTGGTGACTGCTAATGAAGAGAAGAGATAGGTTGGTAGGACACGCCTAAGACAACCAGGAATAGCAAACTTAGTTGTGGAAGGAAGGGTTGAGGACGAGAAATGTAGAGGCCGACCAAGGTTAGTTTATGTTAGACAGATTGTCTCGGATGTAAGGTGTGGTAATTATGTAGAGATTAAACGATTGGCTCAGGACAAGGAGGCATGGACGGTTGCATCAAGCCAGGCAATAACTAAAGATTCAGACGGTATCAACAGGAAAGCCGTTCAAAAAAACGGTTACTTTCAGTAATTCGGCCTAAATTCGATATGGTCAACTGGAAGTTGCCATTCAATTGTTTTGGTTGTCAACCCGAACTGATTATCTTGCCACGGTGGGTGAGTGATTATCGTGTCGGATGGCTAACCCTAAGCTTGCAGGTTCGCTCCTGGCCATGGTAAGTGATTTTTGAGAGGCGGCAAAATCAAGATACGCATATCATACGATGCTGGCATGTTAAGGAACCCATTTGAATTCAGTAGGCCGTGTTCATAATGGCAAAATTAATCTCGGGATTTTCCGTGAACACAAAGTTCTTCATATCTCTACTAGAAAGTGCTATAGTGTCAAGGAGTTTAGCTATCTAACCTCCTTGACTTTCATAGTGCTTCAAGGGACAACAAAATTCGACATGCAAGCAGCCCTCTGGGTGTCAAATTACAAAGCTTGCACCCGGCACCCAAGGCCATATGATATTATTATTATTACCCGCACTGATCGAGAGGTTGCTGTATTATGAGTCACTCGGATATGCTGCAGCATAAGAGAACACTTTCATACAAAGGGCAGGGTGTGGCAATTTATTGAGTTGCCTGTTTCTAAACTGAGATGTGTTGTTATGTTCGCTCCGGCCCGGGCCATTTGGCTGATACAGAGTAACGGCGTCTGAGACCGTGCAGCTAATTCCGTACCTTTGTGACCATTTGTCTTTATCAAGTCAGCGATTGGAACGCCTTGTTTTATGTAACGCTGCAATTTAGAGTTGTATTGGCTCAGTGGCCGTGGATCCTTCTAAATGTCATCATCTACTCTGCCCTAACGTGCTCAGCGCACCAAGTAGATGGTGAATAAGGTGCAGTGGGGACTAACACGGTTCGAACATGTCTGCCACGTAGATTCAGATCAGGAAAATGTAGCCTAGTATGGTTACATAGAATTTTATTTTTAAAATAATAATAATAATAATAATAGAGAATGGGGTCAGACTAGGTTGTAAGAACTAAAACCTGACAATCGACTGTTTAGCTTTCGCAGATGATGTTGCAATTTTCTCTAATTCTCATGACACGGCCACACAACAAATCAATCAATTACAGGTACAAGCAGCAGGTCTTCATATTTCGTTTGAGAAATCGCAGTTTATAACGAACATCAAGTCAGAACCCAGAGAACTTATGGTGAATGGAGGACAAATAACACAGGTAGAGAAATTCAAATACCTGGGTGAATGGATTGAGCCCAACATTCGTGGAAAGGAAGCTTTCGTGGCACGGATTAACACAATGGAAATGGCTTACCATTTAACCAAAGACATTTAGAAAACACGATCAATGTACATCAAGGCCAAACTGTGGCACTACGTTACCGTTATTCGCCCGGAGGCGTTATATGCATCAGAATGCCTGGCGATGAATAAGAGAGGCCTGGCAGAACAACTCGAAGCCAAAGAGAGGAAGATTCTGAGAAAGATCTTGGGCGCGGTCAAGGAACGAGGAGAGTATAGAAGACGACACAACGATGAACTTTATCTACATGTGGAGAAAATAACGGACACCATTCGCAAAGGAAGACTCTCCTTTATGGCCATTTAACACGAATGAACTCCGGAAGATTGTCCAATCGAATCTGTGTCTACTTTGTGGGAAAGAAAACCAAAGTGATCTGGTTTACAGAGGTGGAAAAAGACCTACAAGAACTGAGGATATCACATGAGGACATCTTGGAACGTGACTCTTTGAAGAAGAAACTTGGGAAGATACAGAGTTTTCAGCCAAAACCTATATTGAAAACCGGCAAGAAGTGCACCGAAGAACGAAAGGAAGCTCACCGAAGAAGAATGCGCGAATACTGGGCCAATGTGAAAGAACGAGGGAAAAGGCAGTTGAAATAACGTGGTCCATAGACGATCGAAACGATTATAAAAATAAAAAAGAAGTAGAAGAAATAAACATCACTGAACAAGCATACGCAACAGAACCACTTTCAGAAATAAGTTACACACATTTGAGGGGTTCCTAGAGCCAGAAACAGCGACCAAGAAGGAACAACATTGGACAGCTGAAAAGAAAGAAGCTGTAAGCAAGGGAATGAAGGAATACTGGTGCCAAAGAAAACTGAAATCATGAAGAGTTGTTTACGTGGTCCTTGGTTGACCAAAATCGATTGTGATGATGAATAATAATCCTAAGAATTTTTTGGACCACTAATACAGGGGGAATCTAGATGACAAGAAAATCCCAAGACGTATACCAGTACTCGATGAAAATCTCAGACACGTTCAGGAATAGACGATTGAAATTTTACGGGCATATCCTCAGGATGGGCAATCAGAGACTGGCCAAAAGGATTACTAACCTTGCACTGTCAATGAAAGTTAAAAACACCTGGCTGCTTGAAGTTGGAAAAGATCTTCAGGAAATAGGTATCACAGATGACATTGTACTAGACAGAGCTAAGTTTAGACAATTAGTCGATAATCACCGCTTTGCAGACCAACCAAGCACTCTCACCAATACAACCAGGTCAGAAAATCGCAAGGAATGCTACAGCGAGAAGATGAAGAGATTTTGGGAGATGAGAAAGGCAATGCCATCAACTAAATAAGTTCAATCGCGCTCCTTAGTCGGGCATGGCGAAAAGAATATAAATAATAATAATAATAATAATAATAATAATAATGTGAGGAAAGCAATGCCAATCAGCCACACTCCTCACCTTGCCTAGTATGCCTCATTATAGTGCTCCATTAGGTTTTTGTATGTATCTACTGACATAACCTGTGGCAATAGTATTTGAGCCTTTGGGCTGACAACCTAACAGACAGAATAATACTGATGATTTAATTTAATTTAATTTAATTTATTTATTAAATACTATTTATGTTACATTATTGTGATATGTCTCACGAATCTGATGACAGTACAGATTATCGGTGAGACATATTAATTATTATTTACAACATATATATAGATTATATTTCAGTATAAGAGTGCATGCATTTTTTTTGTAATGTTAATGATAAAATATTAATGTAAATAATTAAAGATACAAAAAATTACACTATGGTAGTTATATTAATACATTTATGTTATGAGTTAATGTTTGGTTAAGTAATATTTTTTAATGCGACTTATAGCTAGTTGTTTGCTGTTAATGTTTGTCAGTCCAGGTGGTAGTTAATTAAGTAGTGATGGTATAATATAATTTAGTCTCTTGAAACCATAGCTATTTATACATAAAGGTTTAACATGTTTAGTACTTGTTATGGCTCTTGTTTGTATGTTGTGAGAGACCTTATGCCTGAATCTTGGATCATGGTAGTAGAGATTCAGTACAGTAATTTGAAACAACTCTTTAATATTAAAATAAGGGATATCAGTGAAATATTTAAAGAACCTGTTTTGGCTATCTTGAAGATTATTAATTAAAGTTGTGTTTTGATTTCCCCAAGCTGCTATAGCATATCTTAATTTGCTTTCAATCAGAGCACTGTAAATTGTTTTGTAAGTTTTCCTATCTACATAAAATCGGAGATTGTAGAAGATGTAGAGATTTGCTCTTAGGTTTTTTATTATGTTTACTGTGTGTGTGTTCATTTTAAAGTGTTCATCAAGGGTAATTCCTAGGTATTTTTGTGTCGAAGTACTATTTATGAAGGTGTTACATTTGCAACCTGCCAGGATGTTTTGGTGTATGCATGATAAGCTGTGGTGCGTTAGTTTGTATTTTTCTTGTGTGAAGTGATCAACTCTGATGTGCATTATTTTAGATTTGGTTGTATTTATATACAAATTATTGTCATGACACCATCTTGTGATGTTATTGAAGTCTTCTTGAAGTCTCTCAAAAGCTGTTTTAGAGTCTTTATGTATGGTATATATAGTGGTGTCATCAGCATAAATAAATATTTTACTGTGTTTAATGGCTTCATTCATGTCGTTTACGAACAGGTTATATAGTGTAGGTGAAATAATGCTGCCTTGAGAGATACCTTGTGTTCCTTCTACTGCGTCACTGATAGTGTTATTGACCATAACTGCCATTTCCCTGTTTTTCAGATAGCTTTCAAATAGTTTGTAAGTCGTGCCTCTTATTCCAATATCGTGTAATTTAGCAAGTAGTTTATTGTGATTTATTGTGTCAAATGCTTTAGAAAAGTCAAGAAAAAGTACCATTATGTGATTGTTCTTATTTAAGGCATTATTTATTACATTGGCAAATTCAGCCAGGAGTAGTTCAGTACTTTTCCCCTTCCTAAAACCGTATAGGTGTCCCTTTAAAATATCATATTTATTTAGGAAATTCTTCATTCTCTTATCCAAGCATTTTTCCATTATTTTGTGGAGGATTGATAAAATGCATATTGGTCTGTAGTTGCCAAAGTCTAAGTGATCGCCATTCTTATATATTGGTTTAATAATTGTGTATTTCAGATATTTTGGTATTATGCCTGATTCGAATATCTTGTTTATGAGATGTGTTATGATTGGTATAGTTTTTTGGATGTTGCCTTTATGTCTTTCAAGCGTATATTGTCTACCCCAGGCGATTTGTCTGTTTTTAATTCCTTAATTATGTTTTCTATTTCATATTCATCAGTTTCAAGTAATGTAAAGGAATTCATTAATGTGTTTCTATTTGATTGCCATATGTTGATACTACAGTTATGAGCTAGGCTGTTTATTTTTTCACTAAAGGTATTGATGAATTTATTGACTATCACTTCGTTAGTATAATGTAATATTAAATGTTTGTTTATGACTTCATTGACAGTTTGTGTTTTCCGACCTGTTATATCATTAATGACTTTCCACATTCCTTTATTATCGTTTTTGGAACTATTTATCTTATTTTTAAAATATTGATGTTTTGTTTTGTTTATTAGCTTATTTTATTTGTTTCTGAAAGTTTTGTATTCATTTTTTATTGTAATGTTATCCTTGTTTCTGAGCATTGTTTTGTAAAGTCTGTCTCTTTCCTTACATTGTATTTTCAGGTCATAAGTGAACCATTGTTTGCTTTTCCTGTGTTTACGAGTTGTTATGTAAGATGCTTTTTGGTAGATTTCCTTAAATTTGGTTGTTATATTGTTATATATATCATTAGGATTTTTTAATTCAAGGCAATCTGTCCAGTCTGTGTTGTTAAGGCTTGTGTGTATTATAGTATCGTTCATTAGCGTAATGTACGATTCATTATCTTGTAATTGTGTCTTATAATTTTTTGGCCAAATACCTGCATATGTTATGTAGTGGTCAGAGATATCTGATTGTATGACTGCAGAAGTATATTGATCTAGTCTGCTACGATAGTTTATGTGATCAATACATGTTCTTGAGTCTAAATTTGGATAATAACGAGTACATTGAGTGATAAGGGGTAGGAAACCATGAGTTGCCATAATATTTGTATATTTGATAGCTGATAGACTGATGTCATTAGATAAAGTATCAATGTTGATATCTCCTAAAATGGCGTATTCGCTGTACTTACTAGTGTGTTGTGTTATATGTGTCTCCAGTTCATCAAGAAAGTCATTTATGTTAGTGCTAGGTGGTCTGTAAATGCATGTTAATCCAATCTTTTTGTTCATGTGAAGTATTTCTATTACCATTGATTCATGAGTATTGGAAATGTATGAATTGTGTGTTCTAATAGCCATGTTGTTCTTTACATATATGGCTATGCCTCCTCCTTTACGATTTGTTCTATTACAAAATACAACATTAAAATTATCCAAAGTAAATAGGTAATTATTAGATTCAAGTATGTTACTTTCTGTTAAGCAAATAATATCCAGATCATTAATTTTCTTGCCTAAGGTTATGGTTAAATAATCCCAGTTTTTTTATATAGATTGAATATTTAGAGAGAGGATATTGATTTCAGCATTATTTCTAGTCGTATTACCATTTTCGACGAAATCGGGTATATTGAGAAATGTGAGTTCATTTTGTATTCCAGAAACATTTATATTGCTATCCCAACTGTTCATAATATCAATTAATATAATAATTCAATAATAATTCTTTCTTTCTGGCGGGGGGGGGGGGGGGTACCTAATTTTGTTAATGTCTTCCTCACGGGAGATTCTCAATATACCAGATTCGTCGTTTTTTCGCGCAAGTATTTTGCCGTTTTTAACCCAAATGAATTTCCAGTTATTTTCTCTGGCCTGATTTTTAGTTTTCCATAGTAGCTCCCTGTAAAATGACGTTAGACTTTCGTTAATGAAAAACCTAGATTTAGTGTTCCCATGAGTGAGGAAATTTTGTCCTTTTCTTTTCTGTAAAAATTCATTCTTTTTGGATATGGAGTTAAATTTTACCACTATTGGGGGGATTTTGTTCTTTCTTTGCAGTGGGGGCCTGTAAACTTCCTCTACATCAAACATGTTTAGATCTACTTCTAGAGTCTCAGCAATTTTGTGGACGATTTCATCCAGGCATTCGTCTTTCGCGCGTGGCACTTCACATATTTCAATGTATTGTTGCCTACCGTTCTGTTCCATTGTGTGCACTTTCTCGTTTAGATCTGATATTATTTTGTCTTGTAGATTCTTTTCGTCTTTTAGGGTTTTTATTTCTGCTGTAAGTGATTTCAGAAGAGTTGCATTTGACTTAGTTTCCTTAATCAACTCATCATATTTCTGCGCAATAAAGTCGGCACTTTTAACACTTTCACTCACTTGGTTTTTCAGTTCACTAATCTGCTTCTTTAATTCTAAAAACATACCTTTGATATCCGAAGCGTGTATTATCTCCGTGTCCGGTGTTGAAGGTGGAGTCGCTGTGTAATCAGTGTTGGCAGCAGCTGGTAGGGTCATCGTTCCACCGCTTGCGACAACAGATGCTGACGTTGTCTTTTTGAAGCTACGGCACTGTGGACACCGCCATGACTCCTTAGCTTGTTTTGCCATACCTTTCCACGTACGTATTGTGACTGATGTACATTCATAATGATATTTCCCTTTGCATCCTGTGCAGTATACATAGTCACCATCACTTGGGAGTCCTTCTTGACAGCGGTCGCAAACCATTTCCTTGCTATACTTAAACTTTTTGCGGAGCACTCAGGCACACGTCTACTTCCTCCGGTGTCTCACTTAATAATGATAATAATAATAATAATAATAATAATAATAATAATAATAATAATAATAATAATAATAATAATAATAATAATATATATATATATATTTTTTTTTTAGGGGAAGAAATGCATTTACGCACAGAGTGTCGGGCTCCTGCTCCTGAGTAGCAGACTACCGACTAAAACTCCCCCGTTACTTCTGAACACTAGCCTGGAACCGTTTAGCACATTACTTCAGGCTAGAGTCATTTTATATTTGCCTGTAGGGCACTCTTCCGTAATGAATCATCTTCAATGGCGATCCAGGTCCGTCTTCTTTGTTCGGAGGATATCTTCAACAAAGCTTGCTACCAGTTTCCAGTTTTCCTCATTTTGTAGCATCACTGCAACAATATTGTCCGGGGATATCTCTACATCAATGTGATCTTGAAGAGACTGCCTATTTTGGTCCCGCCGTCCACAAGAGAAGAAGGTGTGATTAGCATTATCTAATTCGTTGATACAGTAGATGCAATCTGATGAATCCACCTTCCCCATCTTCTTAAGATAGGAACAGAAGTACCCATGACCAGTCAAGAACTGAGTGAGATAGTAACCAACCTCACCATGTTTCCTCTCTGTCCAAACCTGCACCTGAGGGATCATTCTCTTAGTCCATTGGCTTTGATCTCCTTGCTCCCATTTCATCTGCCAATTTTGAAAGGTTTGTACTCTTGCCGATCGTCTTGCATTTTGTAAACCCATATCAGATTTCCTCAAGTAAATGTTCTTGCGTTCTTTCGCAAGAAAAAAATGGGAATAATCCCGGCAATAACGAGAACTGCTTCCTCAGAGACCGTGCGACATGCAGATGCCACGCGCTAAGCCCCCCGCCTCTGCACTTGCGCCAGTGGCTTCCTATACATTTCCTTATCCAGGGCAACAGCCCATATTTCCGCTCCATACAGCAGAACTGAATGGATGGCTGTCATCAATAGTCTTCTCTTACTAGATTTTGGCCCACCAACATTGGCCATGAGCCGACTGAGGGACGTTACTCCTCTGGCTGCCTTATCTGCAGTCCGTCTAATCTGTTCTCCAAAATTCATTTTACTGTCGATCATGATGCCCAGGTATTTTGCTGCTGGCTGCGTCTCTACTTGAATTTGTCCTACCTGTATTGGAAGTATTGTCTGAATTCTCTTCTTTGTTAGGATGACAATTTCCGTCTTACTAAGTGCTAGAGACAGACCATGTTCCTCCATCCATCTATTGATTTTGCGCATTACCATATTGAGTCGCAACTGTGCCTGCTCGACACTTCTTCCTGCTACAAGAGCAGCAACATCATCTGCATATCCTACTAGAATAGTTTCTTCAGGCATTTCAAGCCTCAACAAGCTGTCGTATGTAACATTCCAGAGATCAGGTCCTAGTATCGAACCCTGGGCAGCCCCAGCCGTGACTTGTACTCTACGGATCCCTTCTGTCGTATCGTAGAGCAGAGCACGATCTTTCAAGTAAGAGTCTAAGATCCGAAGGAGATACCTTGGAACATGGAATGAATATTAATAATAATAATAATAATAAAAATAATAATAATAATAATAATAATAATAATAACAATAATAATAATACATGTCTCCCACGTTGATTCAGATCAGTAAAATGTTGCCTAGTACGGTTATTATTATTATTATTATTATTATTATTATTATTATTATTATTATTATTATAATTATTATTATTATCTGTTGAGTAAGACTTGAAAATGTGACCGAAGTCAGGAATCGAACCCGGATCTCCTGCTGTCCGAGTAGTTGCATTTTACCATTTACACCAACACGACCACGCTATGACCAGGGGAAAGTTGTTGTTGATTCTTTAGGGGCTTTGTGACTCTGTGGTCATGTAGCCTCGTGTACTTATGTGTGTGTAGAAGTTATCTGATAACCTGTGTCACTGTGATGTCTTTACTAGTGTGTCTTTTTGCAATTTAGGTAGGACTTGGGTAGAAGGCGGACATGGAATTAAGTTAGATACCATCCCAGCATTTTCCTGGAGTAGAAGTGGTTAACCACGGAATACCACTTCCAGAACGGCGGAGGTAAGAATCGAACCCGCCTCTTCTCAGTTTTGCCTCACGAGGCTGAATGTATCCCGTTCCAGCCCTCAGCCCAGAATTATTTCTTTGGCAGAGCCGGGAATTGAGCCCGGATCTTCGCAGTGATAGCCTAGAATGCTTGCCACCACGCAACGTGACGGACACCAGGGAAAATTTCGAGTCTTATAAATAATGGAGTGACTTGGCATGTCCACATTGGTGTAAGTGTCTAAAATCACCCGCCCGATTAGCAGAAGTTTCGAGTTCGAATCCCGAACAACCTAACATTTTAATTACACTATGTAAGATGCCTAAAGAATATTTGCACAGATGTACGAGAATACCGTATTCCATAACAACATACCTGGTGAATCAGCTACCCCTTACATTATTGTATTATGCAGCCCAACTTACACTTATTATCAGAAAGGTCGATATTTCTCTGCCTGCCTTCCGTATGGTACGAATGCAGTGAAAGCATATCATGCAAACGATAATGAACTCTATTAATTTTGCCTCGTATTAGTCTGCAGTCACATTGAGGGGGAAATAATAGTGTTCAGTATCGTTTGCAGTATATTCTAGTGCATTCGTACCAAACAGGATGCAAACAGAGAAATATCGACGTTCCTGATAACAAGTGTTAGTTGAGCTGCATAAACCAAAAATATTGGGGACAGCTGATTCACTTGTTATTAAGATCTTAATCACACGTAATTTATTTCAGTTTGTTTCACATACTTCAGTAATTGGAATCATCTTGTGTTGACCGACTGAAAGCGACAATATAGAACGTATTTTCAGACCACTGCGTAATGAACTCACCCTCGAGGACATCTCACATTTATTTTCCGTTATTTCTTGGTTTGACAAACGGTTATGCTGGTCAAGGTTTACTTCAGACATTCCTATACTGACATTTCCCTGGGGAAAATTTATTGAGACATATTTTGAGACTGTCTGGACAATTTGTCAGGATACATTTACACATGTTTGACGCATTCCAAGTGAGCGGCATGTTTTTAAAGAGCCTTGAAGCTTGTACAGTGGAGATTACTGATATATGGTCATTTATAATAGTGTTTACCATTTCGTGCCAGGTCCAGTACTTCAGCTAACATCAAGGCTATTGTTCTGGGTTTCAATCAAAATACATTTCAACCATATGTCACAAGAAAAAGTAACTCGAGGTGATTAAGATCGATGTAAGAATCTTCCATACGAGTGAACAGAAAGAAAGAAAGAAAGAAAGAAAGAACCAAACAAGGAAAAAACATAGAAAAAAACAGAGAAAACAGATAGAGAGAAACAGAGAATTACAGAAATAAAGAAACAAGCAAAGAAATAAATAAAGAAAGAAAGAAAGAATCAAACAAACAAACAAACAAGGAAAGAAACATAGAAAAAATCAGAGAAACAAAGATACAGAGAAACAGAGAATTACATAAACAAAGAAACAGAGAGAGAAAGAAAGAAACAGAGAAACAAAGAAAAAAGAAAGAGAGAAATAGAGGAACAAATAAACAGAGGAACAGAAAATTACAGAAACAAAGAAACAGAGAAACAAAAAACAAAGAAACAGAGAAACAGGCAAAGTAACAAAGAAACAGAGAAATAAAGAAACAAAGAAACAGGGAAACAAAAATGCACACAAAGGAAGATACAAAGAAACAAACAAAAAAATATAAGAAACCAAGGAACAAAGAAAGTAACAAAGAAAGAAACAAACTTACCAAGAAACAAAAGAAAGAAAGAAAGAAAGAAAGAAAGAAAGAAAGAAAAAAGAAAGAAACAAACAAAGAAACAAACAAGGAAAGAAACATAGAAACAAAAATCAGAGAAACAAAGATACAGAGATACAGAGAATTACAGAAACAAAGAAACAGAGAAACAAAGAAAAAAGAAAAAAGAAACAGAGAAATAGAGAAACAAAGGGAACAGAGAAGCAGAGAAACAAAAAACAAAGAAACAGAGAAACAGGCAAAGTAACAAAGAAACAGGGAAGCAAAGAAACAAACAAAGGAAGATACAAAGAAACAAACCAAAAATAAAGTAAGAAACCAAGGAACAAAGAAAGTAACAAAGAAAGAAAGAAAGAAAGAAACAAACAAAGAAACAAACAATTAATGAAAGAAAGAAAGAAAGAAAGAAAGAAAGAAAGAAAAAGAAATAAAGAAACACACAAACAGAGAAACAAACAAGGAAAGAAACATAGAAACAAAAAAACAGAGAAACAAAGATACAGAGAAACAGAGGATTACAGAAACAAAGAAACAGAGAAAGAAACAGAGAAACAAAGAAACAAAGAAACAAAGAATTAAAGAAAGAAAGAAAGAAAGAAAGAAAGAAAGAAAGCCTAACCGATATTATTTTAAAACCGAAGAATAACATTCATTGAGAACGTAGACTACTAGAAAATAATTCGTTGGTTTTGTAGGTGATGATTGTTTAGTGGCTTTACGACATCGTGGTCATGAAACTCCGTGTGTGGTGTGTGCAGGATTTGTCTGATAACCTGTGTCACTGTGATGTCTGTACCAGTGTGAGTAGGCTAATTGTAATTGATGTAGGAATTCCAGGATGTTTCAGGTAGGAATCGAACCTGCCTCTTCCGAGTTTAGTGTTCCCCGTTCCTGCTTTCAGATCGGAATTAAGTTTCTTGGCAGAAACGAGAATAGAACCCGGACCTCCGTGGTATTATGGAAGAATCTAAATGCTTGGGCATAGCTATAGAAAGACCAATCGATATTATTTCAGAAAAGAAGAATAATTCTGCTTGAGAACGGACTAGAAAAGAAACACAAAGATTCATCTATGGGCTACATAGTATAAAATAAATCCATTTTGACTGTCGGATTTTCCGGGTTAATCTCCAGAATTACTAGACTGATTTTGATGAGACTTTTACCAATATGTGAAGCATATTTCGGGAAAGGTTCGTATATTTAAGAATATTCATCTATCACAATAGGAGTCTGAGAGAAACGACAAGTGGAGCAAATCAAAGAAAAAGCAACGTCAGTGCGCCTTTGCTGCTTACGCTGGCTAAACCGCTAAAGATGTATCAATTTCATCAATGCTATTGTTCAACATCCTAGTATGTGAAGCATTGTACTCATTGCGATTCAGTTTCTGCTAAAATGACAACGTCGTCAGCAAATTTTATGCAGTCTATCATTCAATTATTTGAGGTTAAAATATCTGAATAGAAATCAAACCGAGGAACTTTCGGGCAAAGACTAGCAAGCAAATCAGTTAGCCGTGGCATAACAAAGTGTTGGAAGACCCATCCCACACACCGGCTGTAAAGTTGCTTTCTACGCAGAGGAGATCATACATTTTGGCGCCAGTGTGTGAAAATAATTGACGACTAAATCGTGCGCAAGGATTGTTGCCATGGAAATCATACAGTGCTGCCGAGTTGCCGCGTTCCCTGATCTGTTGTGTTAATACGTTATGGTTGTTTTAATAAACTAAATAGTTTCTCGTGTAGAATTTATGGTAGTTTTTAAAATAATGCTGTGTATACCTGGCCAGTCCAGAAGTATGTTTTGAGCCTTTATTTGATTTCGAACGTGCATTGCAGAACGTGCATTTTTAGCCAATTTTCATTTATGACAAAATAAGCTTATGAGATCACATTTGGCCGTGTGACTATATGGGTATGTATGTGTGGGTGCGTCCATGTGTGTGTGTGTGTCCCCCATAATAAGTTCTAAACGGCTAGAGATATTTCAATGAAACTTGGCAAGGTATTAGAACTATTTTTGTCAACCGTGACCGTGCCCTTCAAATGTTATTACGTCCCACCTATCCAACATAGTGGCTGTCCGAAATATTTCACCGGCATTCTATATCTCAGAAACTATTACTGATATCACCCTGAAATTTTGTACGGTGATTAAGGGCACTACTAGAAGTTTAACTATGAGGTTTTCTAAAACCTGTTAACTAAAAAACAAACATGGCGGTCAAGCGAATTTGAAACTTTTAAATAGACTATTCTCGCGATTTAACCATCTGAGCGCAGTGAAATATGGTACAGTAGATGTTTATACACTTTATACACGTGCAACTAATTTAGTTCAATTTTTAACATAAAATAAAGATGGCCGCTGTGCGCAATTTGAAAATTAAGCTTTTATTTCGTGTATTAATCATGCGATCAAAACGAACGTTTGAATAATGAACCTACGTAAAAATCGTCATCTAATAGTACATATCTCTATGGCTGACATAGGCTATATAAATACCCAACATGGTGACCATCCAAAATATTTAGACGGTTCTCAATATCTACTAAAAATCACTCCAGATATCAAGTATCTAGGAGTCACATTTCAAACAACTGCTAAGTGTTTCACAAAACATGCATTAGAAAAAGCTACACATGCAATAATGGCTATGCATGGAATAAGTTATATAAGATCCCTCAGATTTGAGACAGCAATGTCTCTATTTAAAACAAAAATACTGCCAATATTGACGTATGGCTTAGAAATTATCTGGCCGTATCTCTCAATGAAAAATCTCTCCACATTAGAAAGAGTAAAAGCAGTTTACATTAAGGAAGCAATTGAAGTTTCAAAGACAACGAGATCCAGATTAGTTCATCTACTGGCAAGAGAATCCTTCCTCATAGAAGATCTTAGGGCACAAATACATCTACCCAATACAAATGCATCAGAGAACCTATTGGCAACACTCATCCAAAAGCGAGAAGACGTATATCTGGATTTTCTTGCATCTGGCGCCATGATTGATCGATCATGGACGAAAGCAAACTTTGAAATGCGTCACGTCTATACATGAATGGCAGTACACGGCTTCCATCAGATCATTTGTCACAACAAGACGTATCATGAGCCTTCAATTACATGCAAGTGTCAACTGTGTGGACATGCATGCGATCACTATGACCACTTGGAAATCTGTACAAAATGAACAAGGACAATCAGTGATTATGCGAATCAAAATAAATTAAGTTTTTGTAAATAGTATTTTTGTAACCCTATGGCCACTTGGCTGCATTAAATGTTTAATATCTACGAATCTATTACAGCAATCAAACTGATATTGTATATGTTGGTAGAGGTAATTAACATAAGTAGGATATATGACAATGGGCTGTTTAGTTCTTCACGGAACTACTTGTTAAACACTGTTCTTGAAACCACCTGATTAAAATTTATGTTAACAATATCATGAACGTGTGGAAATGAGCAGCAATCGTGGCAACGTTGCTTTTAGTTCAACGCTTCTTCGCAAAACCGTTAGAATGTGTCTTTGGAAAAAGCAACTATACAGAGAGAAGCGCAAGTTGTGAAGCATGGTAGAGTGAGTCGTAACAAGTGATTTGAGAAATGTTCCCCGCTTCTCCTCGAACCACACCGCACTTTATGCCGGCCAGGTAAACATCTATTTCTGTGAACAGAGTGTAAAGCTGTATCATAGATATGCCTTGGCTCGCTTATCTCAATATCAAACGGGGCCCGTCCTTTATTAGAAGTAATGCAGATTGTTATAGAAGTAATATTTCAAAAAGCAAGGAGCCCGTTAAAACAGGCTATGGGGAGACTTAAAGTGCATACTCGGAATTTAGTAAGGAAGGAATATTTCCCTTGGGGACGTTATAACTCGGGAATGAGCAACACGGCTCGGGGCTAAATGGCGAGCCCCACGATTTATTGGGTTTATCTCGGGCGGCTTCGTAAAGAGCTAACTGTCTCTAAGAGTACCTCGTAAAAGTCTAAAAGGGTGTACGATGAGCTACCGAAAGGTGACACTAAGACCAAGAACACCTACTGACTTTACATCTATGCTTGTCAAGAAGGAAGGCTCTGTTCCACAAATGACTCAGGCTGGTCCGTGGAGAGTGATCACGGGCTCTAGGACAGAGTTTTCCAAGCCCCTCCAGTTTTGTTCAACCTGAGACATTATTTTGAATGTAGAGTGTATGTTGTTTTATAGTGCGGAACTACGAGATCATCTGCCCCTCATAACACAGATTAAAGTGTACACATTTGGAATGGATTTAAAATTTAGAGGTGGGCACCTAAATTGAAAAGACCAAAAATTAATGAAACAAAGAAATAAATAAAACTATTAATTATTAAAAATAAACTAAAATTACGGAAAGACAAAAATTTAGAATTCAAGAAAGAACAAGTCTTTAAGGAATCGAACACTGGAAAATTTAGATGGCTGGCCCTAACCCACTCTCACTTATATAGCGGATAACGCGATCAGCAGCCACCGCGTCATCAGCTAATATAAGTTTGAGTGTCATCTGCAAACCAAGGTTTCTTCGTAAGTCAGCAAAATCCATACACTCGGTTAAAATGTGGGCCACGATGAATACGACTCCACTGGTACAAAATAGGGGATGTTGCCTTCTCATTAGGTACGAGTGGATGGATCTTGTATGACCTATCCTTAGCCTACACAAAAAGACGGACTCCCTGAATGTAGTAAGCTATAGCAAACCGTAAGAAACTCCATGTTCAGGTTGAATGCCAATTTACTTGGTTTACTCTTCTTTAGGCCTCTCATTGCTTGTTCTTTTACTTCAAGATTTTGATCAGAATGATCACCATGCATCAACGGGTTAACCCGTTACAGCTACGCCCAGCTATAGACGGTGCATGAGAAGGTTCAGTTTTTGATGTGTAACATCTTTCCACTCGGTATCTGTGTATTTTTTGTGGGGGTGATTTTGAAAAATGAAACGGAAATGGATGGGACGGAAACAATGAGCGCGCACGGTGGCATATATAGATACCACAACGTTCTGTCGGCCATGTGCCTATGTGGAATGTATATCGCATTCGGTTTACTTCAAGGTTTGGAGGCCCCATTTAAGATATTCCAACAATAAAACATCTTCAAATTGTCGTTCTTTGGTGTGAAAATATTCATTATATCATATTTGCTGAATACCGGTCAGGATTTGGTACTGTAGTTTTACAAATAGTTATTTCAATGACCAACAGAGTTCACTGTTAACAAGGGTTAACATGTCAAATGTTACACATCATATGCGACTACTGTAAGGCTCGTATTTTTTTTTCGTATTTCCTATTAGCTATCGAGTGCCGAGTCATTCACTGACATGTCCTGCCATCTTATGGACATCATGCAGTACTATTTGAGTTTTCTACTTTTGCTTCCAGAAGTAACTAACAGAGCATCGTGTAGGCGTCTGTCCTCTACAGTTGGAGTTCATCTGTGTTATAATTAGTTAAGTTGGAACAACAAGCAAGTTCTTCTCACCATCTGGTGATTTCAGATCAAAGAATCCATCCTGCAGTAGGTAAGCACTAGTAAGGAGTAACATGTATTAGTTGCCCACTGATTATTGGAAAGAATTTTATTTTGGGCCCATTACTTGGTATGGATTTAATGGAAGCGTAGGCACAAAAGTTAATTTTGATTTGTCTCAAAATGAAAATTAATAAAAACGTACGATATTTAATATGGAGAGCGTGATGGCGCTGTGTCTTCGCTGCTCGTGTTTCACCCGGACGGCCGCAGTTCGAATCCCGGTGACGGCGGGGTGGAATTTTCACCTGAAAAATCACGTGGCGTCAGGAAGGGCATCCGGTGAAACAAACAAGATGTTCAGTAAAGAACATATAGCCTACTTTCTCCTAAATGCATGGGTATTGTTATAACTCTTTGTCCTTTTCAAGGAGTATAATTGAATGTTGGTTGTAGTAGCTTGTTGAAATACAACGTGCTATAGGGATATTAAACATGAATATGAGGTGCCCTTTGCTAGTGATACCTCTGTAAAAAAATTCATTCAATTCGGTTCCACCGTGTTTGAATTGATCTGGGAAATGGATTTGCACACATACATGGCCGCTATTTGCAAACTATTGGGCTGATGATCTAGCAGTTTGGTCAGAATATGCTTCCCACATAAAGATTTGTTGTTGCAAAATTTGGTAGAGACTAGATTATTAGGTTGGTCGTAATTACATTTTAGCCTTTAATATTTGGGTGGCCGCGATTGTTTCCGTCAAGATGGCCGTGATATAAAACATGACACTGAGGTGGCCTTTTCTAGTGCTACCTCTGTACCAAATTTCGTTCCATTCGGTTTCACCGTGTTCGAATTAATAGGGGGAATCGATTTTCACACAAAGATGGCCGCCATCCGCAAAATATTAGGCTAATGACCTATTAGTTTGGTCAAAGGATGCTCCCTCCATAATGGTATGTTGATGCAAAATTTGGTAGAGATCGGATGATTAGGTTAATCGTAATTTGATTTAAGCTTTGAATATTTGTGTGGCCACCATTACGTTTCCTTCAAGATGGCGGCGATATAAAACATGACACTGAGGTGCCCTTTGCTAGTGCTACCTCTGTACCAAATTTCATTCCATTCGGTTTCACCGTGTTCGAATTAATAGGGGTAATAGATTTTGACACAAAGATGGCCGCCAACCGCAAACTATTAGGCTAATGACCAATTAGATTTGTCAAAGGATGCTCCCTTCATAAAGGTATGTTGTTGCAAAACTTGGTAGAGATCGGATGATTAGGTTAGTCGTAATTTGATTTAAGCTTTGAACATTTGGGTGGCCGCCATTACGTTTCTGTCAAGATGGCGGAGATATAAAACTTGACACTGGGGTGCCCTTTGCTAGTGCTACCTCTGTACCAAATTTCATTCCACTCGGTTTCACCGTGTTCGAATTAATAGGGGTAATCGATTTTGACACAAAGATGGCCGCCATCTGCAAACCATTAGGCTAATGACCTATTAGATTTGTCAAAGGATGCTCCCTCCATAAAGGTATGTTGTTGCAAAATTTGGTAGAGATCGGATGATTAGGTTAGTCGTAATTTGATTTAAGCTTTGAATATTTGTGTGGCCGCCATTACGTTTCCTTCAAGATGGCGGCGATATAAAACATGACACTGAGGTGTCCGTTGCTAGTGCTACCTTTGTACGAAATTTCGTTCAATTTGCGCTCACCGTGTTCGAATTGATAGGGGGGGACAGACATTCAGAGTACACACACTCACACACACACACACACACAGACTCACTTTTTTTTCGCCCTGTAGTGATCTCATAAGTCTACTTTCATTTTTTGCAAAAATCGAAAGTAGGCTAAAAAAGGTACAGTCAGTCCGAGAGACTAGACTTTATATCATTTCAATTGACACATGCTACAAATGCTACACATGTTAGAAAGGATCAGGAGGGCTTCTCGCTTCGCTCGAAGCCCCAGGACTCTTTCAACAGACTCCATTACGCATTAACTTAGGCTTCCCGCGCGGGAAACGGAGAGCAGGAGGTGCACTCTGCTGCATGACGTCACGCACTCGCCGTCTCCGTATCGCATAACGCCAGACCCCAGGAGTAATCTCAGACTCGGTGCATATGCACTGAACAACATGATGATGTCATACACTCCGTAACCGTAACGCATAACGGTAGACCAACGATGAAGTCGACAAGATCATTTGGAATGATAAAATGAGCCTGGTTGGCTCCGGCAACCCAAAATAATTGGGAAAAGCCGTGGAAAGAATGTAGGATATTTAATGTGCATTGAGATTGAAAATGACCCCTGAATAACACTCGATAAGTTACAAGTTATGGCTTTCAAGGTTTTGCATCCGAATGAAGGAACTCAGCACTCTAAAGGTTAAAATGTCATTTTCATTGCATCTTACCGTGTTTGGTTCCTATGAAAATAAGCCATATTTCTTTCAGAAATGCAAGAAGGAAACAGTCGATATTTTCTGAGATTCAATGAGAACCTTTCCACCGCATGCAGATCTTTTTGCTTTATAAATTAAGTGGAGAATTTTGGTAAATGTGCCCTTTCCTCTTTAGAGAAGCAAAATCACGAGGAATGTTAACAAGATTCGTTATATATTCTCCTTGTATTGTTTTGGTTACTATTCACTGGTTTATTTACACCGAATAAAGTCATATAAGAATATTTAACAATGGAAGTGAAGTTGCCCTCTTACCACTCAGGGCCCCTCAGCATGCCCTGGCCCTGGGGCCACCGCCCCACTTGCCCTCTCCTCGGGACTCGACAAAGGACACAGCAAGTTCACTACTCGTGAACTTATGAAAACATAAAAACAAACTGGTAATAATGTTATCATGTTGGATGCCATTTTCTGTGTAACCTTAGTAAAGGAATTTTCAGTCGTTCAACACGATTGTACCCAATTATAAGGTGCGTTCAAAAAGTAACGAGCTGGAGGCTGGAATGCGCAAACCGGTGACTACATTGGCTAATCGTGGCGTGTGTAACGAGGTGTGGTTCCGACCAGAGCGTGGAAGGTCACATCCCGTCGCTAGAGGGCACGCGTGCACGTCACGGGACGATAGAAAGTGAGCAGCAGCATGCATCAATCGTCCAACGCTGCCAGTCGCATTGCAAACAGTGACATGCAGGCGTCAACCGAAGAACAAAGAGGTGTTATTCGGTTTCTGACAGCGGAAGGAGTAGGAGGAACGGACATTCATCGCCGAATGTCACAAGTGTACGGCGAACACTGCATCTCCCTTGCAAGGGTCAAGGCGTGGCACAAGCGCTTCAGGGAAGGACGGGTGTCGTTAGCCGATGATGCCCGGTCTGCCCCCCACCCCCCACCCCCACCCCACCCCCACCCCCCCCACCCCACCCCCACCCCCCCACCCCCCACCCTGCAATACCGATGACAACGTCCAGCTGGTTGATGCACTCATTACCCAGGACCGCCGAGTGACAGTGAACACCATAGCCACCATGGTCGCTCCACGACAATGCACGACCTCATTCGGCCAACACAGTCGCGGCACTCCTGCAGAAATTCAAATGGGAGGTTCTCTGTCATCCTCCATAGAGTCCAGACCTCTCTCCCTGTGATTACGCCATGTTTGGTCCCCTGAAAAGGGCTCTGCGAGGCCAAGGATTCACCTCGGTTGTCGACGTCCAGCTGTACGTGCGGAACTGGTTCACATCGCAGCCCAGGGAATTTTATGACACAGCCATTCACCACCTCGTGTCACAGTGGGACAAGTGCCTCAACAGCCAGGGCCAATACTTTTAACATACAGGTGCTGGTTTCTGTAATTATGCCTCCGGTTCGTTACTTTTTGAACGCACCTTATATAATAGGAGTTATGCCCCAAACCCAGAAGAAAGTTACAAGAGATCAACACATTCACTTGGATAACCTATTCTATGTTGATTAAGGTCCTTACAATATGTACACTTATTAAGTTGCAGAAGTTTATTGTAAACGTGCCAAAAGTGTCAAGATTGTTAGTTTTGTGTGATTGTTCTTGTGATGTTGGTAGCTATTGACCTGCAGATTTAATTGTTTTGTGTGATAATCGGTTAGTAAATGTTCAGGTTGGTGTTTGTAACTTGGAATGAATTAAAGAACATAGCTGGCTATTTGAGCGATGTGCTATCCATTCTTGTGTAGCTGCTATCACTAACACAGTGAATTGATATGCTTATTCACCGTAAAATGGGAGTCCATCCCTCTGGCATTCACATGAAGTATATCTAGAGTACCTCTTGGTATAGTGGCTCGCATTTTTGGAAGTTTTGCCTGATGTCCATGTTCGATTCCCAGCTCTGCTTATAAATTTATTTTTGATCTAAAGATTGAGACGGGTACACTCAGTCTCGTGACGCAAACCGGGGAAGAGGTGGATTAATCTCAACCACAACACTTCTAGAAATGGTATTCCTTGGTTTCCTACTTCTACTGTAGGAAAATGCTGGGATGGTTCCTAACTTTAACGTCACGGCTGCCTTTTCCCTAATCCTCGCCTCGATTACAAATACACACACTACTGTAGGCACCACAATAACACAGGTGGCTTCGGTGGTGTAGTTGGTAACATGCTGCCCAAGATCGTGGGTACAAACTCGGCCGAAGTCGTCAGATTTTTAAGAACATTAAAATCCATCAGTATGCCTTCTTTCAGAGGGCAAGTGAAGCCCGCGGGCCCATGTGATAAATTTATGGCATGTAAAAGAACCTTCCACTAACTACAATTGTGTGAAGCTAAATTTGTAGGATACATTTGATGAACGATCTATCAAGTTACAACGTTCGCCAACAGTTGCTAGTTATGGTGGCATCTAGTACCCAACTGCACAGCTAGGTGTCGTTGACGGTAGGATTTGGTATTAAAAGTATGAACTACTTGAAATTGATCGTCTGCAGTCCTTACCTGAATTACAGATAATCCATACTAATACAGCCATCACAATTAACACCAGTTAACATACCGATTCTACACACACACAAAGTTAACGGGGCTACATGACTGCGTCGTCGCAGCCCCTAAACTGAGGAACCAACCAATTATTGCAAGTGCTGGGGAACTTAGCCCCAGTCATAGTCCCTAATGATACAGTTACAGAGGGGCCGATAACCTAGATGTTAGGCCCCTTAAAAAAACAATCATCATCATCATCGATACAGTTACACACACTGCTGTAGTTGTTTCAATAACACAGGTTATCAGAACAATCCCACTCCTACCAAAGCATGCGGAGTTACAAGGATGTCCATAGCTTTGATATGGAAGATCAACATACTAGGAGGCACCAAGCCAGTATCCAAATCACACAGCCACTAAATTACTCCTGTTGGGTTATCAATTAAATCTTCCGGTTACCAGGCTGCAACGGGAAGCTATTTAAATCTTCAAAAATCCCGACAATTTTAATGGGAAGGATGAAATCGGAAGGAAGAAGGATCCCAGCCCTTAGGAATACCAAGATCAAGATATGCCACCCATTGTCCCTGCCTTATCAGGCAGCTTTTATCATTTTAAATGATCTTGTCGACTTCGCTGGGGACTGGCGTTACGTTACGGTGACGGGACGAAATGTACCGAGAATGCACTGAGGTGTGTGACGTCATAGTACCGCTTGAGCTTCCTCCTTTCCCCGCGCTCCCCGGTGAGCGTGACGTCATCCAGCCAGCTACTGTGCCCAATCAGTCACGGTAGACTGGCATCGAACTCGGGTCTCATCAGAGAAGACCAGGCACATGATTATGCCTAGAGTCGAACCATTGATCTCTGAGGGGGAGCAATTACAGGGAACCCAAAGAGCAATGAGAGGTATACTGACATATAATATTGTAGCATGATTTCACGACCTATATGTGAATATCATAGCAGTTTAAGGTGAAGAATTTTAGCCAAATGCAAGGAAATATACGTTTTCTAAGCATACAAGATCGAGAGGAGGCCAGTTTGAAGTTTTACAAATTGCAGTTAGCAAGTGGGTGGAGACCTTAGGCGCCGAGCGCACTATTTACGTCTGGACCGAGGAGACAGCCCAAAATTAATGACTCCGGTATTCACCGCTTGACAACGATGGAATCGGGAGTAGGGATGATTGCCCACGGAAATTAATTAGTTACAGCCAAGTGGAGCATTGAAATGGAGTGAAATATACACCCAGGTGAATATATTCACGGAGAGGTAATTTAGGAGTGGTTTTTCACCTAAATTAAAGCCTATATCTCCAAATGAACGCATTACAACCTAGCCTACGCTCGAGAGCAGTGATTTTGTGACCAGCCAAAGGGGAACCACCACGATGGCGTCCTGACGCGCTGAACTAAGGCAATTAATTGTAATTAATTGGCCGAAGCGATCGCCGGCACGCGAACGTTTATGAAACCTCCACACCTAAATAAACAAGATGTATATGTCATTTCGGCTGAAAAGGTATTATTTCAAGAAAGGAGCCGCTCTCATGTGTCCAGTGGACTATTTTGTACGAGAGACCTTTATATGGGAGGAGCAGCTCACACCAAGCCAGTTGTTCTCCAGTCTTCACCAGTTCATCTCAAGTTATTCTACAGTATACACGTAACTAAGACGCTGCCTGTAGCGCGCCAAATGTTAAAGTATCAACGCTCGGCCGTTGAAGAACAATAGAAGCAAGTCATACAGCTTCATAAGTATAATCATGAAGTGCGTCAAAGTCAATTTAATACAGATATTTATCTATTATCTGACGCAAATATAAATTCGCCACAGCGAAAGAGTAACTTATAATGTTTTTGAACATTACACATACCAGAAGGTACTGTCAGAGTTGAATATGACATTATCATCAGGATCACTACAATGATGGGAGCTTGGGAAGCATTGCCACTTCATCTTGACAGTGAGCTGAACGATATTGCAGGTGACGAGGATCGAACGTCCGTAAACGCTTTTAGATTTTCACGGAGACCAGCGGTTGGCGTAATTGCCTCGCATCTCTGAGATCAGGCGTAGGAGAAGTCCGATTTAAGGAACAACCTGTGAAGTAGTGAATAAGTGTACATAAATTTTGTAATAGTGATTTAAAAGTGTTCATGTGTATAGTGATTAATATGCATTGTGTAGAAGTGAAAGAGGCCACTGATAAGAGTATGTTTATCAGGTGGAAAATATGTGAAATTAAGTGTTGTGAAAAGTATAACATGATGGCTTAAATCAAGCATCATGGTGGGTCGCAGGGTGAGCTGCTGGCACTATCCAGCGAAAAGGAAAAAGTGAGTACAAATTTACAATGTTATTATAACTAAATAGTTCACCATGTAACGATTTATCACTTTGAGAATAAGATGTAACAGTCACTTGCTGAACGAGTTTTCACCACTCGTCTTGAATAAAATATGGCTTGGAAGGGGATTTGTTTAGGGCCATTCAGGCCGAAAATAGTGATGGATGTAACGGTAACGTTAAATGAATAATAATAATAATAATAATCTGGGGTCGGCAACAGTAAAGGAATAGGCATTTTTTGGCCTAAATAACGTTCAAAGTGTGTCATGTCTAATATAAAGATACTGTATTTTGGTAAACAGTAAGAAAGTAACGTGGAATATAGCGAGATACGAGAGCTTTTTCAGTGTCAGTGAAATGTGGAATGAATATGTGATATGGTCAATCCTAAAGGTTATGTTTGAGGACCATTAATGTAAAGTAAGCCAGTAAATTTATACCTTGTTGTTAGGAGCTATTTAAAGCTTTGGCTTAAGTGGTGTGACAGAGAGAATGCGGGTGCCTTAATAATTGAGTCATCTATGTGAAGTATTGTTTGAAGCCGCATATTGCGTGCAGAAATAACGTAGAATCCAGTGATTTACGTAAATAAATAATTGCGGGGACCAACTAGTATAGCTTGCGCGTTAGGTGAGGAGTTGGCTAAATCTACGAGTAGTATCGTCCTTGAGCATACTGTATTATTCACAGCGAATTGGACAGAGCCTGTCTGTATCCATCGTTTGCATGAATTATGACCACGAATGACGTCCGTCGAGACGCAGTGAGCATGTGTATAAATGATCTACCCTGAGAGGTAAGGATCATATTCGTCGTTTAGGAAACGCAGATTTCCTTATATTTTATTGAGACATCTGCTGGTGAAAATCGTGGATTTTCACTATGATGCGCGTCCAAGCCACAGTAGTCACCATAGAACGGCAAGGCTATCACCAGAATCATCCCCAGCCATGAATGTTAATAAGGAGCCGAGTTGAGCCCAATGCACTAATTATAGGTGTTAAATAATTAAATGACTCTATTACTTAGGAACCACACCTAGCGTAACTCTACTGTACTGCGATTGTAAACAAACCTGACCTTGACAGCAGATGAGAGGAGGTGGGGTAGTAGACCACTTCTGCGGCGGCCATCTTGACTAGCCAGCTGGAACGAATTTTATTGCCTGCTAAGGGGAGAAGGTCGGTCGACCAGTCCCTTGTAAATTAGAGTCATAATAGGACACTGAAGAATCTCGATATTTCAATATGCAATTAAGATATGATTGTTATGATGATGCCAATTGAATTAAAAGAGGTGTTGCAATACACATACGTTGTTGGATCATAGAAATCAGATAATATTTGGCTCAGTTATTCTCTGAGGAGGAAAACTGAACCAAAATAATGTAGGCATCTTCTTTTGGAGTGCATTTTGCCAGTTCACGCTAATTTATGCAGACGGGTATGTGATTTCTAAGAACATGACACATTTGTAACGATATAAGCCCGACAAGACCCAGAAAATCGTTGTATGGTGAAACTATAAAATATTCTATCCATGTTTATTTTGGAAGGGATAAGTACCACTGTTTTTAAAGCGTTCATATTGATGGTAAGAAGGAAGATGATTCACTCGACACAACAAATATTTGTTAATGAATGCAGAAGATAATGAATTTATGCTGATCAAAGTAAATGCCATAAGAAACGGAGTAATGTTTTATTAATGTCATTTAGATGTGATATGTGATTTTTGTGTTATGATACTCCAGTTAAGTAATTGTGTCACATGATGAACACTATGGAAACCCATAGAAGTCTGAAAGTATCATTGATAGGATGCTAGAATTAGATTTGAGTGCAGTGTAGCACTATTTTAAGAAGAAAACTCACAGAATAACCCTATTTTTTTATTTGTGGGAATTAAATATAATTTGTCCTTTATTTGTATTTGTTGTACAGCCATGATTTTAGACCAGTAAATATTTTATTTTAGGAATATGTTGTGTATTTCATCTAGAGTAGTTACCTGGTAGACTCAAATCCTGAACATGTGGTCGTATGGTGGGCAGGAACGTCCCATACCTCGAAAGACCGTGAGTTAGCTGGGATACGAACACATGGTCCACATTATGACAGTTGTGTACACTACCTCGTTTGACCTTGGTTTGCACTTGTTTTTTATCTTTTTCTTCTTCTTCTTGCATCGTTATGCCCGACTCAGGAGCACGGTTGAACCTGTTTAGCTGATTTGTTGGCCTTCTTTTCCTTCCAGAATCTCTTCATCCTCTCGCTGAGCGCCTTTCTTCGGTCTTCTGTCCAAGTTATGGTGGCCCTGGTGTTGGGTTTGTCTTCAAATTGGTGATTGTCGATTAGGGTTCTGAATTTGCATCTGTCCTGTATAATATTCTCTGAAATGTTGATTTCCTGGAGATCTGTTTCAATTTCACGTAGCCAGCTGTTCTTGGTTTTTAGTGAGAGGGCCAAGTTGAGAATTCTTATAGTCAATCTGTCATTGTTCATTCTGATAATGTGCCCGTAAAATTTCAATCATCTTTTCCGAAAAGTATGAGACATTTTTTCACATTGGCGATATATTTCCTGGGATGACTTTTTCCTCCAGATTCCCTCTATAAAAACTGGGCCAAAAATTCTTCGTAAAATTTTCCTTTCTTGTTTTTCAATCTCTTTGGTTAAAGGTTTGCCACCAATGATTACGGTTTCTGATGCATATAACGCCTCCGGTTTGATTACTGTATTATAATGTCTAAGTTTTGCTTTCCGAGATATTGATTTTTTGTTATACCTATTCCAAGTGATTCTGTAAGCTTTCTGTAATTTGGAAATTCTCTCTTTATTTGCTTCACGGTTTAAACCAGCGGGCTGAATAATTTCTCCCAGATATTTGAATTCGTTCACTTGAAAGATTTTGCTGAATTTAGGTCTCATAGGTTGTCCGTCTAAGTATCGTGAGGCTCCTTCCATGTACTGAGTTTTCTCTTTATCTTTTATCTTTTTATCTTTATCTTTTTATTTTTCTTTAATTGTTTTTATTTTTATTTATTTTGACTTCACGCAGCATTTGTAGCATTTGTAGCATTTCAGACTGACATCAGTGTTTTTCGTGATTATTACAAAATTGGTTCAAATACATCCGTGAATTGCGATGAAGGAAAATCCAGGTATATATCAGCTTGCCGGACCCGTTCTGTTGAGGTAGCAAGCCTGCCGCTCACCTAGAGGCTCCGGGTTCGATTCCCAGCTCCAGCAGGGAATTTAGAAACTGACGTTAGGGCTGAAACGGGGTGCACTCAGCCTTGTGGGGACAATTGAGTATCTGTCTGACCGTGAGGCAGTGCCCTGGTCACGAAAACCAAGATTGACGTCTGAGGGGGCCCGATTCGCTGACCACGCGTCATCCCACGATGTGCTGGATGGGCAAAGGTCACTTGGTAGGCGTCTCATGGGCTGAAGTGCCACAGGCTTTTATATATCAGCTTAGGCTTTTACGGCCGGAGTTAGATTGGATGAATACGTTTCCAGGGTTTCTTGTCCGTGATCTACTAAGGGGTTCACTCTCCCAACGTTTCATCGGATACTGCATCCAGCATCTTCTTGTGGTGGAATTGATCTTCACTTGAAACGCTGGAAAATTCACCTCAACAGCTAGACTACTGTCAATAAGCCGAAATATTTGTCCACCTCATCCCTCTATAAAGTAAAATAATAATAATAATAATAATAATGTTATTTGTTTTACGTCTGTTTAACTACTGTGACTTTTAGAGACGACGAAGTGCCGGAGTGTTGCCTCGAAGGGGATCTTTAAAAACGTGCCAGTTAATCTACTGACACGCCTCCCTCTCATTTGCGCACCCTAAATTGCCAGATTTAGTTATTAGGAAGTCACTTTTGAAATCCTTTGTCTGTAGCGTTGCACTATAGACCTATGGAAGTGAAACTTGGACTATTGGAGCAGCAGAAAAGAGGAGAATTGAAGCGTTTAAAATATGGTGTTTCAGGAGACTGATGAAGATCAGATGGATAGTTAGGTTTACAAATGAAGAGGTATTAAGGCGAGTGGGAGAGGAGAATGTTTCTGGCGACTGATAATGAAGAGATGAGATAGGTTGGTAAGACATCGTCATACTAGGACATGCAGGAGTAGCAAGTTTAGTTATGGAAGGAAGGGTCGAGGACAAGAACTGTAGGCGTAGACCAAGGTTAGAATATGTTAAAAAGATTGCCTTGGATGTAGGGTGTGGTAGCTATGTAGAGATGAAAGGATTCGCTCAGGAGAAAGAGGCATGGAGAGCTGCATTACACCAGTCAAAAGACTGAAAACTCAAACAACATCAAGGAATGGCAGATGACCACGCCAGGATTTGATCCTGCAACTTTGGGCACAGCAAGCGAGAACCTTACAGCTGAGCCACGTAGCCAGCCGTAGAAAATACAGGGCGCCAGGGAATGTTCTCCGCAGCGCTTACATGCTGCTGCGAGAGGTAGCATCAGCAGTTTAGTTGGCAGCACGGTGTCCTTGACAGCGGCACGGTACAGTGAAGGCCACTCGTGTGGTCTGTGGGCTGTCAAAATCATCAGAGTGTATTACAGTAAGCGAGCGTTCAAATAGATTACTATTGGAAAAGTGCAACAACATACAGGCGGTAATGTTTACTACTCAAAGCTATTTGGTGGAATTTGTTTTCCGCGAGGGCGATCGGTTTAAAGAAAATATAAAACTAAAATTTCAGGCGCGGTTTCCTAATACAATGTGTTCAAACCGGGATACCATTCGGAATTATTCTTTTTAGTCGATTTACCCTCTAGGTTGGTGGTTCCCACGGACTCAGTGAGGGAACTCACCACTACCGCCTCTATGGGCAGTTCCCTGGAGCTTGGAACATCTGGTCGGTGTGGTTGCAACTGGGGAGGTGTGATCAGCACTTTGTCCAGGCGGCCTCACCTACAAAGCGAACAGGGGCCTCATGAGGAATGGGAAGGGAAGATTGGGATGGATAGGCTAGGAAGAGGAGAGGAGGTGGCCGTGGCCTTACAGTAGTTACCATCCCAGAATTTTGCCCGACGACGAAGTGGGAAACCACGGAAAACCACTTCGAGGATGGCTGAGGTGGGAATAGTACCCCCTCTACTCATTTGGACCTCCCGAGGCTGAGTAGACCCCATTCCAGTCCTCATACCACTTTTCAAATTTCGTGGCAGATCCGGGAATCGAACCTAGGACCTCCGGTGCGGCAGCTAACCATGCTGACCGCTATGCTACGGAGGCGACACAGTTGGGGATTTGATAAGTAAATTTCGTGTGACCGGCTCAGTTCACGATGTACCGGGAACAGGCAAGACTACGCTTTTAACAGACGAAAAACTTCATGAAATCTCCGATATAATGCTGCGTAGTCCAAGAAAATCAACACGCAAATTAGCTCAAGAAACATGAATTTCTAGTAGGACAGCACGTAAAGCTGTAAGAGTCAAACTTTAGTTGTATCCTTATAAAGTTACCGAGGGGGCGTGGTGGCGCAGCGGTCAAGCTGTATGTCTCTCACCAAGGCGGACCGGGTTCGATTCCCGGTCAATACATGTGAGATTTTCGAAGTGAAATGCCATGTCCTGTGGTTCGGATTTCGCGTGAAAAGGAGGTCCCGTGGCTCATGATCGCGAGATTAACGGTCACGTTAAACTACAAGCTTCCTTATAATGTTACCGTTTTGATACAAGCGGCAGCCGTGCTGCCAACGTAAATGACGATGCTACCTCTCGCAGCAGCATTTAGGCGCTGCGGAGAACATTCCCTGGCTCCCTGTATAGGTAATAGCCACATAGTATAATATTACAATATCACTGTACAACTCCTCAACACTCTCACATCTGTGCATATTCACTTATTGATAGTGTTCTATTGGTGTAGTAATCTAAGCGATAGCGATCACAGGGTCGTTTTCATAGTGATACGTGCTACCCCTAGTACCAAGTTCGTTAATTGGATCAAAGTAGGTAAAGCACAATACAAATGGCCCTTTAAAGAAATAATAGCTTTATTGCAGGTCAGAAATATACACCGTACAATAAACACTTAGAAACCAATTAGCAGTCTCACTCAAGTCTCTTCTTCTTAGAGCATTTTTGCCCCTTACTCTTGGTCACGTAGTTTATCCTCCACTAATTAGGACCCGTGTCCTCGCTGAAATACCTTTACACTTCCATGAGTACACAAACTACAGTTACTTACGTGAGTCTGCTACACACTGCTCTGCAAAAATCTCACTGGGTTTTGTAATCCACACGTCAACGTAACACTTCTATCGCACTGGGAAGAACACACTCGCACGGCACTTCGCCTCAATACTTCTGTCGCACTGATAAAAACAAACACTCACTCAAAAACACAGTCCGTCATCACCGGCCAGGATCGCTCTTTATATATCGGGGCTGATGACTCAACGATGTTTCTAGAGTAGACCAGGGTTCACACCTTCTCAAGATTTCCAATACTAGGCGAGCCACGAACCTTCTGGACCATGCCCAATTGATCTTACAGCCCCGTTGCGTAAGGCGCTGGTAACACAGTCAGGGATAGCCCTAGGCGGCCTGAGTCACGCCGGAAGCAGCGAATCTGTCTGCCACTCATAACAATAGCTTACATTCACACTCTGCATTTGGTTCTTGAAAGAATATATTGTTACAGATAAAATGGTGGAAACTATGAACTTCCAATCTTGTGATAACGTGTCTTATCTCGAAATTTTCCCTTGTCCATGCTCGGTCTATTATCGCTCCTGTGCCATAGAAGTCATGGAAAATGTTTTTTCTTGATTAGTGTTCTTATTAATTTGTCTGATGCGCTGGCATTACCAGTAAACGCCGCAGGTCTGCGATGAGAAAAGTTTCTTTTGCCAGGATATAAACGGGTCTTAATCGTGTAGCCTTTGCTATTCCCAGTGTGGACAAGCTCTTAACCATAAGATGTGGCTGAATTATTTCTATGCCATAAGTCAGTGTTGGTATTACTTTAGCTGTAATTAATAACAAAACTTTCATGTTTTTCAGACAGTCAACACGATTTTATCCAAATGAGATGTATTATACCCTAATCCTAAAAATAAATGACATGAGATTAATAACAAGAAGTTCCGTGACGAACTTAAGAGCCTACGTTTCTTAAAATTTAAGATTCATGCCAATGATTAATCTATATGGATTTATCTAGAATAGTGACGAAATTAAGTTGCTAATATAGAATTTTCTAATTAGTTCGAAATACTGTATACCTGGCATAATGTAGCATAATAGAGCACTAGATTTGGCAGCCCTGGTGACTGAATATATTTGTACACAATACAAAATTTGGTTGAAGTATAATGGATAGCATGGACGTTACATGCAGTTAAACATTGTATGTAACAGCGCGCATAAAATCATGTTGGCAACAATGTCATCCATGTATTGGTCTGAACTAATCTGAAATAATATGATCCATAGTTGTGCCAGTTTTGAATGAAATCCATTAGTTAGTATAGAAGTTACATGCATTTTAAAATAGGACCTATCAGCAGACTTAGAATCATGTTGGCAGTACTGACGTATATTAGTTACTCCAAATTAATCTAGAATGTCAGGTATTATACGTGTGCAAAGTTTAGAGATATTGGCTTGGATACTTTCTGATATATTGATATTAGGGTAACAAAAATAGAGACAGCATTTATTAACAGTTGGCAGTTCTGGTTGCTCTTAAGAATACGCATAGTCATATCTGTTATGTTACACATAGCACATACGGAATTTTGTTGAAATCCAAATGATAGTATAGAAGTTACATGTATTTGAATTTGGATCTCTCAGCAGGCTTAGAATCATTTTGGTACCACTGGCGTATATAATTTAATCCAAATTAATATAGAATGTCAGGTACTATACGTGTGCATAGTTTAAAGCTGTCGGCTTGCATACTTTCTGATATATTGGTATTTGGACAAAAGAAATTGAGAGCATTTATTAACAGATGTATCAAAGCTACAGCTATTGACAAACTCCACAAGCTAGCGGGGATTGCTCCTCCAGATGTAAGGCGTGAAGTTGCTGCCAAACTTGAGAGACATAAAGCAGAACATAACACTGATCATCTGTTACATGGTTACCAGCCACCAATTAGTAGGCTCAAATCTAGGAAGAGCTTCATGAGAACTACTACTCCCCTCACCGGTCAGCCTGGAGCAGCCAGATTATCTCAGTGGACAGCAAGATCTGATTGTAATGATTGGATGGCTCCTTCTGAGACCCTTCCTCCTGGTGGAAATCAAGTCTGGAGAGTGTGGAAGTCCTTAAATCGGCTCAGGAGTGGCGTCGGACGAACTAAGGACAACCTGTTCAAATGGGGCTTTTTGAAGGAATCTTCCACCTTGAGTGACTGCGGGGAGGAACAGACAACTAAACACTTAATTAATTGTCCTAGTTGTGCTACATCATGTTCCACACAAGAGCTTGTTGATGCTTCAGACAACGCTGTTACTGTTGCACAATTTTGGGCTGATATTGTTTAGTTTATCATCTAAGATTTGTGCTACAGTGTATTTATATTCTATCAACCTTTGGTTTGTTTCCTATGTTTCTTTTTGCTGTGCTTATGACTCGAAATAAATAAAACAGTTGGCAGCCCTGGTGGCTCTTAAGAATACGCTCAGTTATATCCGTTTATGTACACATAGCACATACGAAATTTGGTTGAATTCCAATTGATAGTGTAGAAGAAGGTATATGCATTTAAAAATTGGACCTCTCAGAAGGCTTATACTCATTTTGGCAACACTGCCATGTATGGCCTCCTGGAAATTAAACTGAATTACTATTATCTATACGTGTGACAATTTTGAAATAGCTCCCTTTCGTACCTTCCAATATATCCAACATGGAGCTCAAATTTCAATTGCGATTTTTTTTAGCAGTTGGTAGCACTGACGTCTTTTTCAAATACGGCATTGAGATAATCAGGAATAGATCTTTACTCCTACCAAATTTTGTTTCGATTGCTGCAGCCGTTTAGGAGTTGATAGGGACACACACACACACACACACACACACAGCCAGACAAACAGACAGACACACATTTGCCCGGATCGCTCTCATAATTCTACTTTTTCCTCATTTTTCCAAAATGTGAAAAGTAGGCTAAAAAAATTGCTTCGAACGCCATAATTTAATTAATAATATGGCTCTTTCCAGACTAAGGCCATGCCGATATAAGATTTCCTGTCAAATTCTTTACGCCATTCTCGAGTTTGAATGTTTCTGACTCATGGTAATCAGTATATTCGGGTGGATCAGTAGGGTAAAATACATCCTTGTAGAGTTGCATAACTGAATTGTGGAACTACTATATATTACTGCCGAGTAATGGGATTAAACTTAGTAATTGTCAGCAAATACATCCATTTCTACATGAAGTTAATCGACTCCAATAAGTCTTCCTGTAGATGAATTCTACTCTCTCATGATGGATATATTGCGGTGTAGAACAGCAGTTCTCTGTCACGATTCAATTTACATGTGTTAAGGAAGAGCCGTACATCAATCAAGTATATCTGAAATGAAACTGAAAGGATTGTACAGAATCTCCTACCACATGCGAGTCAGTGCAGAACAACTGTTTGCTTTTAGCTGTGGTATGAGGTGGGCGATATGAAAATCACCTGCCAAGCTACTGTACTGTTAAAACCTTGCTACCTGGTGTAATCCTTGGTGGGGAGATCAGACCAAAGGTGAAAATTCAGTTGTTTTTATGACGATTGAACACACCGATATGGTCTATTTTACGATGTCCTGGACATTAAATCTTGGGGGATTAACACGCAAGTTATAGAGAACGTATATTATATACATTCTAGTATATAATTGAATTTATTGGCTCTCTGTATAATGAACGACTGGACGGATTACATTGCCGTATCATACAAATGTCACGCAGTTTATAGTTTCTACGACGGTAACGTTATTTATCGCACTCGAGTTACGTTAGCTGTCATCTATTAATTATAGTACGCCAGTAAATACGTCCGCATGCTATTGAAACCGGGAGACAGGCTTCAAAAAAGTACAATTTTTATATACTTGTGTTGTGGTATAATCTTTGAAAGTCATAGATTTAATACATAAGCTTATTTATTTCATATATTTTTACATGAAAGAGATTAGTGCCGTGATAAAGTACAGATTGTCTACTATATAATACTTAGAATGCATTTATAAATAACACACAAAAGAGGTGGATATACCGTGCTGTTCAATGTGATGAAGAATAGCATTCCCGCTATGATATGAGGTAACTCAATCATGACGTAACGGTTATTGACAGCTGCCTCGTAAACCAGACACTGCCATCTATACGGCGAGTTGGAGTAATATATTACGTACGTGCGTGGTTTGACATGAACATAAATGTAACATACTGACTTAAGAAGCACTTTACGCAGTTAGTAGCGGCAGGTATTTGAAAACAGTTATAACTTTCAACCCATAAATATAATCCTGAAAGTAGGCAAGTGAAGTTGTAGAGGGATGTTCTATTTGTAATTTTCTAACACAAACATAACAATAATAATATAATAATAATAATAATAACAAAAAATATTTTTACTGGTTAGGAATGAGTTAACTTCATGTATTATTTGAGGTATTAAATTGGAAACACTCGTGTTGAACGACGGAAAATATTTCAAATTTAGTTGGTTGGTTGGTTGGTTGGTTGGTTGGTTGGTTGGTTGGTCGGTTGGTTGGTTGGTCGGTTAGTTGGTCGGTTGGTTGATTGGTTGATTGGATAGTCGGTTGGTTGGTTCCTCAGTTTAGGGAATAAGAAAACGCGGTAATGTAGCCCCGTGTACTTTGGTTGTGTGTAGAATCTGTCTGATAACCGGCGTTAATTTTGCTGGATGTATTAGTATGTGTTATCTGTGAGAAAGGTAAGGACTGCAGACGATCAATTTCAAGTAGTTATTTTGCAAGCAAATGCTGCTGTCAACGACACCTGGCTTCGAACTTGGCTACTAGATGCAACCGCAACCAGCACCTGGCGACGAAGGTTGGAATTTAATAGAGCGTTAATTTAGTTTCACAAAATTATAGTTCGTGGAACGTTCTTTTACATGCCATAAATCTGTGCCATGGACCCACCAGCTTTACTTCCCCTCCGAAGCAAGGCATGCTTAGGGATTCTAACGCTCTTAAATAATCTGATGAGTTCCGCCGGGTTTGAGGCCGTGACCTTGGGCATAGACGCTCAGCATGCTACCAACTACGCCACCGAAGCCGCCCGCATGGAACGTAAAACAAACTGATCACCCAACGCGTTGGTTGTTCATCACATCTACATTTTGTTTCGCGCGTTTCTCCGCGTATTGGTACTTGAAGATTACATCCGTAACATTAAAACAGTCAGAAATACTGATAGGGTATAATATAACTCCTTTAAGGCATTGCATTTTCGGTAACATTATTGCTATTTTTAGCCTACTTTTCACTTTTGCAAAAATGACGAAAAAGTAGACTTATGAGATCGATCCGGGCAAATGTGTGTCTGTCTGTCTGTCTGGCTGGCTAGCAGTGTGTGTGTGTGTGTGTGTGTCCCCTATCAACTCCTAAACGGCTCCAGCAATGGAAACAAAAATAGGTAGGAGTGGAGATCTATACCTGAATATCACTATGCCGTATTTGAAAATGATGTCAGTGCTACCAACTGCTGAAAAGTCGCAATTGAAATTTCAGCTCCATGTTGGATATTTTGAAAGGTATGAATGGGAGCTCTTTCAAAATTGGAACACGTATAGACAATAGTATTGCAGATAAATTTAGAGGAGGCCATACATGGCAGTGTTGCCAAAATGATTATAAGCCTTCTGAGAGATCAAATTTTTAAATGCAAATAATTCCCACCCTATCAATTGGAATTCAACCAAATTTCGTATGTGCTATATGTACATAAACAGATATGACTGAGCGTATTCTTAAGAGCCACCAGGACTGCCAACTGTTAATAAATGCTCTCAATTTCTTTTATCCTAATACCAATATATCAGAAAGTATGCAAGCCGACAGCTTTAAACTATGCACACGTATAGTACCTAACATTCTATATTAATTTGGAGTAACTTATATACGTCAGTGTTACCAACATGATTCCAAGCCTGCTGAGAGGTCCAAATTTATATACAGGTAACTTCTATACTATGATTTGGATTTCAATGAAATTTCGTATGTGCTGTGTGTACCATAACAGATATGACTACGCGTATTCTTAAGTGCAACCATGGCTGCCAACTGTTAATAAATGCTGTCTCTATTTTTGTTTCCCTAATATCAATATATCAGAAAGCATGCAAGCCCATAGCTCTAAACTTTGCACACGTATAGTACCTGGCATTGTGGATTAATTTGGAGTAAATAATATACGTCACTGCTGCCAACATGATTCTAAGCCTGCTGATAAGTCCAATTTTAAAATGCATGTAACTTCCATACTCACTAATGGATTTCATCCATAATTGGCAGCTTGTCACGGTGGGTGAGTGGATAGCGTGTCGGTCTACTAACCCCAAGATTGCAGGTTCGCTCCTGGCCGTGGTAAGTGTTTTTTTTTTTGAAAGGCGGCAAAAATACGACACGCTTGTCATACGATTTTGGCATGTTAAAGAACCCATTTGAATTCAGTAGGCCGTGTTCATAATGGCAAAATTAATCTCGGGAGTTTCCGCCAAAACAAAGTTTCTCATTTCTCTAGTAGAAAGCGGTATAGTGTTCAAGGAGCTTATCTAACCTCCTTGACTTTCATAGTGATTCAAGGAACAACGAAATTCGACATGAAAGCTACCCTCAGGGTGTCAAATTACAAAGCTTGCACCCGGCATCCGAGGCCATACGATATTATTATTATTATTATTCGTAATTGGCACAACAATAGATCATATTATTTCATATTATATCTGACCAATACATGCATGACATTGTTGCCAACATGATTTTACGCATGCTGTTCGATCCAATGTTTAACTACATGTAACGTCCATGCTATCCATTGGACTTCAACCAAATTCTGTATTCTGGACCTTAAGAGATGGAACAAAGAATATATTCAGTCACCAGGGCTACCAACTCTAGTGCTCTATTAGGCTACATTATGCCAGGTATACAGTATTTCGAACTAATTAGAAATTTCGCTATTACCAACTTAATTTCGTCATTATTCTAGATAGAGTCATAATTATAGATTAATCATTGGCATGAATCTGAAATTTTAAGAAAAGTAGGCTCTTTAGTTCGTCACGGAACTTCTTGTCCCCCCTTGTTTTCGCTTTGTTACATTTGTTTTCAAATATCTCAATATACTGAATACCGTTTGACGTTCAACTGATAAACCAGAACACAGTCAAAGCAGTACGAGAAGGAGTGGGACGGGAAAGCAAGCGAGAGGGGCAGACATCTAGTCTTCCACCAGCATCGCTGCAAGGCCGTTTGCGCACGGCGTGCTGTATGAACATAGATCACACAAGCAACGTAGAAGGCCTAATGAAAAAGAGCAATCCCCAGATAGACTACATAATTTATGCTACACTGGTACAACGTACATCTACATATTGTTCTTACAGTATTTACATGTTTTACAACGATATTTACAGTATTACATATTTGTACATATATTCTCCCTTCATTTTATTCCCCATTTGCATGAGAAGTTTTTGATGTGTAACATCTTTCCACTCGGTTGCTGGATATTTTTGTGGGAGCAATTTTGAAAAATGGGACGGAAATGGATCGGACGGTAGTGTGTAAGACGCACTGCCAGCTGGATCGTATCCCTCCTAGCTGCTGTGGAATGTATATCTCATACGGATTACTTCAAATTTTGGAGGCACCATTACAAATATTCCTAGAATAAATCATCTTCAAGTTGTCGTTCTTTGGTGTAAAAATATTCATTATATCATATTTGCTGTGATTCTAGAGATCTTGGGTCCGATTCCCGGACGGGATAGATATTTTTGCTACGAGATTATCGTTTTAAACGATATTTATCATTTCAATATGACTCATTTTAACAGAATCCATATGAAATTACGTGTAGGTCTGTGAATCAAGAGGTCCGGGAACTGGGCAAGCCATTCATGATCTACTGCTGTGCACATTGCATTTACCCGCAAGTTGGCCTATTTATAAGGAATTTAAGGTTATGAGCGGTGTCGCGTCTAATAATCTAGTTGATCCATATCGTATTCTTTATTTAGGCTAGTGCTGGTGGAAGCTACAAATCATCTAATAAAATGAGTTCCGTATTATAAACTACAATATCTGTAAAACAATAGATTAACATTTGTGCCAATAATATTATAAAATACCGGTGTATCAACAATTTACAATTTCACGTGAGGTTTCATCTATGTCAGATATTACACATCATATGCGACTATTGCGAGGCTCGTAAAGTTTTTTAAAGTAATTTATTAAGATGGACTCAAACGAGCTTTAGATAGTAGGCCTACTGTAGTTAGCTCTTGCTATATTCAGCCAAAGATATTTCCCTCCTAGCACACACAGTCAAATGATATCTTTCACAAGGTTATTATTATTATTAGCGTATGGTACAACACAAAACAAACAACATAAACAATATACATACAATAGGTAACACATTACAACTATTACAATCATGCAAGGGAAAGGGTGTTCAAAGATTAATGTCTAATTCATCTTATGGCTTCAGTAGAGGCTATTACAAAGTCCTGTGTTGATCCAGTGAATGCCCTACTAATACACTCAGTGACAATATGGTTCATAGTCTGTCTAACTGCACCACAATCACAGGTTGGGGAAGATCGCATGCCCCATTTAAACATCATTGATCCGCATCTCCCGTGGTTAGTGCGGACTCTGTTGAGAGTTACCCATGTCTTGCGGGGCAAATCAAATCCGGCTGGCATATTTTGAATGTTGAACAATGCCTGCCATTGCATTGGAGCTATGCTGTTCCACTCTTTTTGCCAATCAGCTTTTGGATCATAAACCTGCCTAACCAGTTCCTGTGCTGTTTGAATAGGTGGAGATCTTGACTTGAGACGGCTATATCTGGTGCTAGCATCTTCATGAATGGGGAGTTCAGGATTGGCCAATATCTTGTTGTATTCCCTGACCAAGTTGTTCAGTCTTCTAATTCTAGGCGGTTCTATGTGACTAAGCACAGGCAACCAGAAAAGAGGGGTAGATTTTATTGTGCCACTAATAATACGCATTGTCTCATTCAGGACTGTGTCCACCTTTTTAACATGAGAGCTGTTGACCCAAACTGAGGAACAGTACTCAGCTGTTGAAAGTACCAGTGCCATCGCCGAAGTACGCAATGTAGTTGCAAACGCTCCCCATGTGGAGCCACAAGGTTGATTGCACAGTACACTTACGCAATTGTAGCTTGGCTCATGAAACATCTAGTTTTGACAGATTTTGTGGTGGAAGCCGTGAATCGCGATTCTGGTGAGGACATTCCTTTACTTTTGATTTTCATTCTTCCATCTGCTATCCATCATTGTGTCTGTAGAGTAAAATTCTGGTTGTATTTCTTGGCGTCTCTTTACCCTGGTCTAGATAAGAGTCATCGCTGGATTAGTTTATTTATTTATTTATTTATTTATCGTATGGCTTTTAGTGCCGGGAGTGTCCGTGGACATGTAGCTGCTTCTAGCGGACACCCATACGGTGAGCCAAAAGTTCTGTTCAATTTCAAGTAGTTCCAACTTTCGCTATCAGATGTCAATGATGATGAACTGTGGAACTTTGATAGAGCTTTCCAACGAAATCTAACCTAGAAATTTAGCTTCACACAAGTTTAGTGTGTGGATCATCTACATGCCATAAATCTATGACATGGGACCGCCGGCTTTACTTCCCCTCGGAAGGAAGACATACTGAAGGATTTAAACGCTCTTAAAAATCCGACGACTTCGGCCGGTTTTGAACCCGCTACCTTGAGCACAGCAGTTCATCATACTAGCAACTACGCCACCGAAGCCGCTTGATTAGTATTTTTCCGAGATAACTGAATTCGTTGTTCCTGTACATGAAAAGATCCTCTCGCTATTTCGTTGACGAGTCTGGATGGGGCTGATCTTGCTACTCCTAGAGTACTTTTAAAGTGTATAAAAACATTATTCATGTATTTATTTCAGATATTATAAGGCCGACCATTCGCCGCCGGTCGCCTGCGCGTGAGTATTCGAGCTACACAATATTACATGACTTCCCACCTCAGTTGTGTGTTGTGTCCACTGTTTTAAGCACTTACACGCACATCATGAAATCAGGTTAAGGTAACTTACTCATTCGTCACAAAATAAACGAAAACCGATTCCTCCTTTGTGCCAGCAGGAACACGTCAAGGCGAGAAAGATCGCTACCATTTTACGATAAGCTACAGAATACAAAGATTGACAGGGTGCAATCCGAAAACACTGAGTCCTTTCAAGCATCATGTAGGGTAGCGAGCGAGGCTTCCAGCAACTCACGTGGTGGAGAATGCCATGAGGTAATGAACTCAATGTCAACACGGGCAAGTGGCGGATCCAGGCCTGCGGGTCCCTTGCGATATGATAAGGTGGGGCCCACGACAATAGGAAATTAAAAAATTAAAAAATCAAATGGAAAGAAGATTATGTAAACTATGAATATTAAAATATTACTTTGCCACTTTTTTCGGCTGAAGTCTTCTAACATTTCACTGAATCTAAACTTGCTAAACGGTCAAGAGAGATCATAGCTGCACTGAAAAAAAAATGAAAAAAAAAAAGAATTATACATTAGTTTGAAAAGTTTGAAAAGTATAATTAATTAATTCAATTTAAAATAATCCATGGGGTGGGGCCCCCCGGACCACTCGGCCCTGGGCGGTCGCCCTCCTTGCCCTCCCCTAGATCCGCCCCTGACACGGGCCTTGAGGTTCTTTAATTGTTCAACGAAGGCAACAACGATCCAACATTCCTGTAAAATGTCGACAATAGGTGGCATAATGAAATCAACCGGCCACTATTCTAAGCGTTCGAATATCGTCACCCTGTCAACTCGAGTACAGCATTGAGACTCAATATACGCATGCATTGCGCGTGGAGACATTGCACTATTCTGTCGACCAAAGTATTATGTGTACTCGAGTTAGAAGATTGTGTGTGACGTACCCAATAGACCTACATAAAATCCAATAACATAATCATTTTTGTCGTTCTATTTTACGTGAGTTCATGTAGGTTTGGAATTTTTAGTTTATATTTTAATATTTTTTTATCGCAGTTGGAACACAAAAAGTGCCCGTTTTGAAGGGTGTTTCTACCATGCGTCACATTTGAGAATTATTATCTCAAAAACCCGTCATCAGATCGAATGCAAATTTTAACAAAATATACATTGGAATGTCGTATAAATAGTTTATTAATTTAAAAATTTTCGTGTCCAAGAAACAAAGTTGTTATCATTTTTGTAAGGTAACATTTTCTCGGCTTGGGGTGGTTGGAATATGTAGTTCTTGGTCGCGTTGTAATCCTTATACATCAAAAAGTTATGCTGCATGACTTTAAAATACGTAAATTAATTCACTTATTTTATATCGGTTTGTATTTGAACGGGGAAGTAAGACCTCGCCTCGCTGGGCAGTGATGGGCTCCATCTCAGTAACGCTGTACAGCTTACCCCGGAGCGGCTAGCTGGTGAACCGTGTGGTAGCTATGTAGAGATGGAACGATTAGCTCAGGACAGGGACGAATGGAAGGCTGCATCAAACCAGTCAAAAGACTGAAGACTCAAACAACACAACACAACTTAGTCGTCAGATTTACCCACCCAGGCAAGCACAGGAGTAAAGGAGAGTATTTCCATGGCTGGCTTCTCTCACTTCTCTGTTATTCTCATACAATCCGGCGGCTTCGGTGGCGTAGTCAGTAGCATGCTGATCTTCTATGCCCAAGATAGCGGGTTCAAACCCGGCCGAAGGCGTCGGATTTTTTAAGAGCGTTAAAAATCCCTCAGTATGCCTTCCTTCGGAGGGGAAGTAAAGCCGGCGGTCCCATGTCATATATTTATGGCATGTTAAAGATCCTTCCACTAATTACATCTGTGTGAAGCTAAATTGGATAGGTTAAGAATGTAAACAACGCTCTTAGGTTTCTACGTTCGTTGCCAAGATCCGACTGCGGTGGCGTCTAGTAGCTAAGTTCTGAACTAGGCCTGGTAGTCCTTGATGGTGGCGTTTGCCGGCGAAAGTAGGAACTATTTGAAAAATTCTAAGTTGCAGTCTGTACTTTAATTAATAAACAGATACACACACTAATACAGTCATCACAATTAACACAGGTTATCACACAGATTCTACACACACCCAAAGTACACGGGGCTACATGACCGCGTTGTCGCTGCCCCTAAACTTAAGAACCAACCAACCATCATACAATCCAAGCGAAAGCAAATTGGTGAATAACAAGAAACGTGAAAGACGCAGATATTAGCAAAAAATTATTAAAATCAGATAATATCCTATTCATTGTATTCTAAAATAGTTAGATTTGACTAACGCTCTTAGGTTCCAACGTTCGTCACCAGGAGCCGACTGTGGTGGCATCTAGTAACCAAGTTCAGAACTACAGTAGTTGTCGTTGACGGTGGCGTTTGGTACCAAAGGTTGAAACTACTTGAAAATTGAATGTCTGCAGTCCTTACTTGAATTTAAAAAAAATCCTCTCGGCACGCCGGAAGGCGGAGGTAGATTTCACCGGGCAAACTAGGGGATAGGCTATAATAGGCAAAATATGCAGGTTTTCGTAGGAGGATCAGACCTCATTTATTGCGAGAAAGTATTTTACAATTGGAGGTTAATTAACATTTTTTCGTCTTTCTATGCATATTTCTAACATTTTACTGTCTTATGGGGATGGTAACCTTCTTGTCATTTGGGGTTCATTTTTTTATATTATACTTGTGATCACACTGTCCTTATGCAAGGTTTGGAACTAATGTGTAACTATCTAACAGTCTGTTACTTCTTCACGCAAAATTTTATCTCCCGTAGAGATGTTGGTTGGTTCCTCAGTTTAGGGGCTGCGACAAGGTGGTCATGTAACCCCGTGTACATTGGGTGTGTGTAGAATCTTTCTGATAAAAGATGTTATTTGTGATTACTGTATTAGTCTGTAATTCAGGTAAGGTGTGCAGACGGTCAATTTTAAGTAGTAGTACCTAATTTTGTACCAAATACTAACGTCAACGACACCCAGCTGTGAACTTGGCTGCTAGATGCCACCGCAACCAGCAACTTGCAACGAACGTTGTAACTTCCCCTCCGAAGGAAAGCATGCTGACGGATTTTTAGCTCTTAGAAAATCCGGCGACTTTGGCCGGCTTTGAACCAGCGACCTTGGGCATAGAAGTTCAGCATGCTACCAGTTAGCCGCTTCCCTCATAGTCAGATGGAACTAGAAGTTCCGTGACGAACTAAAGAGCCTACTTTTCTTAAAATTAAGATTCATGCCATAGATTAATCTACAGTATATGAACCTATCTAGAATAATGACGAAATTAAGTGGATAATATCGAAATGTCTTAATTAGTTCGAAATAAGGTATACTAGCCATAATGTAGCCTAATAGAGCAATACAGTTGGCAGCTCTGGTGACTGAATATATTCTTACTTCCATCTCCTAAGGTACAGAATACAAAATGTGGTTGAAGTCCAAAGGACGTTACATGGATTTAGACATTGGATCTATTAGTACACGTAAAAGCATGTTGGCAACAATGTCATGCGAGTGCTGGTCAGAAATAATCTGAAATATTATATCCTTTTGTGCCAATTTTGGATGAAATCCATTTGTTGGTATAGAAGTTACATGTATTTAAAAATTGGTCCTATCAGCAGGCTTAGAATCATGTTGGTAGAACTGACGTATATAAGTTACTCCAAATTAATGTAAAATGTCAGGTAATTTACGTGTGCATAGTTTAAAGCTGTCGGCTTGCATACTTTCTGATATATTTGGATACAAAATAGAGTGCAATTATTAACAGTTGGCAGCCCTATTGGCTCTTAAGAATACACTCAGTCATATCTGTTTATGTACACATATTACATACAAAATTTGGTTGAAATCCAATTGATAGTGTAGAAGTTATATGCATTTAAAAATTGGACTTATCAGAAGGCTTAAAATTATTTTGGCAACGCTGTCATGTATGGCCACCTGGAAATTAAACTGAAATAGTATTATCTACATGTGTGCCAATTTTAGAATAGCTCCCATGTATACCTTCCAAGATATCCAACATAGAGCATAAATTTCTAGTGCGGTTTTTTAGCAGTTGGTAGCACTGGCATCTTTTTCAAATATGGGCCTGAGATATTCCAGTATACATCTTTACTCATACTAAATTTGGTTTCGATTACTGCAGCCGTTTATGAGTTGATAGGGGGGGGGGCACACACACAGCCAGACAGACAGAAGGACAGACAGACAGACAGTCAGACAGACAGAAGGACAGACACATTTTCCCGGATATATCTCATAAGTCTACTTTTTCCTCATTTTTGAAAAGTGTGAAAAGTAGGCTAAAAATGAATGTGATCTCGTCAATGGCGTTGTCTTGGCAACCTCTGATAGATCATCCCTCATCAATTTAAAAGCGTTGTTATGGTAACCTCTGATGGCACTTGGCATTTTTTTAAATTCCGAAATCATTTTTCTCATCCCTTGGCGTAATGGTGGGTCATATAAAAAAATCTTTCAGACAAAAGTTTTAGGTAATTATTAGGGGAATATTTTCCATTAGGTACGGTTTTGATATTGTGCCTATTAAGAGAGATATGATTAATGTTTCCCGAAAAACCCACTTTTTTCCACCCCTTTGGTCAATGGTTGGTGCTATCAAAAAACTTATTTGACATAAATTTTTGGCACTTATCCGACACATATTATGAACTTTGAATGGATTCGATATTTCACGTATTAAGAGAGTTATAGCGAAATTTCAATTTTTCGAAAAAAGCCCCCCATTTTCACCCCCTTCGACCGATTTTGCCCATTAACGAACTCGACCGAGATTTTATAGGGATACATGTTATGTAAAAATTCAAAGTGATTGGTGCAAAATTACGGCAGTTATCGTGTCCACAAAAAACTGATATATATATAGATAGATAGATAGATACATATATACATAAATTATATATAAACTTTTGAACTGACGGTGGTTTTGGGGTCTGGGGGATGTGAAACGCGAAGATATGTCGAAATTTTCCGTAAGTCGAAACATGGTACCCATTGCAATAGTTAGCTTTCTAATGAAATCTACCTAACAGATAACACACACTAATACAACCATCACAATTAACACCAGATATCAGACAGATTCTACACACCCAAGGTACACGGGACTACATGACCGAGTTGTCGCAGCCCCTAAACTTAGGTACCAACCAACATTCTAAAATTATCCGCAAATTCAATCTAAACATTATCCGCAGCTTTTCCGCTATCCACACAGCCAGGCAAACTACGATTATATCCGCAGGGCGAAATATTTTGTGGATATCCGCATCCACGCAGGGCGTTATCTGTAGGCTCACTGTGCATTGGGGCACCATTGCGCATGCAAATTCCAACAGCCAAAAAGGAAAAAAGGAAGCTTGTAGTTTAACGTGACCGTTAATCTCGTGATCATAAGCCACGGGACCTTCATTTTACGTGGAATCCGAACCACAGGACATGGCATTTCACATCGAAAATCTCACATGCATTGACCGGGAATCGAACCCGGTCCGCCTTGGTGAGAGAAATACAGATTGACCGCTGCGCCACCACGCCCCCCCCCCCCCCTCTCCCAGACAAAAAGTAACGGCCGATTTGTACTAGGGAATTAAATCTTGGGTCAATAGTAACAGAAAATAACAACATAAGAGAAGAATTATATACCAGGATTGCAGCTGGTAACAGGAGTTACTATGCGTTAGGTAAGGTATTCCAGATGAGAAGCCTAAGTAGGATTCTGAAATTAATTATCTATCGCACAGTAGTGAGACCGGTGGTGACCTATGCTTCAGAGGCATGGACTATGACGCAAGGGGATGAGGAGTTATTACGAAGATGGGAAAGGAAGATACTTAGGAAAATATATGGGCCAGTGAATGATAGTAGATTTTGGCGAATCAGAAACAATAGAGAGACCAGAGAACTATATGGAAAACCAGATTTAGTAGCCGAAATAAAAAGCAATAGACTGAGATGGCTAGGGCATGTTGAAAGAATGACGGAGAACCAGATGGCAAAGAAAGTCTTGGAAGGTAAAACTGATGGGCGTCGTATGAGAGGTAGACCAAGGATAAGATGGTTGGATGACGTAGAGGATGATCTGAGGAGAAGGGGAGTAATAAGATGGAGAACCACGGCCGTGATCCGAGAGGAGTGGGTTGAGATTGTCCAGGAGGCCAAGGCCGAGATCCGAGAGGAGTGGGTTGAGATTGTCCAGGAGGCCAAGGCCGTGATCCGAGAGGAGTGGGTTGAGATTGTCCAGGAGGCCAAGGCCGAGATCCGAGAGGAGTGGGTTGAGATTGTCCAGGAGGCCAAGGCCGAGATCCGAGAGGAGTGGGTTGAGATTGTCCAGGAGGCCAAGGCCGTGATCCGAGAGGAGTGGGTTGAGATTGTCCAGGAGACCAAGGCCCTACATGGGCTGTAGCGCCCAGTAAGTAAGTAAGTAATTAAATGTTGATGATAATTGTTGTTCTAAGGGGCCTAACATCTAGGTTATCAGCCCCTGATGGTCTGGGTGGTAGCGAAAGTGAAAATGAAATGGAAATCATAACGAAAATTAAGACTGAAAATACTTAAAAAATTGAACTCAGATTGAAACGACGCACAAAATAGAGATTGGAAATCCCTACTTACAAAAGGGAATTCAGAAGAAAATACTCACAAAAGGGATAGATCGAAAAACATGCACAAAATATAGGTTAGGTTCAAAATACGTACAAAAAGCAATGTAGAGTCAAAATACTTACAAAATGCAATTGAAATTCAAAATACTCCCTAAAATGTCCTGCTTCTACAGAGAGTCCAGTTTGTATGTATCGGAGACCCTCGCTAGCCCGTTCGCCCGCGGCGCGAACCTGTCTCCCGGTGCCGTTATGCGGCGCCCGTGCGGCAGTGAGTCATTGAGTATAGGAATTTGTACTTACCTAGTTCACAGCTGGTGCTGAAAACGCTCGCCATTCACTGCTACACATCGCTGGCACCTTTTTATGAAACTGGCATTTACTCTCTGAAGTTCCTCAGCACCAATTGACTGTATTTCAGCTGTAATATAGTCTTTGAGCTCATTTATAGTGTGAGGGTTTCTCGCATACACTCTATTTTTAAGCGTCCCCCACAAATAAAAGTCACATGGTGATAAGTCAGGGCTTCGCGGGGGCCACACGTTCCTACTTATAATCCTAGTACCAAAAATGCGGCGCAATTCTGTCATGGATGCTTCGTCATTGTGAGCAGTGGCAGAATCTTGTTGAAAATAAGTTGACAATCGCTCTCCGTAAGTCAGTTCGTCAAAACAATTAGTCAAGGATCACATTGAAGTACAAATTTAAGTACAAATTCCTATACTCAATGACTCAATGCCGCGCCAGCGCCGCAAAACGGCAAAGTGTCTGGCGGGAGACAGACTCGCGCCGCGGGCGAGCGGGCTAGCGAGGGTCTCCGATACATACAAACTGGACTCTCTGTACATTGAAAGACTTACTAAAAAGCAATTTAGATTGTCAATCCCTACAAAATGCAATTGGGGTTGAAAATACTCGCAAAATGCAATTTCGATCGAAAAGAATCACAAAATGCAACTTAGATTGGAAATACCCACAAAATGTAGTGTAGATTTAAAAAAACGCTGAAGATAATTGGGATACGCGGGGAGCCAATTAACAAAACTGTGCGTGAATCTTAATTTGGAAACAGAATGAAAAGAAAACTAGAGGTCTGACCCGTCAAAGAATGAGGGATCAGGAAAGATGAGACAAGGACCTATTAAGGTGGGAATGCGAAAGACTCCCTAGGTCTCGGATACCCTAATACCGTCGGGGTCGGGAGAGAACAAGAGTTGACCAAGATATGTCGACAGGAAAATAGACGGTGAGGAGTCCGGCACAAGTAAGTGGAAGGAATGCCGGACTCAGATGGGGTCCCGTGGTCGCCAACCCACATCCCACAAGTTGTGAGTCCATGGAGGAGGAAGTAAATGTGACTCCCCACCCAATCTAATTGGGTACACCGATGCTGGCCGACTGAAGAGATACTACGAATAATGAGTGAGCATTTGTATTTACATGAATTTCCGAGATCTACACATAACAGAATATCTTTGAGTAGGCCGCTTGCAGACAGTTTGTTGAGTTCCATGTTCCCGTAACCTTTATCATAAGCAGGGACCCGGAACAGAACGTAACGCGGAACGGAACTCTTGTCTATGTGGAACGGAGAAATTCCGTTATCTCCAAGGTTATTTCCAAGTTGTAACGTTACCGCTGTCTGTTCCAAGCGTAACGTTACCGTCCTGAAACGGAACTGATTCTGAAACCGTACCCGGTATCTGGAACAGTGGAATGTTAGCCGAGCCTGTACCGGTACAGCGTATTGGAGACGGGTGGAACGTTACGTTGTCCCGTACCGAAATGAACAGAGGAATATCCGATACGTTACAGTTCGGAACATTCTACTTATAATAACGGAACAAACAGACGGAACGGAACGTTACAAATTTAACGGGATTGTATTGTTACAAGGCTGCATTATGACGTCTCAAGGTCAAGCAGAAGGCGTGCGATGTAGCTGTTATTTTTATTGGGACGACGTGCATGCATTTACTCACTCAATCCCATTTTCCCGCTCACCTCACAGCACGCCAGCCTTCTGTTTCAGCTAATGTAGAGATCCTGTACCCCAAAATAAGCTGCGCGACTCCGTCCCCTTGTTGTGATCGGTTGATCAAAATTTCTTTGGGATACCGTACACGATTTGTGAGGTAGGGCAATGGGCAAAGCACAGTGCTATCAAGCGGTTCCGTGGCACATTTTCCGTATATAACTAAGTAGATCTAAGTTGCAGGAACACCGTAGTGTTTGTTTGTTCTTCAACGTTATCACCGAGACATGAGGTTTGAGACCACATATAAAATTTATACAATTCAAGCTGCCTGGAGTTGGAGAGGGGAGTACAGACGATTCTCTAGTTTAATCAAATTTTTGTTGGCTTACATATCATTGACAATCATTTCATGTCTCTGCTTTCAGAATAAGGCTATATTATGACTACCCACATCGTCACTCCAAGAGGACAGCGAAATACTTATTATTAGACTATTGTTATTATTATTATTATTATCATCATTAGACAGTTATGTTATTATTATTTTCATAATTATTAGTCAATAATGATTATTATTAGTATAATATTATTATTATATTTTTCATTATTCTAGACAATTGAGTTTGTACAAAAATTCGCTATCCAGCAACAGAGAAACTACCTTATACTATCGGGGCGCAGTTAGCCTATTATTAGGAACCGGATTCTTAGGTTCTTATCTATTTTTCCCATACTTCTAAATACTTTTACGAATCACACTGAAATTCCGTACTACCTAATAAACTAAATAATACGCGAGTACCTAAAAATAACTAATTGCAGTTTTGTACCATTTATTGTAGTATATTTCAAATTTTGTCCATAATCCTTGAAATTAAATGTGAAGATAATGTTTACTCCTAGCTCCAGTCGATTGAAAGCAATCCTACCTAATGGAAAAATGAAATATTTTCAGCACTTTCCAGCTTATATATTATTGTTTGGTTATTTACCGAGAGGAAAGAGCGAATAAATCTCTTATTATTCCCAAGAATCCAATATAGTAATGAATCAACATTATTTGAACGAGATAGAGTGTGAAAATCATCTCTGACATCCTTGGCTTTATTGCAATCCCTAAAAGTGTAAAGTTATCGGTGATAATTTGATTACGCATCATTATGTAAAATATTTACTCTCTCGTTGCAATCAGATTGTCTACTAACAATGAGGTATTAATTTTAAGCCTTATGTAATGTATGTCAACTTTCGCTACCCTTTAAACATAAGAACCTATTGTAAAACCCATTCTACCTAATAGAAAACTAAAAAGAACAATTTTATGTTTTTGAAAACCTAAAATGACAATTTTAAAAACCACCAAAATCCGGCCCCTATTTATTATATTCTGATGGTTGGGTGGTAGAGCATAGGAATCTGTACTGGGATAAACGCCAGGAAAGAAGAAGATGGTTGGGTGGTTTCGTAAGTAAGACAAGAAGTTCCGTGAAGAACTATACAGTCTACTTTTCATGCCAATGATTATTCTACAGTATATGAACATATCTAGAATAATGACGAAATTAAGTTGGTAATATCGAAATATCTAATTAGTTCAAAACATACCTGGTGTAATGTAGCCTAATAACGCACTACAGTTGGCAACCCTGGTGACTGAATATATTCTTATTTCCATCTCTTAAGGTACAGAATACAACATTTGGTTGAAGTCCAATGGACGTTACATGCAGTTAGACGCTGGATCTATCAGCAGCGTAAAAGCATGTTGCCAACAATACCATGCGTGTGCTGGTCAGAAATAATCTGAAATTTTATGATAACTTGTTGTGCCAATTTTGGATGAAATCCATTTGTTAGTATAGAAGTTACATGTATTTTAAAATTGGACCTATCAGCTGGCATAGAATCATGTTGGCAGCACTGACTTATATTAATTACTCCAAATTAATCTAGAAAATCAGGTGCTATACGTGTGCAAAGTATAGAGCTGTTGGCTTGCATACTTTCTGATATATTGATATTAGGGTAAAAAAATATAGACAGCATTTATTAACAGTTGGCAGCCCTGATTGCTCTTAACAATACTTATAGTCATATCTGTTATGTTACACATAGCACATACGAAATTTGGTTGAAATCCAACTGATAGTATAGAAGTTACATGTATTTAAAAATTGGTACTATCAGCAGGCTTATAATCATGTTGGTAGAACTGATGTATATAAGTTACTCCAAATTAATCTAAAATGTCAGAATATACGTGTGCATAGTTGAAAGCTGTCGGCTTGGATACTTTCTGATATATTGGTATTTGGATTTAAAAAAATAGAGAGAGCAATTATTAACAGTTGGCAGCCTTGGTGGCTCTTAAGAATACGCTCAGTCATATCTGTTTACGTACACATTTTACATACAAAATTTGGTTGAAATCCCATTAATAGTGTAGAAGTTATATGCATTTAAACATTGGACCTATCAGAAGGCTTACAATTATGTTGGCAACATTGTCATGTATGGCCTCCTGGATATTAAACTGAAATAGTATTATCTACATGTGTGCCAATCTTGGAATAGCTCCCATGCATACCTTGCAAGATATCCAACATGGAGCTCAAATTTCTAGTGCGTTTTTCAGCAGTTGGTAGCACTGCCATCATTTTCAAATATGGACGTGAGATATTCCGGTGCACATCTTTGCTCATACTAAATTTGATTTTGATTGCTGCAGCCGTTTAGGAGTTGATAGGGGGGGACACACACACAGCCAGACAGACAGACAGACAGACACACATTTTCCCGGATCGATCTCATAAGTCTACTTTTTCCTCATTTTTGCAAAATGTGAAAAGTAGGCTAGGGCCCACAGCCACTACTATTTCAGTACACGAGCTATCGAGTCTAATACCAACAGGCCGAGTGGTTCGAGGCTGGCTGGCGTACCTCTGGTCGTATTGGGTACTGACGCACATTAGTAGTATATGCCAAAAGCATAAGATGGCGTCGATAATTTAGAGGTGGAACACCCGATTCGACGAGTTGGCTGGGTATCGGGCTGGTCCGGAAGGCACCAGTAGCCAGCCTAACGCCACTATGGTGGATACTGTCCAGCATTTTCAAGGTTGCCGGTCTTTCTGAACCGTAAGCCGCAGAACCATAGTCTAGCCGGGACACGACGAGGGCTTGGTAGAACCGTAGCAGCACCGCTCCGTCAGCCCCCCACGTAGTGCTACTAAGAAACTTGAGCATGTTCAGTTTCCTGAGACACGTCGTTCTTAGTTGCCGTATATGGGGCTGCCACGTTAATTTGCTGTCAAAATGGAGCCCCAAGAAGCGATAAGTGTCAACCAACGGCAACGCAGCATACCTGAGATGTAGTTCAGGGTGTAAGTGTAGCTTTCGGAGCCGACAAAAATGGACGACGGAGGATTTCGCTGATGAAAACCGGTCGTGAGCCCACCTGTCGACCCGGTTAATAGCTATCTGCAATTGCCGTTCCACGATTGACATACTTCCAGAGCTGTAAAGCAGAGCTAAATCGGCTACATACAGAGATGGAACTATCGTGGGCCCGGTGGCGGTAACAATGCCGTTTATGGCAACCTCTTTTACTTTTACGCTCATTGGCGTATCGCAGATTCTTTCTTCTTTTATATTTAAGGAAAATATATCAATTCACAACAACCATTTATTGACACTTCTGGATGCCATGACAGTTAATTTTACAACAGTGGAAAAAAGATAATAAAGAAAAAAATGACAATCTCAATGTAGCATCTTTGGCCAAAAGATATGACACACTCCCACCTTGAGTTGGTGGATGAACAACTCAACCATACATAAATAACTACAATTACCTCAAAATACAGTAATCATAAATCTAATCTCTTTGGTGTATTTACAGCTCTACCACTTTTAGTGGTTACTCTTGACATCCCTCCTCATCCCTAAACACATTTAGGCTAATGAGACTTTTGTCATTTTTTGAAGAGAAAGGCTCTTCCTGTACCAATCTTGCGACTATTTTTAGCCTACTTTTCACATTTTGCAAAAATGAGGAAAAAGTAGTCTTATGAGATCGGGCAAATGTGTGTCTGTCTGTCTGTCTGTCTGTCTGTGTGTGTGTCCCCCCCTATCAACTCCTAAACGGCTGCAGCAATCAAAACCAAATTTAGTATGAGTAAAGATGTGCACCGGAATAGCTCACGTCCATATTTGAAAATGATGTCAGTGCTACCAACTGCTGAAAAAACGCACTAGAAATTTGAGCTCCATGTTGGATATCCTGCAAGGTATGCATAGGAGCTATTCCAAAATTGGCACACATGTAGATAATACTATTTCAGATTAATTTCCAGGAGGCCAACCATGACAGTGTTGCCAAAATAATTTTAAGCCTTCTGATAGGTCCAATGTTTAAATGCATATAACTTCTACACTATCAACTGGATTTCAACCAAATTTTGTATGTAATATCTGTACATAAACAGATATGACCGAGCGTATTCCTAAGAGCCACCAGGGCTGCCAACTTTTAATAATTGCTCTCTTTATTTTTTTATCCAAATACCAATATATCAGAAAGTGTGCAAGCCGACAGCTTTAAACTATGCACACGTATAGTACATGACATGTTTGATTAATTTTAGAGTAACTTATATACGTCAGTTCTACCAACATGATCCTAAGCCTGCTGATAGGGCCAATTTTTTAATACATGTAACTTCTATACTATCAGTAGGATTTCATCCAAATTTCGCATGTGCTATGTGTAACATATCAGATATGACTATAAGTATTCTTCAGTGCAATCAGGGCTGCCAACTGTTAATAAATGCTGTCTATATTTTTTACCCTAATATCAATATATCAGAAAGTATGCAAGCCAACAGCTCTATACTTTGCACACGTATAGCACCTGACATTCTAAATTAATTTGGAGTAATTAATACAAGGCAGTGCTGCCAACATGATTCTATGCCTGCTGATATATCCAATTTTAAAATACAAGTAACTTATATACTAACAAATGGATTTCATCCAAAATTGGCACAACAAGATATCATAATATTTCAGATTATTTCTGACCAGCACACGCATGGTATTGTTGGCAACATGCTTTTACGCGTGCTGATAGATCCAGAGTCTAACTGCAAGTAACGTCCATTGGTCTTCAACCAAATTTAGTATTCTGTACCTTAAGAGATGGAACTAAGAATATATTCAGTCACCAGGGCTGCCAACTGTAGTGCTCTATTAGGCTACATTATACCAGGTATATTTTGAACTAATTAGATATTTCGATATTACCAACTTAATTTCGTCATTATTCTAGATAGGTTCATATTCTGTAGAATAATCATTGGCATGAAAAGTAGGCTGTATAGTTCTTAACGGAACTTCTTGTTTCTGCTGACATTATCTCCTCACATGATAATTCTCCACGATCTCTTGTAAGGTCTGCTCTTCGCGTATTTTGGATAAACCTCTTTATCCAAGCAACCAACCGAATTATTTTTCCATAGCTTGAACAATATAAGTAATACCAATTAAAATCGTGGTACCTGCACTGATCATTATTTACATGTTTTGGGGTGCTACATGAAGTATCTACAAAGTAACTCATTATTTGAGTTGATTTTCTCTTTTCTTGCAAAATCAGCTCTGCCTCTGCAGGTGGAAATTCACCAGGCCACTCTGGCCGGTCCTTTCGTAAAAACTCTGGCCCCTCCCACCATTGAAGTGCTAACAATTTTTCTGCCAGACCACTCTTGAAGGAAGATCTGCAGGATTCAAATGGCCAGGAACATATCTCCACATTTCTGGTAAAGTCAACCGATGGATTTCTTTAACACGGTTGTTGACAAACACAGTCCATGTTTCTTTCTATAGAATCCATGCTAAAACCGTTGTCGAATCAGTCTAGAAATTCAACTTGACATCCTGGTAGTTTAGTCCTTCTAGCACTGAATTACCTAATCTAGCTCCCACTGTTGCAGCAATTAGTTCCAGTCGTGGAATGATGACTGTGTTTAATGGGGCTACTCTTGCACTGGCTGCAAGAAGGTGTACCTTACTCTCACCGTCAATTTGTAGTCGTATGAAGACTACTGCAGCGTAGGCCTGTGCACTAGCATCACACAAAATATGTAGACTGACATCCCTGTGGTTCTTGGAATAATGAAACCAGCGTGGAATTCTCATCTCTTTCAGGAGAAAAAGGCTTAAATACCAGGTTACAAATTGGTCCTTAATATCAGTAGTAACCTCTTCATCTCAAGATTTACCACTTAGCCATATCTTTTGTAATAACAATTTAGGAACTAGAAGTAATGGACTAACTATGCCAATCGGATCAAATATCTTTTGTGCAACTGACAGAATGGATCTTTTCGTGATCACTCCCAATTCATGGTTCTGTAGCCATTCCAAGTTTAACAATAAATTGTCAGATTCCAAATCCCATCGTAAACCTAGCACCGCTGTCCGTCCTACAAGAATGAAAGCATCATTGTTGGCCTGCCAACCTCTGAGGTCGAACTTTCCTTCCTGCATTATATCACGTGCTTCATTAATGAATTCTTTCAGTTATGATTCAGTATCAACACTGGTTACAACATTGTCCACATAAAGGCTCTGTTTAAGTCTTGATATCTGTCCTTTACTATATTGACAATCTTCCATTGCCTTGTCCAAATGGTAATCAAGAACTGCTCCTAAAAGGAAAGTGCTACATTTTAATCCAAATACCACCCACCGATGCCGAAATATCTTTATATTCTTCCAGTCATTTGGATCACACCAGAAGAACCTAAGAAAATCTCCGTCTTCTTGACGAACACTTATTTGTAGAAAAGCCATTTCTACATCAGCTGTCACCCCAAATCTCCCTTCCCGAAATTTTAGTAACAGGGAAGGAATCAGTTCAATCAGATTGGGTCCACACTCTAAACAATGATTGAGAGAAGGAGCATTTCTACCTCTTGCTGACACGTCAAATACAGGACGAACTCTGGTGGTGCTATTCTCCTTAATAACAGTTCGATGTGGTAGGTAGTGTCCATAATTCCCTACTTCTTTGACTGGTACTTCTCCAATAATTCCCAGTTCTTCCCACTCAGCTAGAACTGCATCGTATGAAATGAGAAGATTTTGAGACTGAAGCTTTCTAGTGGTAGATTCTAACCTTTTGAGTGCTAGCTCCCTGTTACTAGGAAGAGCCAAGCTATCTTCTTTCCATAGCAATGAAACTTCGTAACGTCTCTCATCATTTACAGTAATACCTCTTAGAAAATCATCTCTAATTTGAAGCTGTCTTTCATTTTTGGACATTTTAACAGCTGAGTCTGAGATTCCAATGGTATCTACGCTCCAGCGATCGTTGATATCATTAACAAACAGAGCTGTAACTTCTTCTGCCAAGTTAACAGAAGATTGTTGTGGAACTTTCCCCATCAAAGTCCAGCCTAAATTTGTTTCCACAGCAACCAAACCAGAAGATAGAACTTTAATATTTCCTGTCAGAAGTTTGTCCGCTACATCCGCTCCAATCAGCAAGTCCACAGGCCTAGACTCATCCCCAATATCTGTTAGGCTGATATTCCCTTCCTCAAGTTCATTCAACCAAGGTCCTTTCTTGACCGAAGGGATGCCATTACATATTAAAACCTGATCCAATACTTCAAAATTACATTGATATTTTCCATCCAGGCTTTCAATTTCTACTTTGTAACATGGATGTTCATTAACACTCGTTTTCACTCCCCCAAAAAGGTCATGTTTAATTGTTTCAGTTCTGACTGGAGTGTAACCTAATCTTTTAACAATGTATTTCTTAACATAGGATCTTTGGGATCCTGAGTCAATTAAGGCTCTAACAGAGAAGGAAGAGCCAATAACTTTCATCTTTATCACCAAAGTTTGCAAAATAACTTTAGGATATTTAGAAATATTACTCAGCGAATTTGTCTTTTGTTCATTATTCCCCCCGGAATTCCTGTGTTCGACATTATTATGGGATATATTTTGTTTATTCTGAGGTAAATCAGGGCACATCAGAACTTGGTGGCTCTTACTAAAAATAATGCACCGTACTACGGCTTTACATTTATTGACACAGTGTCCCTTCTTAAAGCACTTAAAACACCCACCCTTGTCCTTTAGGACCTTCTGTTTCTCAGATAGACCTAATTAGTGTGCTTTAAAGCAATTAAGGGCATCATGTTGACCTCCACAAAAAATACAGTACCCTCTCCTCTCCTCAACTGGGTTAGTGTTTAACAAGTCAGCTGCAGTAGCAATGTGCTCTGACAATTTGGGTTGGTCTCTACTCCTGTTATTATCTTTGATTCCAAAACCGGAAATTGCTAAACTGATCCGTTCCTCGGCTTCCACTTCCCTTTTCATGAATAGCATGAGATTGTCTTTCGAATCACGTGTGTGTGCAAAATTGGAACTTCTTTGCCAGGCCCTAAGAAACTCCTCAGGAAAACATGACTCTACTAAAGGATACAACATAGATGCACACTTATCTGTTGTAACACCTAAGGTTTCAAGTGACCGTATGTGCGATTCCAAGTTGTCATAAAGGCTACACATTGAATTGCCATCACCGGGAGTGGAAGATTTCTTAAGAACTAAAGATAACAACTCTCTTACGTAAACTTCAACCAACAGATCATCTCTACCGAACCTGTTCTTTAAACATTATACTGCCTTCGTATAATTTTCCCTAATAGGTGGAAAACTTTCAGTAATTTCTCGAGCACGAGACCCTTTCACTGTAGCTTGCATTAAGTATTGAAACTTATCTTCCGGTGCAATATCCGGATTCTTGTCTATCTTTACAAACTGGCCCCTGAACTGTATCCACTGTTTTACATCGCCATCAAATTTCCTTAGTTCTTATTTAGGTAGTTTGAATTTTCTCTTACTCACAAGATCTACACTGCTACAATCACTGTTGTCTTGAGCGATGCCTCCTGAAGGTAGAATATATTCAACACTCACCTCTATATCAAGAAATTGACGTTGATAGTCATCGGCAAGTCTACATTCGTCGTCCAAGTACTCTTGGCCGACGTCAAGTTTTAGACTTACGACCTTACCATCCAGCTGCAGGAGTTCATCATTTTTCTTCCGAAGTAAAGAAAGGGAAACCTGAACTTTCCTTCGCTTTTCATGAACTGTCATCTGGACGTCATCAATTTCACCTTTGAGGTTATTCAACTGCCTCGAAAACGCCGCCCGTGATACCTTACGTAGCTTTATCGCTCGATCCAGTTCACGTTGGGTTGTCTCCATAATTAAAATATATTGATATATTTATCCTATCACTGGTCGCCACTTATTTTACTTTTACGCTCACCGGCGTATCGCAGATTCTTTCTTCTTTTATATTTAAGGAAAATATATCAATTCAAAACAACCATTTATTGACACTTCTGGATGCCATGACAGTTAATTTGACAAGAGTGGAAAAAAGATAATAGAGAAAAAAAAAATAACAATCTTAATGTAGCATCTTTGGCCAAAAGATATGACAACCTCGAACAAGGTGACAGAACAGAACCCTGAGGAACTTCGTTTTCTTGGGTACAATATTGCGATATGTTCTACCGACCCTTACACGGAAGAGTCGGACTACATGAAATTCGTAATGAAAGTCGGTAGATTACCACGGAGTCCCCACTCATGAAGGGTGGAAAGAATCTCGTAGCGCCATATGGTGTCGTAGGTAATTCGGAGAAATGCCTCCTGTATGGCGCTCACAAGTCGCACCAGATAGACGGTGGTGAACATATGGGAGCGAAATCTAGACTGGTACCCTGAAAGTAAACCTCTCCCTTCCAGGAACCACACCAGTCGATGGTTCACCATCTTCTCTCGCAGCTTACATAGGGCATTTGAGAGGCCTGTAGCTGCTGACAAGTTTGGGATCCTTTCCAGCCTTGGGAACCGGTATCATGATCCACTCTCGCCATTGAGATGGAAACTGCCCATCAATCCATATACGATTGAAGAGGACCAACAATTGCTTTATACTGGATTCGCACAGATGTTTTAACATTTGATTCTGTATGTTATCCGGTCCGGGAGACGTATCCCTACACAGTGAAAGCGCACTGCGCAGTTCCCTTTCAGAGAATGGTACATTGTAGGACTCCAAAGCAGCAGTGGCAAAGGACAAGGGGTGAGCCTCCGCCTCCCGCTTCAGAGTCAGAAACGTAGGATCGTAACTCCCAGAACAGGATACATCATTGAAGTGCGATCCAATACGGTTGGCAATGGCGAGTTGGTCCGTGATGATGTCTCCGATGATGGAGACTCCGTGTGCCATCAATGATATCGGGAGTCCGGAGATCCGACGAAGCTTAGTCCACACTTGAGATGAAGGAGTATGTGTCATCATAAACAACACACACTTTTCCCACGTCGTTTTATTACTCTCCCGAATCAGATATCGGGCTCTAGCACGCATCCCTTTGAAGGTGATAAGGTTGGCCATAGTGTTTTGCCTCCGATAGCATTTGAAAGCACGTCGACGATCTTTAAAGGCTGCTGCAATCTCGGCTGTCCACTAAGGGGCAAGTTTCCGGTGGGAGTTGCCGGATGAGGAAGGTATTGTTTCCTCAGCAGCAGCCGAAATACCATGCGTTATGTGAATGGTATGATCATAGACACTCTCAAAGGTATCTTCGGCAAAATCAGCACGTGCTGTGAAAGTTGTCCAATCAGCCCGACGGAGAAGCCATCGACTTGGTAATTCGATGGCTCTCTGGTTCGGAAGAGTAACGATAATCGGGAAATTGTCACTAATACAAAGGTCGTCGTGTACACCCCACTGTAGCAGGGGAACCAGCGCACGACAGCACAAGGTGATATCGACATTTGAATAAGTGCCGTGTGCAATAGAGAAGTGCGTAGGTTCCCCTGTGTTTAACAAATACAGCTCCAGCCACCTGATCAGTCTCTCAAAATCTCTCCCTCCATCACTAGTGGTAGCGGAGCCCTAGATGGTGTTGTGGGCATTAACATATCCCAGAAGGAGAAAAGGAGGGGGGGGGGGGGCTGAGAGACTAGATCCACCAGCTGGTTTCAATCCAGTTGAGAATCAGGTGGAATGTACACGTTACATACTGTTGCCATTACTGGCGATGAAGTACGAACTGCAACTGCCTCTAGCTGAGTACGCAACGACACCTCTTCACTAAAGAGGCTAGAGTGGACGAGAATGCATACGCCACCGACGGCCACAGCTCCATCCACCGGGTCTTCAGAGAAGAGGTTAAAGTAACGCATTATTGTCTCACGTCCAGGACGAAACCTGGATTCCTGAAGACAGACAATGGTTGCCGAAAACGAAGATATTAATTGACGTAACTCATTGAGATGACCAGAATAGCTATTACAGTTCCCTTGTAAGTAGAAGTGGGTCTTCTACTTACGCTTGACCGTTTGCCACCATTCCTCATCTCTAGTTGGATATGATGGGGCAGGAGAGCGCACCTCAATCTCCACATCTCGGTCCGAAGACGAAGAAAATGGAGCGGGCAGTCCCCTGGATGGCGCGCGGTCCTCGTCGGACTTCACGAGTCTCGCTCTTGGGGAAAAGCGAGAGTGGTGTCGAGGGACTTTCTCCCGGTCCGAAGACTGGGTGTCTGTCCCCGACATGTCCCGAAGAGATTTCTTTCTTGATCGGCGCTGACGTCTATTTGGGGAAGTAGATGGTCGCTTCCCCACAGACGCCAGTTCCTTACGAAACATGACCGCTCCTGCTGACACCGCTCCACTGGTGGTGGTGGGAGTGGAATGGCCAGCAGATACCTGAGCAGCCCTGTCTCTAGGAGAGGAAGAGAAACGGCGCTGAACCGTTCCTCTCTCCTCCGCTGATGTATTTTCCTATTTGTAGGGGAGTTCCTCCATACGGACGAGTTTGGCTTCAGCCGGCTTCCCTCCCTTGATGGTCGTGGGAGCGGGAAGGCCAGCAGAGACAGTAGCCACTCCGTCAGGAGGAGGGCGAGAGAGATGGCGACGAACCTTCTCTCTCATCTCCACTACTACTTTTGTCATATCGGGTGGACTGGAAGAAGGACCAGCCCTGGTCGGCAAACTCTTCTTTCCCCTGTTAACTGAGGAAGACATGTTAGCCGACCGGTTCGAAGAAGAAGAGGACTTCTCCGATTTCGCCGGTTTAGATGATATAACTGTCGCCTTCTTTTCCTTGCCCGAAGAAGGTTGTGGGACCTCCTTCGGGCAGACAATTTTCGCTGGTACAGCGAGGGGTGATTTCAAATCTGCTGAATTACCGGACGTCGAGGGTACTTCACTGGGAACTGTGACAGCAGGGGTGAATGAGGGCATCGCTGCGGCCACAAACGTCACCCGAAATTCGGGGGCATCCATATCACGGTACCTCTTGCGAGCATCGTGAAATGAAAGCCGATGCAATGTTCTGATTTCTTGGATTGTGGCTTCTTTACAGAACTCAGGGCACTGCTTCGATCGTGGAGAGTGGCTTCCTTGGCAGTTATACCAGGCCCAAAATAACTGTGAACATGAGGGAGGAGCCAGATTCACGCGCTCACCCGCGCCAGCCAATTGCATAGCGCGGCGTTGCCTAGTTAACTACGCAATCTGGGCTCGCTGTGCCGTACGAAATCGCTATTTCTCTTCGCGCACGAAAATCATTAATTATCCAATTATTTAGATGAACCTATGTTACAGAGCTAAACATTCTGAAGCTGACTGTGCAAACCCCATGACGATACGACCAGCCGTTCGGGAGATATCATCTGCTCTTGAACTGAAGGGATAATTAGAGCGAAGAATGGTTAGGTGTTGAAATATTTAGATTCGCTGGGGAAGATAACAGTGACAGCATGGCTGTATTCATTCACTAGTGGAGCTTATAGAAGTTAGTGCTGTGAGCTGAAGTTTTGAACTCATAACAATGTTCCGTAGCAAGCCGAGTGGCAGTCGAACAGCGAGGCAAGAACAATATTTTTCAGGGTATACGGCCTTTTAAAGAATCTTTCGAATACAGAAGTACGTGAAAACACAAAATCTGACAACCTGTGTTGTTGTGTTGTCGGCAAATATGTTTTCATTTTTAAAATTGAGTCGAATAAAACTCACCTCTTCACAGTCTTACCTCACGAGGCATAGAGTACCCGGTTCTAACCCTAAGACCAGAACTAAATGTCTTGATTGAGCCGTGAATCGAATCTGGACATCATGGGTGACAGCAAGAGTTGTTGTTGTTGTTGTTGATTATTATTGTTGTAGGGGCTTTGTGACATCGTGGTCATGTAGCCTGTGTATTTGGGTGTGTGTGGAATTTATCTGATAACCTGTGATACTGTGATGTCTCTACTAGTGTGTATATATGTAATTGAGGAAGGATTTGCGTAGGAAGCGGCCGTGGCCTTACGTTAGGTACCATCCCGGCATTTGCCTGGAGTAGAAGTGCGAATCCACAGAAGAACCACTTCCAGGATGGCTAAGGTAGGAATCCAACCCACATATTCCTAGGTTTGCATCACGAGGCTGAGTGTACCGTGTTCCAGCCCTCAGACCAGAATTACATTTGTTGGGAATCGTACCCGGGACTCCGCGGTGACAGCCAAGAATGGACAGCAATGTGCTAGCCAGTACACCACAAGGTGGTCTCCAATAAACAAAAACTGATCCCAAAAATTGTATTCTCTGTTTCTATTACCTTATAAAGGGCTACCAAGCAATGCTACTCAGAATGGCTTGGGGTGTAGATTACGTCATGTGATATAATAACGTTGTAATTGTTGTTTCATTTGAGGGGCTTGGACATATTGGTACTTTAGCCCCGTGTACTTGTCTGAAAATCTGGGTTACTGTGGTGTATGTATTAGAGTGTGTGTATTATTATTATTCTGGTGAGGATTGGGAAGGAGGCGGCCGTGTCCTTAAGTTAGGAACCATCCCGGCATTTGCCCGGAGTATAAATGAGAAACCACTTTCAGGATGACTGAGGTAGAAATTTTACCTACATCTTCCCAGCTTTGCCTCACGAGATTGAGCGAACCCTGTTCTAGCCCTCAGACTAAAATTAAATAGCTTGGCAGAGCCGGCAATCGAACCTGAACCTCCTGCGCGACGGCCAAGAATGCTTGTCACTGGTGGTCACTTTCACGAATAACGTTTTTGTGTGGTATCTTATATCTGCCTCATATCACATTGTGTGCAATCCGTTGTGAGGATAGATATTCGTAGGATCAGGTCCCACAGCTCGGACATGCGCTTGCATTCGGAGCGCCTTGTGTTCTGGGGAAAGGTCGGGTGTATACTGCGAGCGTAGAGCTGTGTCATCTCTGCCAGTCTCACTGTGGCAACAGCGCTCCGCTGGACGCACGCTAATGGGCGAGCCCATGTTCACAGTTGTTTTGGGTCTGGTATAGGACAAATCGGGGGAGACGTACACCTCTCACCCTCATGTGTCCCCTTGTCACACTCTCTACACACGGCCTTGGCAGTGCACCTGGCAGAAACATGCCCGAATTTCTGGCATTGATAACATCACATAGGTGGAGGGATGTACGGTCGAATATCGCAGTGGTTCGATGTGACCTACATCTGCTTAGGTAAAACATCACCCTCAAAATGGAGAATAAAAGCGCCGGTATCGACGCTGTTCTCTCCAATCTTTCGGGTGATGCACCCAATCTTGGTTACGCCTATCTTCCCCAGATTCCGCAACAATTCCGCATCGCTATTCAAAATGAATTTACGATGGAAAATAATTCCACGGACCTCATTCAGCGTTTCGTGTTTTGAGACCTTAACGGGAATTTCGCTGAAATGCGTGCATTCCAGCAACGTTTCGGTTTGCTGTCGGCTAATTGTATGCAGTAGGAGCTGTCCGTTCCGGAGCTTGGAAATCCCGTTTAGATCTCCAAATTTCCCCTCGAATTCCTCGGAAAAGATCATTGATTTCACCACTTTGAAATAATCCCCGTCTGTCCTGATAGCTACCAGGTAGCGATGTGACTTGTCAACAGGGAAACGTGCATTGAAAGTTTTATCCCTGATCTGACACTCAAGAGACGGCTATTTAAGGGGGACACCCTCTGATGATTTATTGGGCTGCTTTCGAGTCATCCCGAAATCACCCTCCCCGAATACAACCTACTCCGAACGAGGGTCATCACTGTGGGCGCCACCCAGCCAAGGCAATACCTACCTGGCATAGCAGGTATTGCCCGGGGTCCCAGTGCCTTGAATCGGCACTTCCCCCTCGGCATGCACAGTGATATGTTTGGCGAAATTATTCGGCCGTGCAGGGACCTCCGTTGTGAGGCGGATACCACTGTAAGGGTACATGGCGCACCCACCTGACGGGATGGGGAATACCGTCCAGGCGTTCTGGCCAGATGGCCAAGTTGGTGGCCCTTCCGCAGGCAGCATGACGTTTATTTCTAAGGGTCAAACCAAAAATGGGACCGGAAGTCGGAAAAGACCTTTTACAGGCAGGGGATACCGTAGATGAATTTTCTCTTCCCATCAACAGGGAGTCTTCAAAATCAAAGTCAGTCATGTCAGTCTATCTTGTCGACCCTATTAGTGTCCTCCTACGACAAGCAGAGCATACCGTGTGTGTATTCTAACCCGCAACCCACACGGGGGTGTACCTAAAAGGATGTCTGTCGCACCCAATGGGGATTATCCACACTCCAGTAATGCATATTATGACGATAAACGGTTCCATTGTTGTGGAATCGTCCTTCGTCCGTAAATAAGATGGTCGCTAGAAAAGCCGGATCAGTTTCCACAGAACGCCACCCGTGCTTCGAAATCATGACCATGTATCTCCAGGTGTAAGTGCAGATGGTACGGGTGAGACCTGTGGGTGTGCATTATCCGCATAACAGACACTCGGCTGATGTTCGTCTCCAGTGCAATGGCCCGTGTGGTAGTATGAGGGTGACGCCGGATAGCGTCAAACACAACCTCTTCATTGTGAGCAGACGTCACGCGATGATCTCAAACAGGCCGTGTTTTTCCCAGGGATCCAGTATCTCCCAAGCGTCTTTCCACACTCCGAAATACCATGCCTGTCAGTCGTTGTCTATCCGGATAGAGTTCTTGGTACAGGCGATGCGCCTGGTATGCATTCTGTCGAGCTCCTCCATTAATATAACATATTCAGGCGCGGATTCAAGGGGGGGGGGGGGAGGAGTCACGGGGGTCATGGACCCCCCCCCCCAAACGGAGAATACATTTTTTACAAACTCAAAAAAACAAAACACAATAACCAGACAAATGAAACTTAACGAATTTTAACTGAAAAACAGTTCTTTTCAATACTGAAAATTTCTTTATTGCAATTATTATGTTCTGTTACAACTGTACTTATTTACTACTTCATACCTGTTATATAAAAACGAGTATTTATATAACAAAATCAACTCGTCTAGTTTGTTTAGCAAACCTTGTGATTACTGAATCGATGTTTATAGTGATGTCACGATGAATGTGCAGCAATGCACGAATAGGAATTTGGGGCTTTTTTCGCACCAAAAAAATTTTCCGACGTCCAAACTGCAAGCTTGGTTGGCAATTTAAGCTGTGACTTTCTCCCTTTGTCGGTACCAACCCGACTTGCCGAAACTGCAACGTACTTTGGTATTTTTCTCGAAGCTCGATGTAAAAGTCGCAAAACACGCCGTTGCAATTTGTACGAATATTTTAGGTGCGCTAAACGCATCAAATTTCTATCCATGTAGCTTGCAAAAAATTGGTCTGGTTTTGTACGTTTGGTTATTTTGTGATTGCGTTTTTAGTGATACCATTTTGCTTAACTATTTCGATTCTCTGACCCCCCCCCCAAGCCAAACTCTAGATCCGCGCCTGAACATATTCATATGCTCTTCGCTGGAATACATCTCGAGGCAGTGAATACGCTTCGTGTTGTGAATTACGTCGAAGGAGCGAGTTCGCGCAGCTACATACTGACTTGCCATCGCATGTTGTTTTCGTTCCAATGGGGCACACTTTGCCCTAACTGTGGTCTACGAAGCTTGGAACATGTACGACGTAGCTAACTGGTTGCCTGTGCCCTAGCCAGAGACAATCACCTCCTCATCCTTGTCCAATCCAGCACCTTAGCTTATGCAACGATACACACGGTCTTCTTTTCTTTCTTTTTTTTATTTGATCGCTTACCCTCCAAGCTCGGCTTTACCCTCGGACTTTGCGAGGGATCAGTCCTCTACCGTCGAATTCCAGGACAGTGCCTCGGAGCTGAACACACCTTGACAGCAGATACAACTGGGGATGGTGACAAGCCAATCGCCTAAGTGACCACGAACTTGGGTCTAATGAAGGAAAGGGCAGCGAAGGGAGTGGGAAGAAAGATGCCGTGGTCCTGTCGAAAGGAACCATCCCAGCAATCGCCTGGAGGAGACGTGGGAAACCACGGAAAACACTTCTAGGATGGCTGAGGCAGGAAGCGAACCTGCCTCTACTAAGTCTGTGTGCCCCACGAGGTTGGGTGAACCCCGTTCCAGGCCTCAGACCAGGAACAAAATTTCGTGGCAGAGCCGAGATTTGAACCCGGGCCTCCGCAGTGACATGGTCTTTTACAGAGCCAAATAAACAAATCGTGTCGCCTCCGTGGTGTAGTGGTCAGCGTGCATAAATGCCACCCCGTAGGTCTGAGGTTCGATACCCGGCTCTAACAAGAAATTTGACAAGTGGTATGAGGGCTGAAACGGGGTCTACTCAGCCTCGGGGAGAAGAGTAGAGTGGGTTCGATTCCCACCTCAGCCATCTTCGAGTGGTTTTCCGTGGTTTCCCACTTCGTCTTCGGGCAAATGCTGGAAAGGTACAGTACCTAACCAAAGGCCACGACCGCCTCCTTCCATCTTCCTTGCCTATCCCTCTCACTCTTCCCATCCCCTCATCAGGCCCCTGTTCACTTCGCAGGTGAGGCCGCCTGGGCGAATTGCTAGTCACACTCCCCAGTTGTATCCCCTGATTCAGAGCCTCAAGTTGCAGGACACCGTCCTTCGCTTAGTCCGTGGGAAAAGCCAACCCAGGAGGTTAAAAAGATAACGAAAAAAAAACAACTAATCAGTCCGTGAAAACGATTAAGTATATAACCTTGCCACTTGCCAGGCAACTCCAATCGCGCGCTTGCCATGTGAGCTACTGCGACATTTGACCTGCAGCACGCACCTCCCGGTCTATACAATACCTGCTCTTGGTGTGTGCGTGCACCTCTTGTTTTCATGTGTGTGTTCTGCGTATCTCGGCTCGTTTAACGGGTTAATTCGAGGTACCCATACTGAATTAATAGTGGCGCTCACGATTCCTGCTGTCTTCCAGCCCGTAAACACACATCTCGTTATATTACCCCGGTTTAGGGAGAGGGACCTATGTCTTTCAGAATTGTAGTACATGTGACAAAATGCATAAAACTGGATCGCAAGGGGCCAGTGGACCGTTCGGTATGTAGGCCATAGAGTTTTGTAGACTACTATTACCTGAAGATACCGGTTGAGTTAGCCGTGCTCGTTACGGCGTGACTGCAGGCAGTCGCTCATATCCGGTAGGCGAGGAGGCTCGAAACCCTCCACCGGCAACCTTGAAGATGGTTTTCTGTAGTTTCCTATCTTCCTTCCAGGCAAATGCCGGGGTTAGTCCCCAACTATAGGCCACAGCCTCTACCTTCCAATTCCTCATCCTTACATTCACACTTTCCTCGCCAGACAACCACCACACGGGACGGTATTTGTAGCTCACCACATGGGTGTCCGCATAGAAGTAGCTGAAAACTTGAGCGAGCCGAACATGTACTCGGACACTCCTGGCACTAAAAGCCATACGCTTAAAAAATATAATATAAGAACATGAAGATTATTGCGTAAATATATTATTCAAACTTCAGTCGCATAATTAGGACACAAGAAATAACAAGTATTTCCGTGAAGAAATGTGTAGCCCAGTTTCATTTATCCTGCTTACGTTAATTGCCTCTATCAACATACAAAATTCAGTTTGATTGCTGTAATAGATTCGTAGATATTGAGAACCGTCTAAATATATCGGATAGTCGACATGTTGGATTGTTATATATGTAGGCCTTAGAGTTATGTACTATTACATGAAGATTATTGTGTAAGAGCATTATTCAAACTTCAATTGCATGATTAGGACACAAGAAATGGTTGAAATAAATTAGATGCCAGTGGATTAAAATTTGTATAAGCATATACCATACCAAGTTTCACTGTGCTCATCCTTTTCAATATTCGCATTTCGCGTCGCCGGCAGGTTGGATTTGTGATCACCAGGTTATGAAAGATCCATAGGTGAACTTATGTTTATAGCCTCTATCAACACACAAAATGTCAGTTTGACTGCTGTCAGATTATCAGATTTTGTGATCCGTCTAAATATTTTGGATGCTCGCCATGTTGGATTGTAACATATGTAGGCCATAGAGTTATGTACTATTAGATGACTATTATTGCGTACGTTCATTATTCAAACGTTGATTTCGATCGCATGATTGCGACACAAAATTTAAAACTTAATTTTAAAAAATTGCACAGATGCCATCTTGAGGTTATGTAAACAATTTGACAAAAATATATGTCAGTGCATTGCAAAGTGTATAAAGAATTGCTGTACCAAGTTTCACTGCGTTCGGATTTTTAACCCGCCAGAAATGTCTATTTAAATGTTTCAAATTCGCATGGTCGCCATGTTCGTTTTGTAGTTAACAGGTTTCTGAAAGTCCCTTGAACGATTTTGTAGTAGTGCCTTTTATCACCGTACAAAATTTCAGGTTGATATGAGTAATAGATTCGGAGATATAGAATGACAGTGACATATTTCGCACAGCCGCCACGTTGGATTGTTGAAACGTAATAAAATTTGTAGGGCACGGTCGGGGTCGGCCAGAATAGTACTATGACCTTACCGAATTTAACTGAAATCTATCCAGCCACTTAGATTTTATTAGTGTGGCGTGGGGGCTCACACACGGACGCACACACACACACGGACAAAAGGTGAACCATAAGCCTATTTTTTCATAAATAGAAATAGGCTAAAAGCGAGATTTTAAAATTTTTAAACTGGCGCCATCTCGTGGTTAAAAAAACAATTAGGTTTGATTGCTGTCACAGATTAGTTGACATTGAGAATCGTCTAAATATTTCGGATGGTCACCATATTGGATTTTTATATACTTTGTAGGCCATAGAGCGATGTACTAATAGATGATGATAATTGCGTAGGTTCATTGTTCAAACGTTGGTTTCGATCGCATGATTAGGACACAAGAAATTAAACCTTAATTTTTAAATTTCGCACAGCCGCCATCTTGAAGTTATGTAAACAATTGAGCTGAATAGGATGTCAGTGCATTACAAGGTGCATACCATTAGATGTACCATGTGTGACGGCACTCGGATGGTTTAAATTCGAGAAAAGTCTATTTAAATACAACAACTTCGCTTGACCGCCATGTTCGTTTTGTAAAGAGGTTTTTGAGAGTCCCATCGTTACACTTTTATTAGTGCTTTTTTCCACCATACAAAACGTCAGGGTGATATCTTTAATAGTTTCGGAGATTTGGAATGCCGTTGAAATATTTCGCGCAATTGCCAAGTTGGATTGGTGAGATGTAATAACATTTGAAGAGCACAGTCGGGGTTGGACAAAATAGTACTATGACCTTACCGAGTTTCATTGAAATCGCTCCAGCAGTTTAGATTTTATTAGGGGGAGGAGCGAGGCGACGGTCACATGCAAACACACACACGGACTCTATGTGATGTCATAGGCCTATCTTTTATAAATGTACATAGTAAAGGAAGCTTTTCAGTCGGTCAACACGACTGAATAGCTTTCATTATTAGAATTAAGCATCACTGAAAAATGGCTTCTATCACTACTAAATGAAAATAGTCCAACAAGTAAACGAAAAGCAGGAACGGGAGGTTTAATTTAGAAAAGAAATACTATTATTGGTCACAAAGGAGCTAAAGTTCCGCTTACACGTACCTTGATGCTCGGTACAGTTGGGAGTCGAGTTCCGACTGTAATGTTCCAGGGCTGTAACGTTCCACACGCTCGTTCTGAGTTTCAAGTTACAGTTCCGGAACGATACCGCAAGCCAGCTCGGGGCCGCGGTATGGCGTACGTTACGTAACGTGGAACACAAGCGGTACGTAACGCATTTCAGTTCTGTTCCGTGTCCCTGATGATTAGTTTAGTCGATTATTAATGTTAAGTTTTGTCCAATTGAGTAGCTACAATTGAGATTTGGTAAAGATGGCGGCAAAATAAACATGACACTGGGGTGCCCTTTTCTAGTGCTACTTCTGTACAAAATGTCGTGTTTCAAATGATAGGGGGGAGCCGACATATACACACACAGATACACAATGTTTCTTGAAAAAAAGTCTCTTAATACTAGCCACGTTCTTCTACTGGCAGTGATCTGTAAGAAAATCAGGCATTTTAGTCTACTTTTGACATTTTGCAAAAATGAGGAAAAAGTAGACTTATGAGATCGATCCGGGAAAATGTGTTTCTGTCTGGCTACCTGTCTGTCTGTCTGGCTCTGTGTGTGTCTCCCCCCCCCCCCCTTATCAACTCATAAACGGCTTCAGCAATCGAAACCATTTTTTAGTATGAGTAAAGATGAATACCGGAATATCTCAAGCCCATATTTGAAAATGATGTCAGTGCTACCAACTGCTGAAAAAAACCGCACTAGAAATTTGAGCTCCATGTTGGATATCTTGCAAGGTATGCATGGGAGCTATTCCAAAATTGGCACACAAGTAGATGCTATTTCTGTTTAATTTCCAGGAGGCCATACGTGACAATGTTGCCAAAATAATTTTAAGCATTCTGATAGGTAAAGTTTTTAAATGCATATAACTTCTGCACTATCAATTGGATTTCAACCAAATTTTGTATGTAATATTTGGACATAAACAGATATGGCTGAGAGTATTCTTAAGAACCACCAGGGCTGCCTACTGTTAATAATTGCTCTCTCTATTTTTTATCCAAATACCAAAATATCAGAAAGTATGCAAGCCGACAGCTTTAAACTATGCACACGTTTAGTACCTTAAATTTTAGATTAATTTGGAGTAACTTATATAGTCAGTTCTACCAACATGATTCTAAGCCTGCTGATAGCACCAAATTTTAAATACATGTAATTCCTATACTATCAGTTGGATTTCAACAAAATTTCGCATGTGCTATGTGTACCATAACAGATATGACTATGCTTATTCTTAAGAGGAATCAGGGCTGCCAACTGTTAATAAATGCTGTCTATATATTTTTTCCCTAATATCAATAAATCAGAAAATATGCAAGCCAACAGCTCACATATAGCACCTGGCATTCTAGATAAATTTGGAGTAATCAATATAAGACAGTGCTACCAACATGATTCTATGCCTGCAGATAGGTTCAATTTTAAAAAAACATGTAACTTGTATACTAAAAATGGATCTCACCCATGATTGGCACAACAAGATATCATAATATTTCAGATCATTTCTGACCAGCACACGCATGACATTGTTGCCAAACATGCTTTTACGCGTGCTGATAAATCCAGAGTCTAACTGCATGTAAAGTTCATTGGAATTCAACCAAATTGTGTATTCTGTACCTTAAGAGATGGAACGAAGATGTATATATTAAGTCGCCAGGGCTGCCAACAGTACTGCTCTATTAGACTACATTATACCAGGTATATTTCGAACTAATTAGACATTTCGATATTAACAACTTAATTTCGTCATTATTCTAAATAGGTTCATATACACTAGTTTATTCATTGGTATGAAACTTAATTTTAGGAAAAGTAGGCTCTTTAGTTCGTCACGGAACTTCTTGCTAGGGTTTTAATATGTGTTTTAAATTTGTTGCAGATGATTATTTTATCATATTTTCATTCATCATGTTGCGGTATGTTGATTTAGGCGTTCAATTTTCAATCCTTCTTTATGGTGCACCATGTAAGGTTTAATACCATGGGACTTTTTAGTGTTACGCTATACATTTATCTTGTGTCTTTGATATTTATCAATTCATTCATATCGGCTGATGTTGTTGTTTGAGTCTTCAGTCTTTTGACTGGTTTTATTCCGCTCTCCATGCCTCCCTGTCCTGAGCTAAGCGTTTCATCTCCACACAGCTACCACACACCACATTCGAGGCAAACTGTTTAACATATTCTAATCTCGGTCTACCCCTACAGTTCTTGTCCTCGACCTTCCTTCCATAACTAAGTTTGATTTAAATTCCTGGGTGTCTTAGTATGTGTCCTACCAACCTATCTCTTCTCTTCATTAGCAGTCGCCAGAAACATCTCTCCTCTCCCACTCGCCTTAATAGCTCTTCGTTTGTAACCCTCTCTTCCCATTTGATCTTCATCATTCTCCTGTAACACCACATTTCAAACGCTTCAAATCTCCTCTTTTCTGCTGCATCAATAGTCCAATTTTCACTTCCATAGAGTGCCACGCTCCATGTCAACAGATTCCTTTTCTGTAGAAATGCCTTCCTTGCCTGAGCCAACCTAATTCTTATATCCTCTTTCCTCCATCAATCACTTGTTATTTTGCTTCCTAAGTAACAGAAGTCTTCTGAGATTCGGAGATATAGAATGCCAGTGAAATATATCGCACAACCGCCATGTTGGATTATTAGAACGTAATAAAATTTGTAGGGCACGGTCGGGGTCGGCCTGAATAGTACTATGACCTTACCGAATTTAATTGAAATCTATCCAGCCACTTAAATTTTATTAGTGGGGGGGGGGGGGGCACACACACGGACACACACGGACAATAGGTGATCTCATAAGCCTATTTTTTCATAAATAGAAATAGGCTAAAAACGAGATTTTAATATATGACACAGGCTCCATCTCGTGGTTAAGAAAACAATTAAGTTTGATTGCTGTCACAGATTAGTTGACATTGAGAATTGTCTAAATATTTCGGATGGTCACCATATTGGATTTTTATATACATGGTAGGCCATAGAGCTATGCACCATTGGATGATGATAATTGCGTAGGTTCATTGTTCAAACGTTGGTTTCGATCGCATGATTAGGACACAAGATATTAAACCTTAATTTTAAAATTCCGCACAGCCGACATCTTGAAGTTATGTAAACAATTGAGCTGAATAGGATGTTAGTGTATTACAAGGTGTATACCATTTGCTGTACCATGTGTGACGGCGCTCGGTTGGTTTAAATGCGAGAAAAGTCTATTTAAATACAACAACTTCGCTTGGCCGCCATGTTCGTTTTGTAAAGAGGTTTTTGAGAGTCCCTTAGTTACAATTATATTAGTGCTTTTTTCCACCATACAAAACGTCAGGGTGATATCTTTAATAGTTTCGGAGATTTGGAATGCCGGTGAAATATTTCGCGCAATTGCCAAGTTGGATTGGTGAGATGTAATAAAATTTGAAGAGCACAGTCGGGTCGGACAAAATAGTATAATGACCTTACCGAGTTTCGTTGAAATCGATCTAGCAGTTTAGATTTTATTAGGGAGGGGAGCGAGGCGACGGACACATGCAAACACACACATACGTACACACACATGGACTATATGTGATGTCATAGGCTTATCTTTCATAAATGTACATAGTAAAGGAAGCTTTTCAGTCGGTCAACACGACTGAATAGCTTTCATTATTAGAATTAAGCATCAATGAAAAATGGCTTCTATCACTACTAAATGAAAATAGGCTAACAAGTAAACGAAAAGCAAGAACGGGTGGTTTAATTTAGAAGAGAAATACTATTATTGGTCACAAAGGAGCTAAAGTTCCGCTAACACGTACCTTGATGCTCGGTACAGTGAGGAGGCGAGTTCCGACTGTACCGTTCCATACGTAACGTTCCGCTAACACGTAACTTGATGTTCGGTACAGTTGGGAGTCGAGTTCCGACTGTACCGTTCCAGGGCTGTAACGTTCCACTTGCTCGTACCGAGTTCCAAGTTACAGTTACGGAACGATACCGCAAGCCAGCTCGGGGCCGTGGTATGGCATACACAGCGGTACGTAACGCATTTCAGTTCTGTTCCGGGTCCCTGATGATTAGTTTAGTCGTTTATTAATGTTAAGTTTTGACAAATTGAGTAGCCACAATTGAGATTTGGTTAAGATGGCGGCAAAATAAACATGACACTGAGGTGCCCTTTTCTAGTGCTACCTCTGGACAAAATTTCGTGTTTCAATTGAAAGGAGGGAGCACACATATACACACACAGACACACAATGTTTCTTGAAAAAAGTCCCTTAATACTAGCCACGTTCTTCCACTGGCAATGGTCTGTAGGAAAATCAGGCATTTTTAGAGTTTTAATATGTGTTTGAAATTTGTTGCAAATGATTATTTTATCATATTTTCATACATCATGTTACGGTATGTTGATTTAGGCGTTCAATTTTCCATCCTTCTTTATGGTGCATCATATAAGGTTTAATACCATGGGACTTTTTAGTGTTACGCTATACATTTATCTTGTGTCTTTGATATTTATCAATTCATTCATATCGGCTGATGTTGTTGTTTGAGTCTTCAGTCTTTTGACTGGTTTTATTCCGCTCTCCATGCCTCCCTGTCCTGAGCTAAGCGTTTCATCTCCACACAGCTACCACACACCACATTCGAGGCAAACTGTTTAACATATTCTAATCTCGGTCTACCCCTACAGTTCTTGTCCTCGACCTTCCTTCCATAACTAAGTTTGATTTAAATTCCTGGGTGTCTTAGTATGTGTCCTACCAACCTATCTCTTCTCTTCATTAGCAGTCGCCAGAAACATCTCTCCTCTCCCACTCGCCTTAATAGCTCTTCGTTTGTAACCCTCTCTTCCCATCTGATCTTCATCATTCTCCTGTAACACCACATTTCAAACGCTTCAAATCTCCTCTTTTCTGCTGCATCAATAGTCCAATTTACACTTCCATAGAGTGCCACGCTCCATGTCAAGAGATTCCTTTTCTGTAGAAATGCCTTCCTTGCCTGAGCCAACCTAATTCTTATATCCTCTTTCCTCCATCAATCACTTGTTATTTTGCTTCCTAAGTAACAGAAGTCTTCTGAGATTCGGAGATATAGAATGCCAGTGAAATATTTCGCACAGCCGCCATGTTGGATTTTTGAAACGTAATAAAATTTGTAGGGCACGGTTGGGGTAGGCCAGAATAGTACTATGACCTTACCGAATTTAATTGAAATCTATCCGCCACTTATATTTTATTAGTGGGGGGGGGGGGGGCACACACACGGACGTACACACACGGATGAAAGGTGATCCCATAAGCCAATTTTTTCATAAATAGAAATAGGCTAAAAGCGAGATTTTAAAATTTGACGCTGGCGCCATTTCGTGGTTAAAAAACAATTAAGTTTGATTGCTGTCACAGATTAGTTGACATTGAGAATCGTCTAAATATTTCCGATGGCCACCATATTGGATTTTTATATACTTTGTAGGCCATAGAGCTATGTACTATTAGATGATTATTGCGTAGGTTCATTGTTCAAACGTTGGTTTCGATCGCATGATTAGGACACAAGAAATTAAATCTTAATTTTAAAATTTCGCACAGCCGCCATCTTGACGTTATGTAAACAATTGAGCTGAATAAGATGTCAGTGCATTACAAGGTGTATACCATTTGCTGTACCATGTGTGACGGCGCTCGGTTGGTTTAAATGCGAGAAAAGGCTATTTAAATACAACAACTTCGCTTGGCCGCCATTGTGGAGAAAGTGAACTAAAGCTGTTTCGAGCAATCTACTTCCTGTAGAAAATAGACAGTGTTTTGATTTACATAGTTTTGATTTTGTTATCTTTGAGTGTAGTGTCTTTGGAATGTCTTTGGATGCGATGTTGAGTTGTGTTAATAAAATATTGATTACTGTATATTAAAATGATTTGGTATGGCATATAACTGGCGACCGTGACAGGACTACTGGCAATCTCAACATCAAATAAAACAGAACAACGATGACCGAACGTCGAGTATTACGCCGCGTATTTACACGTGAGGTAAACAAGCTTGAAGAACTGTTGGCGCTTGCTGATGGTGACCACGTGGAGATTCGTAGCAGATATGCTTCACTTGTGGAACGCTACGAGAAGTTAAAACGTCTGGATGATGAAGTTTACAATGAGCTGCTGCTAAAGGAAGACCTTGAAGACATCGTGCTTGAAACAGAGATCAACAATTGCAGTCAGTACGACTTGAAATATTTTAAGGTTAGGGAAAAGGTGCAGGCCTTACAAGTTGGAGATCAAGCCGTTTCTGAAGCTAATACGAGTAACTGTTCACGTACTTCTAATCAGAGAATACTAAGACTACCAAAACTAGAACTGAAAAAAATTGACGGAAACGTGAAGTGCTGGATTGGGTTTTGGGCGCAATTTACTAAAATACATGAAGATAGCAGGCTTAAAGATGAAGATAAATTTGTTTATTTGATTCAGTGTATGGAACCTGGTTCGTGTGCTCAGTAGTTGGTAGAAAACTTTCCTCCTTCAAAGGAAAACTACAAAAAGGCTATAGAATTGTTGAAGTCTAGGTATGGGAAGGATGAGTTGCTCATTGAGTACTATGTTAGGGAACTTTTATCCTTGGTGTTAAAGAAGGATAGTTTAAGATTCATAGCCCAACTGTATGACAGTCTGAAGGGACAGTTGAGAGCACTTGATTCCTTGGGCGTAACAAAGGAGAAATATGCTGCAATGTTATTTCCACTAGTAGAGAGTGCCTTGCCAGAGGTTATGTTTAGAACTTGGGACAGGTATCGTGTATCAAAAGAAACGTCTACCAAGGAACCTGACTGTTGCTTGAGTGAATTGTTAGCCTTCTTAAAGACTGAGGTAGAAGGTGAAGAACGGCTTAAGCTAAGACATAGTTCTTTTGAAGTTAACGAGAGGACGGATCGAGTTAAGCAAGATGATAGGACCAAGACTAAGAATAGGGACATACCTTCAGCGGCTTCTTTAATTTCAATAGAGGATGTTTCAGTTAGTAAGGGAAACGGAAATAACAAAGATACGTCTTGTATATTCTGTGGCAGAACCTCACATCTTTCTCAAGACTGTGCTGTAGCTATTGAATATTCTCAAGAAGAACGCCAAGTAACGTTAAAGAAAAAGGGAGCTTGTTTTAGGTGTCTACGACCGGGACATGTCAGTGTTAAGTGTAAGATGTTTGTGAAGTGCCCATTTTGCAAGGGGAAACATTACGCTTTGATGTGTTCGAAAACAGACTCAGATGAACCAAAATGTATTTCGGTTCCAAAAACAGTTAGCATGATGGCAGGTAGTAATAAAGGACATGTGACCTATCTGCAGACTTTAGTTCCTAGAGTAGTTGTTGGTGGATCCATGCACAGAGTAAGAGTTCTGTGTGACAGTGGATCGCAGAGAAGCTACATAAAGAAGTCTTGTGCTAAGAAATTAGAGTTGGAACAAACTGGAAAGGTAACACTAAGTCAAGAATTATTTGGAGGTAGGAAAACAGCACCTGTTTGTTTCGAGTCCTATCAAATAACTTTGCTGGGTATGAACGAGGAAAACAGATGTGAGGTTGCAGTGTTAGGCTCTGATAGTATCTGTGGAGGTGCTCCCCTAGTTGATGCTGACTTGTTTAATTTACTGAGGGACAAGGGAGTTGAACTTAGTGATGTTGGCCAAGATAATGGTGGCAACAGTACTGACATTCAGGTATTGTTAGGAGCTGACGTGTGGGCTCAGATAATCACGCCAGACTTTCTACATGTAAACAAGGGTCTAGTAGCTGTGAGAACTTGTTTAGGGTGGACACTTAAGGCTCTTCTGAGATCACTTCAACTACTGCCTCGTCTTACACTCTACTTACTTTAACTCAATCAACAAGAGTGGCGGATTTGTGGGAAATTGAGACTTTGGGTATAAAAGATTCTGGCGAACATATAAAAAAGGAAGAAAGGAAACAAGAAGTTCAGATGTTCTTCGATAGGACTGTGAAGAGAGAAGAGGAATCTGGGCGCTACATTGTCAAACTACCCTGGATTGATGGTTGTACTTCTCTGGAAACGAATCGTGAAATTTCTCAGAAACGATTATTGAACACTTCAGGAAAGTTACGAGGGATGCAGAAATTTCAGGATTATGATGAGGTGTTACAGGAATGGGTAAACAAAGGGATTATCGAAGGTGTTGAAAACGAGGTTTTGGATGGACCTACACATTATTTGCCTCATAGAGCTGTGCTGAAAGATGGTGGCACTACAAAGATAAGGCCGGTGTTCGATGCTGCCAACAAAGACAGAAATGGTCATTCCTTGAATGATTGCCTCGAGCCCAGACCCAACCTCATCGACCTTGTTCCATCAGTGCTGACCAATTTTCGAACCTATCCTATAGGTCTAATAGCTGATATAGAGAAGGCATTCCTGCAGATAATAATTGATCCTGAAGACAGGGATATGCTCCGTTTTCTCTGGTGGGATAATGATAAGATTAACACTTTTCGACATTGCCGGGTGGTTTTTGGTGTTTGTTCCAGTCCCTTCCTATTGGTTTCTGTACTGAACAACCTTCTGGAAGAGCCCCCAACTCATTTGAAGGAAGTAGCTACAAAAATGAAACCTGCATTTTATGTGGACAACTGTCTTACTGGAGTCGCTTCAAAGGAAGAAATTGGACCCTTTATTTTAAAGGCACAAGAATTGATGTTATCCGCAGGTTTCAATTTGAGGGGATGGGTGAATTCCTTTGATTGTGGTGTTGGTAAAACTGAGAATGTCTTAGGACTTCGTTGGTATTGCGACGTAGATGAACTTGGATGTAACTTCAGCCCGACTACCGGTTTAGTAACCCGAAGAGTGGTACTATCCAGCGTGAAAAAAATATTTGATCCGATTGGATTTTCAGCCCCAGTAACTCTGATTCCCAAGCTCATTCTGCAGAAGACATGGCAGAAAAGTATAGGATGGGATGAGGTTTCACCAGGAGACATTTGTGAGGAATTCTGTCGATGGACTCAGCAGTTGCAATACCTACATGACTGTCGGATACCTAGAAGGATTTTCCTGAATGACAACAGCACTTTGCATGTATTTGTGGACGCTAGCAAAAGAGCGTTTGGTTGTTGCATATTTCTGAGAACGGAAGAAGAAGGTAAGATCAAACTGAGTCTTCTGATGGCTAAATCTAGAGTGGCGCCTCTCAAAGAACTGACACTACCCCGCCTTGAACTGATGGGAGCGCTCCTTGGAGTTAAAATGTCTCGGTTGAGCCTTCGATGCCTACACCGGAATGACATACACACAGTGTTTTGGTCCTATTCAACAGTAGTCTTGGCTTGGATTGCTAATAAAGGGCTTTGGTCGGTGTTCGTAGAGAATCGGGTAAAGGAAATTCATGAGTACAGTAAGGCTAGTTCATGGAGACACATACCGGGCAGCCTCAATCCAGCAGATCTCCTGTCTAGAGGGTGTTCACCAACACAACTTTGGAGATCCAGATGGTGGGAGGGTCCGTCTTGGCTTAAATGTAAAGAAGAAAAATGCGTATTTAATCGTCCTGAACCATTGTTGGAAGAAGTCAACAGGGAAAGGAGGAAAACAGTCGTAGCTGCTAAGAACACTGTTGTGGAAACTATTTTACTGCAATTAAGTTCACGATTCTCTGGATACATCAAAATTGTTAGGACCATTGCTTGGATTTTGAGATTGAAACAAAGGAATCGTAGAGACCACGTATCAACGGAAATTGATAGCGAAGAGTTTCTCAATGCAGAGAAGAAACTGTACTTCCTTATCCAGAAGGAAACGCTTTATGAAGAAGAGAGAAAAGAACAATTGAAGAATCTGGAGGTGTTCACAGACGATGAAGGAATTCTACACATGAAGTCAAGAGTCGTTGATTCTGACGACACTCCTGAGTATACCTATCCAGTTGTACTTCCATCAAAACCTGTGATGGTTGAAAGAATGATTGAACAATTTCATCGATTCCATAACCATGCTGGGACGCACACACTGCTTGTTTTGTTGCGCCAAAGGGTTTGGATAATTAGAGGAAGAAGGACGGTGGCAGCAGTTGTTCGGAAATGCGTGATCTGTCGTCGTAACTCTGCTAAGGGTTTTGAGGTACCTTTTCCTCCGTTGCCACAGGATCGAATCAAGGCATCGAGTGTTTTCCAGATCACGGGCACAGACTTGGCCGGCCCTGTGTTTCTACGAGGAGGAGAAAAGGGATGGATTGTGATATTCACTTGTGCAGTTTATCGGGCTGTACATCTGGAATTGATCACTTCACTTAGTACAGTAGCGTATATCCAAGTACTACGCCGATTTGCGGCAAGAAGAGGAAGAGTGAATACCATGTATTCGAACAATGGGACGAATTTCACCGGACTTCGCAGAACCATGGAGCAATTGGATTGGACTGAAATAGAGAGGACGTGCAGCCTTCTGAAGATTAAATGGAAGCTGAACCCTCCCACTGCAGCCTGGTGGGGAGGATTCTGGGAAAGGTTGATTAAGATTCTAAAGGAATTGCTTCGCCGTAATTGGGGTAAAGCTTGCCTAAATTATGAGGAAATGTGTACTCTTCTGTGCGATTGTGAGAACCTGATGAACAATCGACCTTTGACTTATCTTTCTGAAGAAGATGAACTCAAGCCACTCAGACCCTCCATGTTCCTACAGAGCCTAGAGGGTAATGATGTAACCGACATAGACCAAATTCAAACCAGCAGTTTAAACGACAGATGGCGTTATCTACAAGCTGTTCGGGAGAGCCTGAGAAATCGCTTCAAAAAAGAATACCTGGGATTTCTCCGATCACGGAGCAAAAAGCAACAGGGATCCATACAAGTAGGAGACATAGTACTGGTGGAGAGCGACAACAAGAAACGTATCAACTGGCCCTTAGGGAGAGTGGTGGAGCTGTTACCAGGAAGAGACAATGTGACTCGTCTGGTTAAAATTAAGACAGCAACTGGCATTCTACTTCGTCCAGTACAGCGACTTTATTCGTTAGAGATAAACTGTCTTAACAAACGTGATTCTATCAACACTTCACAACACCGACTAAGTGAGCCGGTCCTTAATGAAGATATTCCCTGCAGTAACTCAGGAACTGAAAAGGAGAGTGAATTCAAGACTCGTTGTGGTAGAACTGTTAGGCAACTCAAGAAACTAGACTTATAGTGGTTCACATTCCTGAGCTCAATGTTCAACTATAATTTTAGAATGTTTACTTCAGTTTATGAGTGTGTGTTACAAAACTACCTTTTGCAAGGTGGGAGAATGTGGAGAAAGTGAACACAAGCTCTTTCGAGCAATCTATTTCCTGTAGAAAATAGACAGTGTTTTGATTTAGAAAATAGACAGTGTTTTGATTTAGAAAATAGACAGTGTTTTGATTTACATAGTTTTGATTTTGTTATCTTTGAGTGTAGTGTCTTTGGAATGTCTTTGGATGCGATGTTGAGTTGTGTTAATAAAATATTGATTACTGTATATTAAAATGATTTGGTATGGTATAGCCATGTTCGTTTTGTAAAGAGGTTTTTGAGAGTCCCATCGTTACACTTCTATTAGTGCTTTTTTCCTTCATACAAAACGTCAGGATGATATCTGTAGTAGTTTCGGAGATATGGAATGCCGGTGAAATATTTCGCACAGTTGCCATGTTGGATTGGTGAGATGTAATAAAATTTGAAATGCACAGTCGGAGTTGGACAAAATAGTACTATGACCATACCGAGTTTCGTTGAAATCGCTCCAGCAGTTTAGATTTTATTAGGGAGGGGAGCGAGGCGACTGACACATGCAAACACACATATACGTACACACACACGGACTATATGTGATGTCATAGGTCGATCTTTCATAAATGTAAATAATAAAGGAAGTTTTTCAGTCGGTCAACACGACTGAATAGCCTTCATTATTAGAATTAAGCATCACTGAAAAAATGGCTTCTATCACTACTAAATGAAAATAGGCTAACAAGTAAACGAAAAGCAAGAACGGGAGGTTTAATTTAGAAAAGAAATACTATTATTGGTCACAAAGGAGCTAAAGTTTGCTGTGTAGGTTACACTCTGCCTTATATGGCAACACTGCGAGAAGGTGAGTTGGATTCCCATCTAAGCCTTCTTAGATTGGTTTTCCGTGGTTTCCCACTTCTACTCCAGGAAAATGCGTGGATAGTTCCTAAGTCAAGGTCACGGCCTACTCCTTCCCAAGCCATGCCATCATTACAAATACACACGTTACTACAGACATCACAATTACAAAGTTTAGACCTATCAGACAAATTCCATAAAAACCTCAACTACATGGACCGATGAACAATAACCTATGTTCCAAACCTCTATATGGAGCAACAATAAATATTTCGAATCAATGGGATCCATCGTATTGTTTTCACGAAACATATTTCTAACGTAGGCTACAGTATGACCGCGATCGAAACGAGCAACGTGCCTGTCTGATGCGGCACGCACTCAGACTGAAATCAGTATTTTTATTTTTATTGATATTTCAAGAAGTAATTATCCTATGTTTGAATAAATAATTTGCCTGGAATTGCATATGACATCGTTCAAACTGGGATAGTTGTTGACGCAGAAAAAAGGATCTTTTCATCAGGATTCTAGGTAGGACAGTAGATACTGAAAAATTTCCTTAGGCTAGATAGAGTATTTCGATATCATGAAAGAAATGCCCCTAGATTAGATAACAGGTATGTAATTGATGTAGTTGTTTTGTAATTAGGCTATTATGTGACAGTTTGTAACAACCAGCGTAACAGTGTAATAAACGCAGTGTTACAATTGCCGTGGTAACTAAATAGACTGTGTAATAGCCGTAATAGTCTACGTAAAAATTCGGTGTAATAGCCATAATGGTTTTAATAGCTAATGGACAGTAGTTCCGGTAACAGTCCTGTAATAGTCTGTAGGCCTACATACATTTTGGGAAATGCTGCTGTACTGTTACAGGCTTTGTACCGTTCCACTTTCCGTTGGAACATGAGAACCTGGAACGTTACGCATAGATACCGGGTGGCTGGTTGGTATAACCTGGAACGGTACACAGTGTAACCGGGTACTGGTGGAAACGTTACTCTATTTCGATAACCAAGAACGGTACGTAGAGTAACTTTCCAACTAGTAACGCTGAGGAATCGTTCCAGTCATGTACGGTTCCATACGTAACGTTCCGCTAACACGTACCTTGATGCTCGGTACAGTTGGGAGTCGAGTTCCGACTGTACCGTTCCAGCGCTGTAACGTTCCACATGCTCGTACTGAGTTCCAAGTTACAGTTCCGGAACGATACCGCAAGCCAGCTCGGGGCCGCGGTATGGCATACGTAACGTAACGTGGAACACAGCGTTACGTAACGCATTTCAGTTCTGTTCCGGGTCCCTGATCATAAGATCAGCACTATAAATAAATCCCTACATTCCCCATAATTCTTTAAAACAGGTACATTCAAGGAACTGGGATCGGCCTCATGAAATATGACTTGTCATTTCCTTCGTAATTATATCATCCATTAGAAGTGCGCTTGCTCGGAGAGCAGTAACAATTAATTGCCTTAATAGGAGTGGTACGTGTTTCTCTAATTATCGCTGACAGTCAGCTGATTTATCTGATGCAAATAAGGAAGTGTCTGAAATGTTTGCATCACCTCCGTGTTTGAATCAAAGAACTCGTACTAACCTACTTCTGAGAAGAAATTAGGAAAGTGATTCATTGCTATTACAGACGCTTCATAAATCAAGCAACCTTGATAACCACGTAATATTAATATTTGTTGTTCCACTCCACTGACACGTAATGAATGTGCAGAATGGCTTCAGGTGGTGTTTGGTGATTGTTGCATTGACTGAAATTTTCAGATATGAAATAAAAAGCTTTTTTTTTTATTATTATTAATATATTTTTCTTTTTTATTGTTCAAAACTTTGAAGCTTTCCAACGGTCAACACGAGTGTTGGTAGGTTGGTTCCTTGGTTTAGGGGCTGCGACAACGCGGTTATGTAGCCCCGTGAACTGTGGGTGTGTGTAGAATCTGTCTTATAACCGGTGTTAATTGTGATCACTGTAATAGTGTACCGGGTGAGTTAGCCGTGGTCGTTACGGCATGGCTGCTGGCAGTCACTCACATCCGGCAGGCGAGGAGTTTCGAATCCCCTCGCCGGCAACCTTGAAGATGGTCTTCTGTGGTTTTCCATCTTCCTTCCAGGCACATGCGGGGGTTGGTCCCTAACTATAGGCCACAGCCGCTACCTTCCAACTCCTCGTCCTTACATTCAAACTTTCCTCCCCAGACAACACTCCACAAGCGACGGTACTTGTAGCTCACCCCATGGGTGTTCGCATAGAAGAAGCTACAAACAGGCGAGCCGAACTTGTCCTCGGACACTCCCGGCAATTTCAAAAAAAGCCATACGCTAAAAAACAAGTAGTTCCGTGAAGAATTATACAGACTATTTTCATATATCCTACTTATGTTAACTGCCACTATGAACATACAATATTTTAGTTTGATTGCTGTAATAGATTCGTAGATATTGAGAACCGACTAAATATTTCGGATGGTCGCCATGTTGGATTGTATATATGTAGGTCCTAGAGTTATGTACTGTTAAATGAAGATTATTGTGTACGCGTAGCATTGAAATTTCAATCGCATGATTAGGACACAAGAAGTAACAAGGAGATTTTAAAATTTCGCACAGCTGCCATCTTGTGGTTATGGAAACAATTGAAATAAATTAGATGCCAGTCGATTAACATTCGTGTAAGGATTTACTGTACCAAATTTCACTGCACTAGGATGGTTAAATTGCGAGAAAAGTCGATGTGAATATTTATAATTCGCGTCGCCATCATGTTGGATTTGTGATCACCAGGTCATTTAAAGTCCTATAGGTGAACTAATGTTCATAGCCCCTATGATTATAAAGAAATTCAGTTTGATTGCTATAATAGATCCGTAGATATTCAGAGCCGTCTAAATATTTCGGACGGTCGCCATGTAGGATTGTTAAATGTACAGGCCATAGAGTCATGTACCATTAAAGGAAAATTATTGCGTAGGTTCATTATTCAATCTTTCACTTCGATCGCATGATTACGACACAAGAAATAAAAACTTAATTTTAAAATTCGCACAGCCGCCATTTTGAGGTTATGTAAACAATTGAACTACATTGGATACCAGTGCATTACAATGAGTATAAACATTTCCTGTACCTAGTTTCATTGCGTTTGGAACATTAAATCACGAGAAAGGTCTATTAAAATTTTTAATTCGCTTGGCCACCATGTTCGTTTTGTAGTTAACCGGTTTTTGAAAGTCTTATAGATGAACTTCCAGTAGTGCCCTTTATCTCCGTACAAAATTTCAGGGTGATACCGCTAATAGTTTCAGAGATATAGAATGCCGGAAAATATTTCGCACATCCGCCATCTTGTGGTTATGTAAACAATTGAACGAAGTTAGATGTCGGTGCATTACAATGTCTATAAACATATACTGTATCATGTTTTATTGCGTTTGGTTGGTTAAATCGCGAGAAACGTCTGTTTAAAAGTCGCAAATTCGCTTGGCCGCCATGTTGGTTTTGTAGTTACCAGTTTTTCAATAGTCACATAGGTGAACTTCTAGTAGTTCCCTTTATCACTGTAAAAAATCCAGGGTGATATCGGGAATAGTTTCGGAGATATTGAATGCTGGTGATATATTTCGCACAGCCGCCATGTTGGATTGGTGAGACGTAACAACGTTTGAAGGGCACTGTCGGTATCGCGTGGAATAGTGCTATGAACTTACCGAGTTTCATTGAAATCGCTCCAGCCGTATAGAAGTTATCAGGGGACACACACACACCTCACACACACACACACACACACACACGCACGCACACACAGACACACGGACAAAAGGTGATCTCATAAGCCTATTTTTTCAAAATTGAAAATAGGCTAAAAACTGTGTTAGTGTATGTAATCTGTTTTTTAATTCAAGTAAGGACTGCAGACTTTGCATTTTTCAAATAGTTCCTACTTTTGCTGCCAAACGCCACTGTCAACGATAACTAGTGCAGAACTTAGCTACTAGACGCCAACGCAGTCGGCTCCCGGCAACGAACGTAGGAACCTAAGAGCGTTGTTTACATTCTTAACATATACAATTTAGCTTCACACAGGTGTAATTAGTGGAAGGTTCTTTAACATGCCATAAATCTATGACATGGGACCGCTGACTTTACTTCCCCTCTGAAGGGATTCTTAACGCTCTTAAAAAAACGACGACTTCGGCCGGGTTTGAACCCGCGATCTTGGGCATAGAAGCTCAGCATGCTACCAACTACGCCACCGAAGCTGCCAACATGAGTGTACCAAATTAGATTTTGACTGGGTGTTACTAAAGTGCCCACGTTGTATCTCTGCCGGTGAGCTACGTCATTACTTCCAGGAAAGGTATACAGACTGTACTAGCCTCACCGCAGAATACGCATGTCCTGTCTGGTACAGATCTAGCCACGCTAAGCAGGTATACACTGCATTAAATGAGACCTGCAGACTTATTAGAGGTTGTCTCAGATCTACGCCGCTTGATAAATTCTCACCTCCAGGTATCCGCCGTGAATCGGCAGCCAGATTAGAGAAATCTAAAGCTTTGACCCAACAGACCCATCCTTTGTATGGTTACTTACCTGCAGCTCAAAGACTCAAATCAAGAAGATGTTTTCTTCACGCCACTGAAAATTTGACAGTCTCTCCTTCAGTATTTACTAGACTGCTCTCTTGGTGCTCCAGATCTAACGACTCTGCAGGATGGACGCTACCATCAGAACACCTGCCAGCTGGACACGAAGAAACCTGGTCAACGTGGAAGACCCTCAACAGGCTGCGCACAGGAGTGGGGAGGTCGAAGACAAATTTGAAAAAGTGGGGATTTGCCTGTGACTCGACTTTGTGTGAGTGTGGTTAGGAGCAGACTATGAATCACCTCCTCGTTTGCACAATTGAGTGTGCCGAGTGCATTATGCTAAGTCGGCCGTCAGAACTCCCGAGCCCCACAATGTGGGGTACCGTCTTACGAATGGGAGTGGAGGAGTTGACGGCTAGAATTCTCAGAAATGCAACGGTCCTCACCGGCAGAGATATAATGCGAATACTTTGTTTTTGTGTAATTAATTTCCTAGTGTGCACTTTTAGCATGAAATATGCAAATCACAGTATGCCAGCAATGCTCAAATCGGTATTTTCGGGGTTATGGTATGTTCTCCCACTCTGTGACTTACACATTTTGGATTAAATAGAGGATACACTTCCAAAATAATGAACAAAATCAACTCCTACTATAAAACATTTAATTAACCAAATATATGGCGCTACAACAAAATAAGCAAATAAAATACTGACCAATACTTCTAACTTGTTCAGAGTGAACAAGGAATACATAAATAAACAAAGGTTAAATCATAATAAATGGTTTCCTATAAACCAACACACTTACATTTCTTTTCACTTCCATAAAGTATCCCTTTAAAATTCCATAAAATCAAGAGCTCCAAAGGGCTCGATTCTTTTTATATACTCTGTGTTATTCTTTTACAACACCTCACTTCCTATTATATGAGTATCTTATAATTAAAGCAATATATACTTCTTATTTAAAGTACTGTTATTCATTTACTTACATTTTGGGCTTTCACATGTTCATGGGTTACCATCTCTCTCAGTCAACAATTCACTACTGTGATTGGGAAAACATCTGTGCTCTCCCGAGCTTCAGAAGACTACTTGAACATGTAAAAAATTAAGATCACTCCCGAAATCTAATTGTCTTCACTGAACTCGTGAATTCCTACATTATATTACGTTAGGGACTTATCGTTATTTGTCTTAAAAGACCATTATCTCATAATAAAGCAACGATCTGAACTTGCAAGCGGTAATCTTCAACTAAAGGAACCTCGGTTCGAAGACCGGGTCGTTAAAACCAACTCTAAACACTCTGTGAATTATAACTTCAAAACAGACGGCTATTCAAACCTACCACAACATGAATGGCAAGGGGTCTGGCCTGGCCACTTAGCGCGATTTATTGCAGGGGAGGCAGACATTACGGTCCTCGCCCACACGGGACGAACGACTCTTAGCTTTACACAGCTGTTTCATTATGTAGTTCTTTGAACAAGCATGGCTTTCATTATACTATTTTTATTGAGGTTCACAAGACCTTATTCTCTTAAACTCGGCATTTATTAATTATGAAGTATCCTCATTGGTGGGTAAGAATAATTCAATACAACAACAAATATTTAAGGGCTTCAATAATAGAAGAACCTGGGTTCGTTTCTTTCAACTGCCTCGGGAACCATATCCCATACTGGAGGACTTACAACATTCGCGACTTAGGGCGACCTTTGTCTATAACCTGCGCTCATAATACAACAAATATTTCACACCCTTCTACAATATAACACACACATGGCCTCGTGATCAGAGGACTTACCATAGCTCAATTACCGCGACCAACTGCCCCTCATAATTAAATTTACCGAGTATTCAAACGCGTTCCTAGCGTGACAAATTTCTTTAATGCGCTTCACAGCGCTTACATGTTACTGAGCCAAGTTGCCTTCAATGAACTGACAAATTCAAAAATCAACATTTGATTATATATCTCAATTTTATATTACTCCACTCCCCTGACAATAATCGCTTTATCTCAAAGCAATGTGTTCACCACAAGTATTAATTCTTTTAAAAGAGCTCACAAACTCTTATTTTCATATAATTCATTATAAACTTTATTCATTCATATAATTGTTATTATTATTATTACGCTTGCTTTCACATATTTAAATCATTTATCAACTGCACTGATATTTTATTTCCTACATTACCCCAAAGGTATTTATTTATTTCACATAATTATTTTATACTTTCTCCATTTTAATCGTTCAGATCGCGCTATTATTCTGTTATTTGTTATTCAACAACATCCCTATTTTCTCATTCTCAGGTGGATTGTACGCAAATATTACCCAACACATAACATAATGAAATGGTTACTCACATGATATGTCGGTCACCGACCGAACTTTCCAACGATGTTTCATTTTGCCCACTTGAATGCGTTTAAGCTATCTTCCCTAATTCCATTTCACACATTAACACTTCTTGATACACAAACATATATTTACCTTCAACACTGGTAACATATTGAATACAATTTTGTATTCTTTTATCATAAACAAATACATTCACTAAAAATTATAACACTTAAACGGATTTAACTATATTTACATTACACTGCTTTTAATCACTAAGGCTTTGCTTTTTACCTTTACACACGTGATTCCTTCTTTCCCGTTTCCAAGGGTTGACACTCTTAGACGTTGGCTTCCTATCTGGCAAGATGATGAAAGTCTCAATCAATCTACCCCTCCCTGGAACGGCTATTCTTCAAATCCGGTTTCCTGACGATCGGCTTCTATTTTTATTAGCTCGAAATCGCTTCTTTCCAGACACTATTTAGTTGGTCTAGCTGCAGTCTGTTCTGTTACGGCCTTTCGAATATTTTATCGGTGACCTATGATTCCCTAGCACTTACGGCTATTCCTATAATTAGTTTCGTTGCTTAATGCTTTTACTGTTCGTTTGTCTCCTGTTAGACAATGTCTTGAATTAAATTTTCCCTTCTTATTTTCTTCGGCGCTCTAGTTCCTATCTTTTTGATACACTAGGCGTTACTATTTTTGACCGACCCTGATCGGGTTCCTTAACTTTTATAGAACTGTTTGTTTTTCTATCGTTGGTACTTCAAACGTTACGATACTTTCTGTCGTTTTTACTGAACTGCTATTTGAAGACCTATCGCCTGTTCTTTAAGTTCGCAGCCTATTTTGACTGTAATACGGAACTTTTCACTATAAAGACTGACGCTTGTTGAACTAAATCCTGTACTAGGATTTTCCTAAGTCTTCACACGGCGATACTATGATGATACTTGATGCTTCCTCGTGTAGCGTCTCGGCGCTCACGGAATTGGTTGGTTGTCGATACAGCGACGCCCTCGGGCTGTCTGAAACTGCATTAGATGTGATGCAGCACCTCCGCTCACGGAGTGCTCGTAGACTGCATTTGCGAAACAGCACCGTGCCCTCAGGCACCTATGGTAGACTTAACGATTGGTCTGGCTCTGCCAGGACTTTTATACTTTTTGGCTACAAAAAGATTAAGTCCTCGTCTTTTTCATAGCTAACTTTTGAAGCAATAGACGCACACTATTGAAAATTATATCTCTGGACAGCTCGTTTTCTAAACGTAAACTGACTTCTTTGCACATGAAAATCGATCGTACAATTCTGAGATATTAAATGATTTTTGCTCTTCAGATACGTGGGCGTTGATTTTTATTTGTAATCCCTACCACCCCGGGTCTCGGGGAACTTTTAATTACGTAATGCCGCATTTGCACTTTTTTCCTGGGCAATTATTATAACATCTTTTCCCACACAAAAATCTCTATTCCGAAATAATTCACAATGATGTATTTCTTTTCTTAATTATATGCTCGCAAATGGCTTAAATCTAATTATTCTTCCTCTTGCACAACTGCGAGGATGCCATTTTACTGCAACGTAAGCTCGATTTCCGAAACCTTCTCTCACTCACTCCGTACGGAAAGTTCCTCTCGTTCTAATTATAGCCATGATCGCTCCTTATCGGTGCGTCACGCGTGATATCATTTCCTGGAGCCACCTGGGCTCTCACTATTGCACAACATTAAACCAGTCCTCTTGTATAAAATCTTTCTATGTTCCACTGAAGACTGTATCTTTCCTCTTTTCTTTCACCAATAAATGATGGATTCGACCCCATGAACCAATGGTACATGGGTTCACTAGTGTGCCCCCAATTAATAAAACACTCTGTCGCCCCGGAATTATGGGTTTGATTCTCGGCTATGCCAAGAAATAAAATTCTGGTCTGAGGGATGGAATGGGGTACACTCAGTCTCACGAGGAAGATCTGAGAAGAGGTAGGTTCGATTCCCACCTCAGTTATCCTGGAAGTGGTTTTCTGTGTTTTCTCCACTTATAATCCATATAACTTAAGACCACGGCCGTCTCCTTCCCAATGCTCAACTTAATCACAAATACTAAACACACCAGTACAGCCATCACAATAACATAGGTTATCGGACAAACGTTACACACAATTCCAAGTAAACGGAGCTAAGAGGTTTGGGCTCATGAAGAATACTTTATCCTCGTGTCTGGCTCGAATCACAATTTAGAAACCGCGAAAACCATTCGTGACAGAAGAAAGGGACTAGCGTTTCTCTCAATAGGCCCACATACCTTCACAGCAAATCAACGACGTTAGTTCTGCAAGTGTTTTATTATTTAGTTGGGTTTACCTCCAGGGTTGGCTTTGCCCTCGGATTCAACGAGCGATCCGACATTTAGCGCCTCCAGCGCAGTGTACTGGAGCTTGAAACATCGAATTTGGTGATACTACTGGGGAGGTGGGACGAGCACCTCGCCCAGGCAGTTTCGCCTTCAAAGTGAATAGGGGCCTTACGGGGAATGGGGAAGATTGGGAGGGATTGAAAATGAAGAGGGAAGGAGGAGGCCGTGGCCTTACGGTAGGTACCATCCCGGCGTTTGCATGGATTTTATTTATTTAGCGTATGACTTTTAGTGCCGGGAGTGTCAAAGCGGACACCCATGGGGGTGAGCTACATGTTCCGTTCAATTTCAAGTAGTTGCAACTTTCACTATCTGATGCCACTGACACCTAGTGGTGAACGTTGGAACTTTGACAGAGTTTGGGAAAAGTAGATACAGCTTATCGAAAGATTTCGTGTACTTTTGGGGAAAGGAGGACTAAGTGCTGTAGTGTTATGGACTCAGATGGAAAACCTCTAAAAGATAGAGAAGAAAATGTTGTGATATAGAAATCTTACATAGAGAGTTTGTATACAGGAAAGGAGATTGAGAATCATGTAATGGAAAGGAATTGGAAATTGATGAGGATGACAAAGGAGATTTAAATTTGAGATCAGAATTTGACAGAGCATTGGAAGGCTCAAGCAGGAACTAAACACCAGGCATAGATGATAGGCTATACCGATTGAGTCACTGCGCTGCATAGGAGATGAAGGTCTGATCAGGTTATTTCACTTGGTGTGTAGGATTAGTGAGACAGGTGAGGTACCCTCTGATTTCAAGAGGAATGTTATCATCCCTATACCGAAGAAAACAGGAGCTGACCGATGTGAAGTTTACCGTACCACCAGCTGACTAAAATAATTTACAAGAGGATCTAAAGGCAAATAGGAACATAGTTGGATCAAGACCAGTTTGGCTTCAGGAGAAACGTAGAAAAAGGAAAACTGTACTAAGTCTTAGGCTGATTTTCGAAGCTAGAATAAGGAAGATAAGAAAACTTTCATGGAATGTGTAGACATAGAAGAGGCTATTGATAACGTTGATTGGAGGAAGTTGTTTGACATTTTGAAAACGATTGGAATAATGTACAGGGATTGGAGGGTGATCTACAATCTATACAGAAACGAAACAGGAGTTATTCGTGCGTTAGGACATGAGAGAGAAGCTGGTATTCAGAAAGGTGTAAGGCAAGCCTGCAACTTATCACCCATACTTTTCAATTTATACATTGAACAAGCAATGAGGGAAATTGGAGAAAATTTCAAAGTAGGAGTAGCCTAAATATTCAGGGAGAAATAATTTCAACTCTGAGATTTGCTGATGACATTGTCATCTTAGCCAGAGGAGTTGAATGAGTTTTTAAATGGTATGGATTCTGTCTTGAGGAAAGAATTGATGATGAAAATTAATAAATGTAAAACAAAATTATTGGAAAGAATTCGAAATAAACCAGAAACCCCTATGGATGTCGAATTGGCAGGTGAAAATCTGAAGTAAGTAGGAGACTTCTGTTACTTAGGAAGTAAATTAACCAGTGATGGTGGAAACTAAGAGGAGATTAGCACAGACAAGGAAAGTATTTCTACAGAAACGGAATCTGTTGACCTCGAATATAGATTTCGATATTAGGAGGTCATTTTTGAAGGCCTTTGTCTGGATCGTGGCACTCTACGGAAGTGACACTTTGACAGCTGGAGCAGCAGAAAAGAGAAGAATTGAAGCGTTTGAAATGTGGTTTTACAGGAGAATGATGAAAATCAGATTGGTAGATAGGGTTATGAATGAGGAAGTATTAAGACGAGTGGGAGGGGAGAGATGTTTCTGGCGACTGCTAATTAAGAGAAGAGATAGGTTGGTAAGACACAACCTAAGGCACCCACGAATAGCAAACTTAGTTATAGAAGGAAGGGTCGAGGATTAGAACTGTAGGGATAGACCAAGATTAGAATATGTTAAACAGATTGCCTCGGATGTAGGGTGAGGTAGCTATGTAGTGATGAAACGATTAGCTCAGGAGAGCGAAGCACGGAGAGCTTCATCAAACCAGCCGAAAGACTCAAACAACATAATAAAATAAATTAACAAGAAGTTCCGTGAAGAACTATACAGCCTACTTTTCATGCCAATGATTATTCTACAGTATATGAACCTATCTAGAATAATGACGAAATTAAGTTGGTAATATCGAAAAATCTAATTAGTTCAAAATATACCTGGTATAATGTAGCCTAATAGAGCACTACAATTGGCAGCCCTGGTGACTGAATATATTCTTTGTTCCATCTCTTTAGGTACAGAATACAAAATTTGGTTGAAGTTCAATGGACGTTACATGCTGTTAGACACTGGTTCTATCAGCACGCGTAAAAGCATGTTGCCAACAATACCATACGTGTGCTGGTCAGAAATAATCTGAAATATTATGATATCTTGTTGTGCCAATTTTGGATGAAATCCATTTGTTAGTATAGAAGTTACATGTATTTTAAAATTGGACATATCAGCAGGCATAGAATCATGTTGGCAGCACTGCCTTGTATTAATTACTCCAAATTAATCTAGAATGTCAGGTGCTATACGTGTGCAAAGTATAGAGCTGTTGGCTTGCATACTTTCTGATATATTGATATTAGGGTAAAAAACAAGATGTTCAGTAAAGAACATATAGCCTACTTTCTCCTAAATGCATGGGTATTGTTATAACTCTTTGTCCTTTTCAAGGAGTATGATTGAATGTTGGTTGTAGTAGCTTGTTGAAATACAACGTGCTATAGGAATATTAAACATGAATATGAGGTGCCCTTTGCTAGTGCTACCTCTGTACCAAATTTCGTTCAATTCGGTTCCACCGTGTTTGAATTGATAGGGGGAATCGATTTGCACACATTCTTGGCCACCATCTGCAAACTATTGGGCTGATGTTCTTGCAGTTTGGTCAGAATATGTTTCCCACATAAAGATTTGGTGTTGAAAAATTTGGTAGAGACTAGATTATTAGGTTGGTCGTAATTACATTTTAGCTTTTAACATTTGGGTGGCCGCGATTACGTTTCCGTCAAGATAGCGGTGATATAAAACATGACACTGAGGTGCCCTTTGCTAGTGCTACCTCTGTACCAAATTTCGTTCCATTCGGTTCCACCGTGTTCGAATTAATAGGGGGAATCAATTTTGACATAAAGATGGCCGCCATCCGCAAACTATTAGGCTAATGACCTATTAGATTGGTCAAAGGATGCTCCCTCCATAAAGGTATGTTGTTGCAAAGTTTGGTAGAAAAAAAAGGAAGATTGTAGTTTTACGAGACCGTGAATCTTGTGATTATGAGCCACGGGACCTCCTTTTTACGTGGAATCCGAACCACAGGACATGGCATTTCACTTCGAAAATCTCACATGCATTGACCGGGAATCGAACCCGGACCGCCTTGGTGAGAGGCACACAGCTAGACCGCTGAGCCACCACGCCCCCGACAAAGTTTGGTAGAGATCGGATGGTTATGTTAGTCATAATTTGATTTAAGCTTTAAACATTTGTGTGGCCGCCATTACGTTTCTGTCAATATGGCGGCGATATTAAACATGACACTGAGATGCCCTTTGCTAGTGCTATCTCTGTACCAATTTCGTTCCATTCGGTTTCACCGTGTTTGAATTAATAGGGGGAATCGATTCTGACACAAAGATGGCCGCCATCCGCAAACTATTAGGCGAATGACCTATTAGATTGGTCAAAGAATGCTCCCTCCATAAAGGTATGTAGTTGCAAAATTTGGTTGAGATCGGATGATTAGGTTAATCGTAATTGGATTTAAGCTTTGAACATTCGTGTGGCCGCCATTACGTTTCAGTCAAGATGACGGCGATATAAAACATGACACTGAGGTGCCCTTTGCTAGTGCTACCTCTGTACCAAATTTCGTTCCATTCGGTTCTACCGTGTTTGAATTAATAGGGGGAATCCATTTTGACATAAAGATGGCCGCCATCCGCAAACTATAAGGCGAATGACCTATTAGATTGGTCAAAGGATGCTCCCTCCATAAAGGTATGAACTTGCAAAATTTGGTAGAGATCGGATGATTAGGTTAATCGTAATTTAATTTAAGCTTTGAACATTCGTGTGTCCGCCATTACGTTTCAGTCAAGATGGCGGCGATATAAAACATGACACTGAGGTGCTCTTTGCTAGTGCTACCTCTGTACCAAATTTCGTTCCATTCGGTTCCACCGTGTTTGAATTAATAGGGGGAATCAATTTTGACATAAAGATGGCCGCCATCCGCAAACTATTAGGCTAATAACATATTAGATTGGTCAAAGGATGCTCCCTCCATAAAGGTATGTTGTTGCAAAGTTTGGTAGAGATCGGATGGTTATGTTAGTCGTAATTTAACTTAAGCTTTGAACATTTGTGTGGCCGCCATTACGTTTCTGTCAATATTGCCGTGATATAAAACATGACACTGAGATGCCCTTTGCTAGTGCTACCTCTGTACCAAATTTCGTTCCATTCGGTTTCACCGTGTTTGAATTAATAGGGGGAATTGATTTTCACACAAAGATGGCCGCCATCCGCAAACTATTAGGCTAATGACCTATTCATTTGGTCAAAGGATACTTCCTCCATAAGGGTATGTTGTTGCAAAATTTGGTAGAGATCGGATGATTAGGTTAATCGTAATTTGATTTAAGCTTTGAACATTTGTGTGGCCGCCATTGCGTTTCCGTCAAGATGGCGGCGATATAAAACATGACACTGAGGTGCCTTTTGTTAGTACTACCTCTGTACCAAATTTCGTTCCATTCGGTTGCACCGTGTTCGAATTAATAGGGGGAATCGGTTTTCACACAAAGATGGCCGCCATCCGCAAACTATTACGCTGATGACGTATTAGTTTGGTAAAAGGATGCTCCCCCTATAAAGGTATGTTGTTGCAAAATTTGGTAGAGATCGGATGATTAGGTTAGTCGTAATTTGATTTAAGCTTTGAACATTTGTGTGACCGCCATTACGTTTCCGTCAAGATGGCGGCGATATAAAACATGACACTGAGGTGCCTTTTGTTAGTACTACCTCTGTACCAAATTTCGTTCCATTCGGTTGCACCGTGTTCGAATTAATAGGGGGAATCCATTTTCACACAAAGATGGCCGCCATCCGCAAACTATTACGCTGATGACCTATTGGTTTGGTCAAAGGATGCTCTCCCCATAAAGGTATGTTGTTGCAAAATTTGGTAGAGATCGGATGATTAGGTTAGTCGTAATTTGATTTATGCTTTGAACATTTGTGTGGCCGCCATTACGTTTCCGTCAAGATGGCGGCGATATAAAACATGACACTGAGGTGTCCTTTTCTAGTGCTACCTTTGTACCAAATTTCGTTCAATTCGCATTCACCGTGTTCGAATTGATAGGGGGGGACAGACATTCAGAGTACACACACTCACACACACACAGACACACCCACACACACACACACAGACTCACACACACACATACACACACACACACACAGACTCACACACACACATACACACACACAGACAGACACACTTTTTTCGCCCTGTGTTGATCTCATAAGTCTACTTTCATTTTTTGCAAAAATCGAAAGTAGGCTAAAAATATAGACAGCATTTATTAACAGTTGGCAGCCCTGATTGCTCTTAACAATACATATAGTCATATCTGTTATGGTACACATAGCACATTCGAAATTTGGTTGAAATCCAACTGATAGTACAGAAGTTACATGTATTTAAAAATTGGTACTATCAGCAGGCTTATAATCATGTTGGTAGGACTGACGTATATAAGTTACTCCAAATTAATCTAAAATGTCAGAATATACGTGTGCATAGTTTAAAGCTGTTGGCTTGCATACTTTCTGATATATTGGTATTTGGATAAAAAAAAAGTAGAGAGAGCAATTATTAACAGTTGGCAGCCCTGGTGGCTCGTAAGAATACGCCTTATCATATCCGTTTATGTACAGATATTACATACAAAATTTGGTTGAAATCCAATTGATAGTGTAGAAGTTATATGCATTTAAACATTGGACTTATCAGAAGGCTTAAAATTATTTTGGCAACACTGTCATGGTTGGCCTCCTGGAAATTAAACTGAAATAGTATTATCTACATGTGTGCCAATTTTGGAATAGCTCCCATATATACCTTGCAAGATATCCAACATGGAGCTCAAATTTCTAGTGCGTTTTTTCAGCAGTTGGTAGCACTGACATCATTTTCAAATATGGACGTGAGATATTCCGGTGCACATCTTTACTCATACTAAATTTGGTTTAGATTGCTGCAGCCGTTTAGGAGTTGATAGGGGGGGGGGGAAACACACACACAGCCAGACAGACAGACAGACAGACAGACACACATTTTCTCGGATCGATCTCATAAGTCTACATTTTCCTCATTTTTGCAAAATGTGAAAAGTAGGCTAAAAATTCAGACTTGGGATAATTTGTCCCCGAAATTGTTACGGAAGGGCCACGGAAGTGATTCTGGAAGAAAGTCGATCGTGGACCTGTTGAAAGAAAACGTCCCAGCATTGGTCTGTTTCTGAAAATGGGATACCACGACAACCATTCTGAGGCTGCCCGAGGTTTTAAATTTTGCATAACGGCAAACATAACGAAAATTAAAACCATAGCATTTTTGAGGTTTCTTTCCAGACATGAAAAAATAACCATATCATTCCTGAGAATGCAGTCTTAATAAGCTTCAATAGATCTGGATCATGGTAAACAAGGATTATACAATATAATACATACATGTATCGACTGTGGTTGGCTGGTTCTTAAGTTTAGGGGCTGCAACAACGTGGTCATATAGCCCCGTGTACTTTGGGTGTGTGTAGAATCTGTCTGATAACCGGTGTTAATTGTAATGACTGTATTAGTGTGTGTAATCTTTTTTTTTAATTTAAGTACTGCAACTTAGAATTTTTCAAATAGTTCCTACTTTCGCCGCAAAGCGCCACCTTCAACGACTACTAGGCCAAGTCCATAACTTAGCTACTAGACGCCACCGCAGTCGGCTCTTGGCAACGAACGTAGAAACCTAAGAGCGTTGTTTACATTCTTAACCTATCCAATTTAGCTTCACACAGGTACAATTAGTGGATGGTTCTTTAACATGCCATAAATCTATGACATGGGACCGCCGGCTTTACTTCCCCTCCGAAGGAAGGCATACTGAGGGAATTGTAACGCTCTTAAAAATCCGATGACTTCGGCCGGGTTTGAACCCGCTATCATGGGCATAGAAGGTCAGCATGCTACCGACTACGCCACCGAAGCCGCCGTATAGACTTTAAGACCTCTAAAAAAACTGGTTTCCCTGACAACTGTAAGGTAAAATGCGAATTAATACTGATAAAAAAACAAGAAGTTCCGTAACGAACTAAAGAGCATACTTTTCTTGAAATTTAAGATCTATGCCAATGATTAATCTACCCCTCTATCTAGAATAATGCCGAAATTAAGTTGGTAATATCGAAATTTCTAATTAGTTCAAAATACTGTATACCTGGTATAATGTAGCCTAATAGAGAACTACAGTTGGCAGCCCTGCTGACTGAATATATTCTTAGTTCCATCTCTTAAGGTACAGAATACAAAATTTGGTTGAAGTCCAATGGATAGCATGGACGTTACATGCAGTTAAACATTGGATCTAACAGCGCGCGTAAAATCATGTTGGCAACAATGTCATGCATGTATTGGTCAGAAATAATCTGAAATAATATGATCTATTGTTGTGCCAATTTTGAATGAAATCCATTAGTTAGTATAGAAGTTACATGCATTTTAAAATTGGACCTATCAGCAGGCTTAGAATCATGTTGGCAGCACTGACGTATATTAGTTACTCCAAATTCGTCTAGAATGGCAGGTACTATACGTGTGCAAAGTTTAGAGCTATTGGCTTGCATACTTTCTGATATATTAATATTAGGGTAACAAAAATAGGGACAGTACATATTAACAGTTGGCAGCTCTGGTTGGTCCTTAGAATACGCATAGTCATATCTGTTATGGTACACATAGCACATACGAAATTTGGTTGAAATCCAAATGATAGTATGGAAGTTTCATGTATTTAATGTTGGACCTGTCAGCAGGCTTAGAATTATGTTGGTAGCACTGACGTATATAAGTTACTCCAAATTAATATAGAATGTCAGGTACTATACGTGTGCATAGTTTAAAGCTGTCGGCTTGCATACTTTCTGATATATTGGTATATGGATAAAATAAATTGAGAGCATTTATTAACAGTTGGCAGCCCTGGTGGATCTTAAGAATACGTTCAGTCATGTATATTTATGCACACATAGCACATACAAAATTTGGTTGAAATCCAATTGATAGTGTAGAAGTTATATGCATTTAAAATTTGGACCTATCAGCAGGCGTATATTCATTTTGGCAACACTGCGATGTATGGCCTCCTGGAAATTAAACTGCAATATTATTATCTATACGTGTGCTAATTTTGAAATAGCTCCTATTCATACCTTCCAAGATATCCAACATGGAGCTCAAATTTCAATTGCGATTTTTCAGCAGTTGGTAGCACTGACATCATTTTCAAATATGGGCGTGAGCTATTCAGGTATAGATCTTTACTCCTACCAAATTTTGTTTCGATTGCTGCAGCCGTTTAGGAGTTGATAGGGGGGGACACACACACAGCCAGACAGACAGAAGGACAGACAGACAGAGAGAAGGACAGACAGACAGACAGACAGACACACTTTTGCCCGATCTCATAAGTCTACTTTTTCCTCATTTTTGCAAAATGTGAAAAGTAGGCTAATAATCTGCCTGTATCGCTCCAGCATGGTGACAGGTTTAAGATACATTACAGGAAATTGTAGTGATAAATAACATGAGGGTATCTTAGTGAACTATTTCAGGGGCGATATTTTAAGCTTTAGTCAACGAATATCCCTGGTCTCCTGCCATGAGAGATGGCTGCTCACATGAAACCATCAGATAAAAAAGATGAGATATGACTGGTGTGTGAACGTGAAACCAGTAGAATTTTAGAAAAACTATCAAAGGATATAACTCGAGACTCGAGTGACAAATTAAAAGTAATTAGTTAATGAAATAAATATTGTAGAGGAAATGTGTAACCAAACACATTAATGCAGCGCGAGAAGTTGTTGCCACTGATGCACTCCTCGTCGGTAATATTTCAAACAAAATCGTGTTGACATTCATAAATTTGAACCGCGCTCTATGGACGGGTGCGGCTATGAAATTGGATAGAATAATTTTTCATGGGTTTTCAGCTGTCATCGCTGGTGACAAGCGCCGTGACGGCATGACTCCAGTGAATTATGGACGTCGAGCGTCCCGCACCGTCATATAACAAGTATAGCAAAGATCTCAAGTTTGGCTCGGGGCTCCTTGACTAATGACTGGCCACATCGCAAGGTTTATACTGATTTATCACGTGCACGACTAACACTTAACTTACAACATCAATCTTATTCAAAACAGTCATTGAGCATCGCAACATTACTCTCTTATTTTATAATAACTTAACTTTTGATCCTTATTTCTACACACATCAAAAAAAGTTTTGCATCACCTCGGTTCCAAGAGTTCCGGAACCGTTAAATACAAAGGGAATAGAGATCAACACAAACAACGTTTCAGCTCGTTTTATTGCTCATGAGACCCACACATTGCATGTTGTACCATCATACAGCTAGACTTTCAGCATTTGTGGTCCAGATTGCAGTACACACCACTACCTCTAATACCCAGTAGCACGTCCTCTTGCATTGATGCATGCCTGTATTCGCCGTGGCATACTATCCACAAGTTCATCAAGACACTGTTGGTCCAAATTGTCCCACTCCTCAACGACAATTCGGCGTAAATCTCTCAGAGTGGTTGGTGGGTCAAGACGTCCATAAACAGCCCTTTTCAACATATCCCAGGCATGTTCGATAGGGTTCATGTCTGGCGAACATGCTGGCCACTGTAGTCGAGCGATGTCGTTATCTTGAAGGAACGCATTCACAAGATGTGCACGATGAGGTCGAGAATTGTCGTCCATGAAGACAAATGCCTCTCCAATATTCTGCCGATATGGTTGCACTATGGGTCGGAGGATGTCATTCAGGTATCGTAAAGCCGTTTCGGAGCCTTCCATGACCACCAGTGGCGTACGTCGGCCCCACATAATGCCACTCCAAAACATCAGGGAACCACCACCTTGCTGCACTCGCTGGACAGTGTGTCTAAGACGTTCAGCCTGACCAGGGTGCCTCCAAACACGTCTCCGACGATTGTCTGGTTGAAGGCATATGCGACACTCATCGGTGAAGAGAACGTGATGCCAATTCCGTGGGGTCCATTCAGCATGTTGTTGGGCCCATCTGTACCGCGCTGCATGGTGTCGGGGTTGCAAAGCTGGACCTCGCCATGGACGTCGGGAGTGAAGTTGCGCATCATGCAGCCTATTGCGCACAGTTTGAGTTGAAACACGACGTCCTGTGGCTGAACGAAACGCATTATTCAACATGGTGGCATTGCTGTCAGGGTTCCTCCGAGCGGCAATCCGTAAGTAGCGGTCATCAGTAGTGTGGTAGTGGGGGAGCTGTCTCACTTTTTATTGAGCCACCCTCGTAGCTGCCCCGAACCTGATATCTCGCTAACAAATCATGGGATTTAAACATACAGGGTGTCCTAGCATTGGTAGAAATGCCCCCTACTTTCCTATAGCCTCTTTATTTAATTAAAAGGCCAAAACTAAAAGGTCATTCGCGAGTAGTGGGGTAGTGTTGGTTTTCTCAAGTCGCGCTCGTGCTTGAATATGTATGCCTATGTTGGGAAAGGGTTAGGTGGTGGGGGAGGAGTAGGGTCGAGTGAGGGGTCGTTTAGATGGTATTTTTTCCGCTCTAGGTGATGGTGAGGTTATTTTTTAAAATGGATGGAATTTGGAAAGGCCATTTGGGGTAAACATGTTGTTTTTTAACATTTTGGCGACGAATGTTTTTATACGCATGCGCACTTGAGGGGTTTTGTAAGAGGGCGGGCTTTTTAAATGATGATTTATCAATGAGTGTTTTTTAATACGTATTGAAATAAACCAAAAAAAAACTAATAGGTCATCGGCTTTTTTACTATCTCGCTAACCAATAATCGGATTTAAACCTATGAGGTGTCGTAGGACTCGTGGTGAACTCTCCTTTTCTATCGAAGGGGTATATCCACCCCAAAATAAAAACTACCCTTACCCGGGGGATGAAATAGTAATTTATTTTTGTATACCTACGAACTTGGCGGTTTTTGTAAAAGAGCGGGCTTTTTAAATAATGATTTATCAATGAGTGTTTTTAATATGTATTGAAATAAACCAAAAAAACTAATAGGTCATCGGCTTTTTACTATCTCGCTAACCAATAATCGGATTTAAACATATGAGGTGTCGTAGGACTCGTGGTGAAATCCCCTTTTCTATGGACGGGGTATATTCACTCCAAAATAAAAACTACCCTTACCCGGGGGATGAAATAGTAATTTATTTTTTGTACGCCTGCGCATTTGGTTTTTTTTGTAAAAGAGCGGGCTTTTTAAATGATGATTTATAAATGAGTGTTTTTTTTAATACGTATTTAAATAAACCATAAAAACTAATAGGTCATCGGCTTTTGACTATCTCGCTAACCAATAATCGGATTTAAACGTATGAGGTGTCGTAGGACTCGTGGTGAACTCTCTTTTTCTATCGAAGGGGTATATCCACTCCAAAATAAAAACTACCCTTACCCGGGGGTTGAAATAGTAATATTTTTTGTATGTGCGCGCACGGACGGCTTTTGTCAAAAGGACTTAACTATACGTTAGTTAATATTTTCTGAACCCCTCATGGGATTTTGCCATAGGCAGTATTATAGCCCTGGGGGGTAACGCCCCGTTTTTGAATGTAGGATTTATTTTTGTCGAAAGGGCCTAACGACACTTTTGTTCATATCTCGCGAACCAATCATGCTAGGGACTTGTATGAGGGGTCCTAGCACTTGGGGCAACATTCCCTGTTTGGGGGTGAAACTACCCCCCAAAATTGAAAAATCCCTATCTCGGAAACGAAGAATCCTAAAATTAAGTGTGATAGCTTAAAAAATAGGGGATGATATAGGCTTTTACCTCGATGGATCATTTCACCCCTAAAACAGTAAATAGTCATGTTATGGGAGAAAAACGTGTTAAACACCTAAAAATGATAAATGAACCTAAGATCTTTTGTTTTTGATGAAAAATAGCAGAGGGGTGAAACTACCCCCCAAAATTGAAAAATCCCTATCTCGGAAACGAAGAATCCTAAAAGTAGGTGTGATAGCTTAAAAAATAGGGGATGATATGGGCTTTTACCTCGATGGATCATTTCACCCCTAAAACAGTAAATAGTCATGTTATGGGGAAAAAACGTGTTAAACACCTAAAAATGATAAATGAACCTAAGATCTTTTGTTTTTGATGAAAAATAGCAGAGGGGTGAAACTACCCCCCAAAATTGAAAAATCCATATCTCGGAAACGAAGAAGCCTAAAATTAGGTGTGATAGCTTAAAAAATAGGGGATGATATGGGCTTTTACCTCGATTGATCATTTCACCCCTAAAACAGTAAATAGTCATGTTATGGGGAAAAAACGTGTTAAACACCTAAAAATGATAAATGAACCTAAAATATTTTGTTTTTGATGAAAAATAGCAGGGGGGTGAAACTACCCCCCAAAATTGAAAAATCCCTATCTTGGAAATGAAGAAGCCTAAAATTAGGTGTGATAGCTTAAAAAATAGGGTATGATATGGGCTTTTACCTCGATGGATCACTTCACCCCTAAAACAGTAAATAGTCATGTTATGGGGAAAAAACGTGTTAAACACCTAAAATGATAAATGAACCTAAGATCTTTTGTTTTTGATGAAAAATAGCAGGGGGTGAAACTACCCCCCAAAATTGAAAAATCCATATCTTGGAAACGAAGAAGCCTAAAATTAGGTGTGATAGCTTAAAAAATAGGGGATGATTAGGGCTTTTACCTCGATGGATCATTTCACCCCTAAAACAGTAAATAGTCATGTTATAGGGGAAAAACGTGTTAAACACCTAAAAATGATAAATGAACCTAAGATCTTTTGTTTTTGATGAAAAATAGCAGGGGGGTGAAACTACCCCTCCAAAATTGAAAAATCCCTATCTAGGAAACGAAGAATCCTAAAATTAGGTGTGATAGCTTAAAAAATAGGGGATGATATGGGCTTTTACCTCGATTGATCATTTCACCCCTAAAACAGTAAATAGTTATGTTATGGGGGAAAAATGTGTTATACACCTAAAAGCATAAGCATCTTTGTGAAACCATGCTTTAATGGACATGTGTATGGAGGATGATTGTTGTTATTATTATTATTAGGTAATTATGGATTAATGTGCGGATAGATAACTAACCTGTGGGGAGCGTGATGGCGCAGGTGCTTAGCTGCTCGTCTTTACTCGGGCAAGTGGGGTTCAAATCCCGGTGACGGCGGGGGTTGGAATTTTCACCTGAAAAAAATCACGTGGCGTCAGGAAGGGCATTCGGCCTTAAATCCCCGGCCAAAACCAAAATGAGCCTGGTTGGCTCCGGCGACTCAAAATAATTGGGAAAAGCCGAAGAAAGAAAAAAATGATAACTCACCAGTAATAGTAAACATTGGTTTGAGGTGTTGCAGAAGTCAGGATGGCCAACCCTTTACCCTGGTTCACGAATGGACCCCAAAAAGTTTTACCTGTCAAGACTCAGTCTACCCTGTTGCAGCCTTGTGAAAAAAAATCGAACCGGGGCCTCTGTAGTGACAGTGGAGCTATATTCATGATGATTTTTAAACAAACATAGGCTTGCCTACTACCGCTGTGTTGAATCTGCACAGAGACTCTGGCTTTGGTTTGCGTAGTGTGCCTTGCTGATAACAGCACAGCGACCTTGTCAGTAAGTTTCATATTACTCATTTGCTTGATAGCGGACATGCTATGCACATGACTAGATCTTTGTTAGGTTTGACAAAGGCTTAGTGAAGCTTATGGCAACCTTGAAATGAATGTCATGGTATAGTCGGGGTTGGAAGCCAAGACCTTAGGGTTGACAACCAAGTAGGTTAACCACTACACGGTGATATGGTGAAATAATAATGTAACAGAACATATAGAAACGTTTTCTATAGTTTAACGAATTGGCATACCATGAGAGGTGTAGGTAATGGAAATTGAATCCTTAGCTGATGATTATACTACTTTCCATGCCCACGTATAAGCTATCATGTTAGAAAAAGAATGGTATGGCTTGTTTTAAACGGAGAATAATCATTGTGTTTACTGTGAAACACAAATCTGAATTTAAAATTAATTTAAAATAATTAATTTAAAATTAACTAATTTAAAATTAGTTTAGTACGCTGAAGTTAAAATGAATAATGATCACGTTACCGACAGCCAGTTTCAAAGCCATGAGAACTAAGTGAACAAAGTATAAAATTCATGAGCCAGTGAGGAATTCAACATGCTGTCCTTTGGACAAGAGAGAAGCGTTCTACAGCGACCCTCAATGGTTTGGGACATCGTAAAGATGAAAATTAAATCTAAGCTACTATACGCTTATATACTAGAATAAGAAATGGAAAACAATTGGTCAAATAAAGGACAGAAGGAATAAAAAATGGCCCTCAACCCTCAAGCATAAGGATTGAGGGAGTTGGAAGGAAGGAGAGCCATGAAAGGCAGATAAAAAGTATACTAGGAGTGGCTTTGCCCCAGAGGTAATGGATAAAGAGGAGGAAAACTGGACTCAGCTCAGAAATCCCTTGGGGTTGCCAACTTCCAAACTGATCAGCCCTTGAGGGTGTAGCCATAGGCAGAGTGCATCGCAAGTCGTGGGGCTAAATACACCCTACCTTCTTGAGGGGGCTTGGGCAAAAGACAGGAAATAACATGAAAATAAAAAAGCAAGGCTGCCTCCTCAGGATATCAGAAAAAATAAATAAACCAGGGCCAATGAAGTTTCAAAAGGAAGAGACTCCCTAGGGCTCGGATACTCTAATCATGTTGGGGTCGGTAGAGAACAAGAGTTGAGCAAGTGTGGTCGACAGGAAATAAGAGAGTGAGGAGCCTAGCACAAGTTAGTGGAAGCAATGACGGTCTCAGCTGGGACTCCGTGATCGTCAACCTACATGACACTAGATATGACGCCCAGGGGTGGAATTAAAGACCTCTTTTTGTTTTTTATCACTGGCTTTTAAGAACGCTAACACATGGCATGCCTTATAATGCAATACTGGTCCTAGGGTATGCAAAAATTGTATTAGAAACTCAGCTAATAATAGAGTGCTTGCCCATGATTTACCTTAAATTTTCCTAAAATCCACTACATTTTCCGCAAATTGACCAAATGACACAACATTCCAGCAAAATTCAACAAATGACTACCAGATTTATTGAAATTCCATTGATTTACCTAAGCATGGTTTAAACTACCTCAAATTCATATAAAATTAGACGAATATAGATGAAAATTCACTAAAATTTACCGAATTTAGCCAAGTGGTGTACAAACCATGAAATTTATCCAATTTTTATTAAAATTGACTACATGTACTCGAAAATTCCATAATATTCCCTTTACATGTATGCTTTTTGTTGTTGTTGTTGTTGTCTCGTTTACCACACTCCCTGTAGACAATCACCTCAACATGACTTTCTCCTAGACTAGGAGCTTCACATTCGACATGATAGCTGAGTTTCATTTCCCATAAACTTGTCTCTGAGGTGGGTGTCAGGAAAAGGCATTCAGCTGTAAAAACCACACCCTCACGTAGACTTTCATAACCTCTTACGTTGAGGTTCCTTACACTAACGACATTAAATGATTGAACGGTTTCCTTTTCACAATTCCTGTCTATACTTTCCTCTTTAAGGTTGCAAGATGTTTGCAAGATTCCTAAAATGCAATTAAATGTAATAAATACCTTAAGATGGTTTCATTTGTTTAATGATATGGTGTTGATGATGGATATATACGTTAAGACTAATTTTTGTTAGGTCTTGACTGGCCTTGCAATTAGAAATTGACAAACCAAACATGGGTTATCTACCAGGGGAACACTTTGACCACTATATTGGTTATTTACCAGTAAGTACAGTTCTAGTAATGAGACAGAAATCCAACACAAACAATGAGCGCGCAATGCGGCGGAGATTGGTACCACGATGTACTGTCGGTTATGTAGCTATGTGGAATGCACATCATATATGGTTTACTTGAAGGTTTGGAGATTCCATTAAAGATATTTCTACAATAAACCATTTTCAAATGGTCATTCGTTGGTGTGAAAATATTTATTATATGGTATTTTATGAAAACAATTATGATTTATAAAAAAAATTTATATGTTTATTGTATTCTTATTTAATGTAAGCACTGGAGGCACTATCGACCAAAATACAGCACTATCTGGAATGTATATTGCATACTTGAAGGTTTGGTGATCCCATTAAAGGTATTCCTACAATAAATGATTTTTAAGTTCTCGTTTTATGGCATGATTATTTAATATATGCTATTTGCTAATAAGATTTGACACTGGAATTATTTTACAAGTAGTTATTTTAATGACCAACAGAGTTTAATGTTAACAAGGCACAGCTCTATTTGAAATTTTGAATAACATGTTGCATGTCATACATCATATGCAACTACTGTAAGGCTTGTGATTTATTTAATGCCTTTAACCCTATATTAAACACGCAGTTTGCAATACTGATAACTGCAATGTTAGTGAAAAAAAATTGAAACAAAACAAAAATCAGCATTGAAAAACCAAAAAGTGGTTGAGCATATATATAGTGGGGAAAAGAAAAGTTTTGTAAACACTAATGTCCAACAAGATTAATTAAATCAGTAACTGTCAGGGTGGCCGAGTGGTTAAGGCGTTTGACTTAAGATCAAATTTCCAAATATATAAGGAAGCAAGGGTTCAAATCCCTTCCCTGACATAACTATTGCTTGAACATGCAAGAAAACAAGAAATATACACAAACTATGTTTATCAATTTAATCATTTTTTTTACAAGAGATAGACACACAGAATACAGCTCTTTTGGTTTATCAGTTCTTTTAAACATAACACTTGTTGAAAATTATTTTTTAGGGGATGGGGGTGTTGCTACGTTGACCCATTACACAATAATAGCAGCTTTACGAAGTTCATTTTCTATATTTAATAGCTCTTTCTCATAACCAATATGGCCAAGCTGTTTACAGGCATGCAAGAGCTGTAGACGTTCGACTAATATATTAGGATCGTTCCATTTACTATTTTTTATGAATGGTTTCAGAATCTCGGGAAGCAGTTCATCATTATCACCATCATTATGATTATCATCCTCATTATTATAATCATTTTCATAATGATGATCATTATCATCGTTATCATTACCATCATAATTTCCACCTTTGTCCACAGACTGTTCAATGGATTGAGTTGCCTTTGATAGTGTTGAAAGCTTCTTTTTAGATGTGCTAGAATGCTTTAACATTGTTATGTTATTATTACCACTATTACCTTTCCCCACTAACTTCTTGATGGGGTATATTGTCTCTGATAGGGTTGAGGGCTTTTGAGATGTGGGTGCATGTCTGAACATGGGTTTCACAGGAGGTGTCGAAGGTTTCTCATTAAACAACTCGCTAACAGTATGAGTGCGTTGTAGTGTATTAAACTTGAGGTTAATATTATCTTGAGCAGTACTATTTTTCTCTTGGACTTGGTTTCTTGCTTTGGTTTGGGTTTTCCTTACATTTAGACTAGCGTGATTATTAAGTTTACATTCATGATTGTTTGAAGAAAGTACGTCGAATTCTTTTGTTTTAAGCATTCCTCGACACTGTTTCGATCGTTGCTTTGAACAGCGCCAAATAATAGTTCCATTTTTATTGCTTCGTTTCACAATATATGAATATCCTTTATAGTATGCATAAGGCTTACCATACCTAGTCACTGATACTTCCATATCAACTGTCAAGCACAAACTAATCTCTAGTAAAGACAACTCGGTAATAACAACAATAGTTTAATGTGGGAGCATATATACATGCAAAAAGTGGGAGCAAAGGTGGGGGGTAAAAAGTGGGAGCAAAAGTGGTAGCAAATGTGGGAGAAAAAAATAACTGTGAGCAAAAAGTGGGAGCAAATATGGGATCAAATGTGGGAGCAAAGCAAATATAAAAAGTGGGAGCAAATATGCTAAGAAATATGTCAACAAATATACCAGCAAAAGTAAATACACAAGTCAAGATAGATTAAAGTGCAAAGAAAATATGGAAGCAAATATGAGAGCAAAAATTGTGTTTTTCTAAAACAACTAGACATAACAAACTTAGTCATAACCTAACCTAACCTAACCCAACCTAACCAAACCTAACCTCACCTAACCTAACCTAACCTCACCTAACCTCACCTAACCTAACCTCACCTCACCTAACCTCACCTCACCTAACCTAACCTAACCTAACTTTACCTAACCTAACTTGACTGAACTTTACCTAACCTAACCCATCATAACTTCACCTAACCTAACTTTACCTAATCTAACTTCACCTAACCTAACGTTCAACTCTCAGATCAAAATTAAATTCTAGGCATAGTTGAGTTGGAACCCAAGACTTCAGGGATAACACACAAGTATACTAGCCACTACACCGCAAAATGGGCAAATTATCATGCAACACAACATAAAGTAAAAGTTTCCTGTAGTGTAACTCATTGGCTGTCAACCATAGTTTGGGAATTCAAACCCAAGACCTCAAGACTTTTGTTTTGAACATTATCAGAAATATTATTCCATTTACATTTTGCTGCTGCTTATAGTTATAAGAGTTGGCATTAATATGGGAAGCAAAAAAAAAGTGGGAGCAAATGTGGGAGCCAATATGGGAGCAAATATAGGAGCCAAGATGGGGGCAAAAGTGGGAGCAAATGTGGGAGCCAATATGGGAGTCAATATGGAGGCAAATATGGGAGCAAATGTGTGAACTAATCATCTCACCTCGGATATCGCCAGTGAGTACTCATATCCACCGCAAGGTAGCGGAAACATACTTTGTGTGTTGTATGTATCTATCTTACAAAGTTTGACTGCATGCAAAACGTCCTTGTATAAGCTGTGCATATAATTTTCATATACAATTAAGACCAAGTGTTCAGTACTAACATGTATAGCCTTGTCTAGGGTATATAGAGGATCGTTAGCAAGAAAGACTGACTAACCCAGGAGTGTAAAGCCTTGCCATATGCAGTAAGCATCTGTTGGCAGAAATGGTTCCTAATAATAACGGACTTAATGAATATGAAACGTGTTTTGAGTGTCGTCTTAAATCCTATTATATACGTTGTGATACGTGTAAGGATTTAAGACGACACACAAAAGACAACACCCAAAATACGTTTGTGTCGTCTTAAATCCTTACACGTATCACAACGTATAAAATAGGATTTAAGACGACACTCAAAACACGTTTCATATTCATTAAGTCCGTTATTATTAGGAACCATTTCTGCCAACAGATGCTTACTGCATATGGCAAGGCTTTACACTCCTGGGTTAGTCAGTCTTTCTTGCTAACGATCCTCTATATACCCTAGACAAGGCTATACATGTTAGTACTGAACACTTGGTCTTAATTGTATATGAAAATTATATGCACAGCTTATACAAGGACGTTTTGCATGCAGTCAAACTTTGTAAGATAGATACATACAACACACAAAGTATGTTTCCGCTACCTTGCGGTGGATATGAGTACTCACTGGCGATATCCGAGGTGAGATGATTAGTTCACACATTTGCTCCCATATTTGCCTCCATATTGACTCCCATATTGGCTCCCACATTTGCTCCCACTTTTGCCCCCATCTTGGCTCCTATATTTGCTCCCATATTGGCTCCCACATTTGCTCCCACTTTTTTTTTGCTTCCCATATTAATGCCAACTCTTATAACTATAAGCAGCAGCAAAATGTAAATGGAATAATATTTCTGATAATGTTCAAAACAAAAGTCTTGAGGTCTTGGGTTTGAATTCCCAAACTATGGTTGACAGCCAATGAGTTACACTACAGGAAACTTTTACTTTATGTTGTGTTGCATGATAATTTGCCCATTTTGCGGTGTAGTGGCTAGTATACTTGTGTGTTATCCCTGAAGTCTTGGGTTCCAACTCAACTATGCCTAGAATTTAATTTTGATCTGAGAGTTGAACGTTAGGTTAGGTGAAGTTAGATTAGGTAAAGTTAGGTTAGGTGAAGTTATGATGGGTTAGGTTAGGTAAAGTTCAGTCAAGTTAGGTTAGGTAAAGTTAGGTTAGGTTAGGTTAGGTGAGGTGAGGTTAGGTGAGGTGAGGTTAGGTTAGGTGAGGTTAGGTGAGGTTAGGTTAGGTTAGGTGAGGTTAGGTTTGGTTAGGTTGGGTTAGGTTAGGTTAGGTTATGACTAAGTTTGTTATGTCTAGTTGTTTTAGAAAAACACAATTTTTGCTCTCATATTTGCTTCCATATTTTCTTTGCACTTTAATCTATCTTGACTTGTGTATTTACTTTTGCTGGTATATTTGTTGACATATTTCTTAGCATATTTGCTCCCACTTTTTATATTTGCTTTGCTCCCACATTTGATCCCATATTTGCTCCCACTTTTTGCTCACAGTTATTTTTTTCTCCCACATTTGCTACCACTTTTGCTCCCACTTTTTACCCCCCACCTTTGCTCCCACTTTTTGCATGTATATATGCTCCCACATTAAACTATTGTTGTTATTACCGAGTTGTCTTTACTAGAGATTAGTTTGTGCTTGACAGTTGATATGGAAGTATCAGTGACTAGGTATGGTAAGCCTTATGCATAGCCTACTATAAAGGATATTCATATATTGTGAAACGAAGCAATAAAAATGGAACTATTATTTGGCGCTGTTCAAAGCAACGATCGAAACAGTGTCGAGGAATGCTTAAAACAAAAGAATTCGACGTACTTTCTTCAAACAATCATGAATGTAAACTTAATAATCACGCTAGTCTAAATGTAAGGAAAACCCAAACCAAAGCAAGAAACCAAGTCCAAGAGAAAAATAGTACTGCTCAAGATAATATTAACCTCAAGTTTAATACACTACAACGCACTCATACTGTTAGCGAGTTGTTTAATGAGAAACCTTCGACACCTCCTGTGAAACCCATGTTCAGACATGCACCCACATCTCAAAAGCCCTCAACCCTATCAGAGACAATATACCCCATCAAGAAGTTAGTGGGGAAAGGTAATAGTGGTAATAATAACATAACAATGTTAAAGCATTCTAGCACATCTAAAAAGAAGCTTTCAACACTATCAAAGGCAACTCAATCCATTGAACAGTCTGTGGACAAAGGTGGAAATTATGATGGTAATGATAACGATGATAATGATCATCATTATGAAAATGATTATAATAATGAGGATGATAATCATAATGATGGTGATAATGATGAACTGCTTCCCGAGATTCTGAAACCATTCATAAAAAATAGTAAATGGAACGATCCTAATATATTAGTCGAACGTCTACAGCTCTTGCATGCCTGTAAACAGCTTGGCCATATTGGTTATGAGAAAGAGCTATTAAATATAGAAAATGAACTTCGTAAAGCTGCTATTATTGTGTAATGGGTCAACGTAGCAACACCCCCATCCCCTAAAAAATAATTTTCAACAAGTGTTATGTTTAAAAGAACTGATAAACCAAAAGAGCTGTATTCTGTGTGTCTATCTCTTGTAAAAAAAATGATTAAATTGATAAACATAGTTTGTGTATATTTCTTGTTTTCTTGCATGTTCAAGCAATAGTTATGTCAGGGAAGGGATTTGAACCCTTGCTTCCTTATATATTTGGAAATTTGATCTTAAGTCAAACGCCTTAACCACTCGGCCACCCTGACAGTTACTGATTTAATTAATCTTGTTGGACATTAGTGTTTACAAAACTTTTCTTTTCCCCACTATATATATGCTCAACCACTTTTTGGTTTTTCAATGCTGATTTTTGTTTTGTTTCAATTTTTTTTCACTAACATTGCAGTTATCAGTATTGCAAACTGCGTGTTTAATATAGGGTTAAAGGCATTAAATAAATCACAAGCCTTACAGTAGTTGCATATGATGTATGACATGCAACATGTTATTCAAAATTTCAAATAGAGCTGTGCCTTGTTAACATTAAACTCTGTTGGTCATTAAAATAACTACTTGTAAAATAATTCCAGTGTCAAATCCTATTAGCAAATAGCATATATTAAATAATCATGCCATAAAACGAGAACTTAAAAATCATTTATTGTAGGAATACCTTTAATGGGATCACCAAACCTTCAAGTATGCAATATACATTCCAGATAGTGCTGTATTTTGGTCGATAGTGCCTCCAGTGCTTACATTAAATAAGAATACAATAAACATATAATTTTATTTTATAAATCATAATTGTTTTCATAAAATACCATATAATAAATATTTTCACACCAACGAATGACCATTTGAAAATGGTTTATTGTAGAAATATCTTTAATGGAATCTCCAAACCTTCAAGTAAACCATATATGATGTGCATTCCACATAGCTACATAACCGACAGTACATCGTGGTACCAATCTCCGCCGCATTGCGCGCTCATTGTTTGTGTTGGATTTCTGTCTCATTACTAGAACTGTACTTACTGGTAAATAACCAATATAGTGGTCAAAGTGTTCCCCTGGTAGATAACCCATGTTTGGTTTGTCAATTTCTAATTGCAAGGCCAGTCAAGACCTAACAAAAATTAGTCTTAACGTATATATCCATCATCAACACCATATCATTAAACAAATGAAACCATCTTAAGGTATTTATTACATTTAATTGCATTTTAGGAATCTTGCAAACATCTTGCAACCTTAAAGAGGAAAGTATAGACAGGAATTGTGAAAAGGAAACCGTTCAATCATTTAATGTCGTTAGTGTAAGGAACCTCAACGTAAGAGGTTATGAAAGTCTACGTGAGGGTGTGGTTTTTACAGCTGAATGCCTTTTCCTGACACCCACCTCAGAGACAAGTTTATGGGAAATGAAACTCAGCTATCATGTCGAATGTGAAGCTCCTAGTCTAGGAGAAAGTCATGTTGAGGTGATTGTCTACAGGGAGTGTGGTAAACGAGACAACAACAACAACAACAAAAAGCATACATGTAAAGGGAATATTATGGAATTTTCGAGTACATGTAGTCAATTTTAATAAAAATTGGATAAATTTCATGGTTTGTACACCACTTGGCTAAATTCGGTAAATTTTAGTGAATTTTCATCTATATTCGTCTAATTTTATATGAATTTGAGGTAGTTTAAACCATGCTTAGGTAAATCAATGGAATTTCAATAAATCTGGTAGTCATTTGTTGAATTTTGCTGGAATGTTGTGTCATTTGGTCAATTTGCGGAAAATGTAGTGGATTTTAGGAAAATTTAAGGTAAATCATGGGCAAGCACTCTATTATTAGCTGAGTTTCTAATACAATTTTTGCATACCCTAGGACCAGTATTGCATTATAAGGCATGCCATGTGTTAGCGTTCTTAAAAGCCAGTGATAAAAAACAAAAAGAGGTCTTTAATTCCACCCCTGGGCGTCATATCTAGTGTCATGTAGGTTGACGATCACGGAGTCCCAGCTGAGACCGTCATTGCTTCCACTAACTTGTGCTAGGCTCCTCACTCTCTTATTTCCTGTCGACCACACTTGCTCAACTCTTGTTCTCTACCGACCCCAACATGATTAGAGTATCCGAGCCCTAGGGAGTCTCTTCCTTTTGAAACTTCATTGGCCCTGGTTTATTTATTTTTTCTGATATCCTGAGGAGGCAGCCTTGCTTTTTTATTTTCATGTTATTTCCTGTCTTTTGCCCAAGCCCCCTCAAGAAGGTAGGGTGTATTTAGCCCCACGACTTGCGATGCACTCTGCCTATGGCTACACCCTCAAGGGCTGATCAGTTTGGAAGTTGGCAACCCCAAGGGATTTCTGAGCTGAGTCCAGTTTTCCTCCTCTTTATCCATTACCTCTGGGGCAAAGCCACTCCTAGTATACTTTTTATCTGCCTTTCATGGCTCTCCTTCCTTCCAACTCCCTCAATCCTTATGCTTGAGGGTTGAGGGCCATTTTTTATTCCTTCTGTCCTTTATTTGACCAATTGTTTTCCATTTCTTATTCTAGTATATAAGCGTATAGTAGCTTAGATTTAATTTTCATCTTTACGATGTCCCAAACCATTGAGGGTCGCTGTAGAACGCTTCTCTCTTGTCCAAAGGACAGCATGTTGAATTCCTCACTGGCTCATGAATTTTATACTTTGTTCACTTAGTTCTCATGGCTTTGAAACTGGCTGTCGGTAACGTGATCATTATTCATTTTAACTTCAGCGTACTAAACTAATTTTAAATTAGTTAATTTTAAATTAATTATTTTAAATTAATTTTAAATTCAGATTTGTGTTTCACAGTAAACACAATGATTATTCTCCGTTTAAAACAAGCCATACCATTCTTTTTCTAACATGATAGCTTATACGTGGGCATGGAAAGTAGTATAATCATCAGCTAAGGATTCAATTTCCATTACCTACACCTCTCATGGTATGCCAATTCGTTAAACTATAGAAAACGTTTCTATATGTTCTGTTACATTATTATTTCACCATATCACCGTGTAGTGGTTAACCTACTTGGTTGTCAACCCTAAGGTCTTGGCTTCCAACCCCGACTATACCATGACATTCATTTCAAGGTTGCCATAAGCTTCACTAAGCCTTTGTCAAACCTAACAAAGATCTAGTCATGTGCATAGCATGTCCGCTATCAAGCAAATGAGTAATATGAAACTTACTGACAAGGTCGCTGTGCTGTTATCAGCAAGGCACACTACGCAAACCAAAGCCAGAGTCTCTGTGCAGATTCAACACAGCGGTAGTAGGCAAGCCTATGTTTGTTTAAAAATCATCATGAATATAGCTCCACTGTCACTACAGAGGCCCCGGTTCGATTTTTTTTCACAAGGCTGCAACAGGGTAGACTGAGTCTTGACAGGTAAAACTTTTTGGGGTCCATTCGTGAACCAGGGTAAAGGGTTGGCCATCCTGACTTCTGCAACACCTCAAACCAATGTTTACTATTACTGGTGAGTTATCATTTTTTTCTTTCTTCGGCTTTTCCCAATTATTTTGAGTCGCCGGAGCCAACCAGGCTCATTTTGGTTTTGGCCGGGGATTTAAGGCCGAATGCCCTTCCTGACGCCACGTGATTTTTTTCAGGTGAAAATTCCAACCCCCGCCGTCACCGGGATTTGAACCCCACCTGCCCGAGTAAAGACGAGCAGCTAAGCACCTGCGCCATCACGCTCCCCACAGGTTAGTTATCTATCCGCACATTAATCCATAATTACCTAATAATAATAATAACAACAATCATCCTCCATACACATGTCCATTAAAGCATGGTTTCACAAAGATGCTTATGCTTTTAGGTGTATAACACATTTTTCCCCCATAACATAACTATTTACTGTTTTAGGGGTGAAATGATCAATCGAGGTAAAAGCCCATATCATCCCCTATTTTTTAAGCTATCACACCTAATTTTAGGATTCTTCGTTTCCTAGATAGGGATTTTTCAATTTTGGAGGGGTAGTTTCACCCCCCTGCTATTTTTCATCAAAAACAAAAGATCTTAGGTTCATTTATCATTTTTAGGTGTTTAACACGTTTTTCCCCTATAACATGACTATTTACTGTTTTAGGGGTGAAATGATCCATCGAGGTAAAAGCCCTAATCATCCCCTATTTTTTAAGCTATCACACCTAATTTTAGGCTTCTTCGTTTCCAAGATATGGATTTTTCAATTTTGGGGGGTAGTTTCACCCCCTGCTATTTTTCATCAAAAACAAAAGATCTTAGGTTCATTTATCATTTTAGGTGTTTAACACGTTTTTTCCCCATAACATGACTATTTACTGTTTTAGGGGTGAAGTGATCCATCGAGGTAAAAGCCCATATCATACCCTATTTTTTAAGCTATCACACCTAATTTTAGGCTTCTTCATTTCCAAGATAGGGATTTTTCAATTTTGGGGGGTAGTTTCACCCCCCTGCTATTTTTCATCAAAAACAAAATATTTTAGGTTCATTTATCATTTTTAGGTGTTTAACACGTTTTTTCCCCATAACATGACTATTTACTGTTTTAGGGGTGAAATGATCAATCGAGGTAAAAGCCCATATCATCCCCTATTTTTTAAGCTATCACACCTAATTTTAGGCTTCTTCGTTTCCGAGATATGGATTTTTCAATTTTGGGGGGTAGTTTCACCCCTCTGCTATTTTTCATCAAAAACAAAAGATCTTAGGTTCATTTATCATTTTTAGGTGTTTAACACGTTTTTTCCCCATAACATGACTATTTACTGTTTTAGGGGTGAAATGATCCATCGAGGTAAAAGCCCATATCATCCCCTATTTTTTAAGCTATCACACCTACTTTTAGGATTCTTCGTTTCCGAGATAGGGATTTTTCAATTTTGGGGGGTAGTTTCACCCCTCTGCTATTTTTCATCAAAAACAAAAGATCTTAGGTTCATTTATCATTTTTAGGTGTTTAACACGTTTTTCTCCCATAACATGACTATTTACTGTTTTAGGGGTGAAATGATCCATCGAGGTAAAAGCCTATATCATCCCCTATTTTTTAAGCTATCACACTTAATTTTAGGATTCTTCGTTTCCGAGATAGGGATTTTTCAATTTTGGGGGGTAGTTTCACCCCCAAACAGGGAATGTTGCCCCAAGTGCTAGGACCCCTCATACAAGTCCCTAGCATGATTGGTTCGCGAGATATGAACAAAAGTGTCGTTAGGCCCTTTCGACAAAAATAAATCCTACATTCAAAAACGGGGCGTTACCCCCCAGGGCTATAATACTGCCTATGGCAAAATCCCATGAGGGGTTCAGAAAATATTAACTAACGTATAGTTAAGTCCTTTTGACAAAAGCCGTCCGTGCGCGCACATACAAAAAATATTACTATTTCAACCCCCGGGTAAGGGTAGTTTTTATTTTGGAGTGGATATACCCCTTCGATAGAAAAAGAGAGTTCACCACGAGTCCTACGACACCTCATACGTTTAAATCCGATTATTGGTTAGCGAGATAGTCAAAAGCCGATGACCTATTAGTTTTTATGGTTTATTTAAATACGTATTAAAAAAAAACACTCATTTATAAATCATCATTTAAAAAGCCCGCTCTTTTACAAAAAAAACCAAATGCGCAGGCGTACAAAAAATAAATTACTATTTCATCCCCCGGGTAAGGGTAGTTTTTATTTTGGAGTGAATATACCCCGTCCATAGAAAAGGGGATTTCACCACGAGTCCTACGACACCTCATATGTTTAAATCCGATTATTGGTTAGCGAGATAGTAAAAAGCCGATGACCTATTAGTTTTTTTGGTTTATTTCAATACATATTAAAAACACTCATTGATAAATCATTATTTAAAAAGCCCGCTCTTTTACAAAAACCGCCAAGTTCGTAGGTATACAAAAATAAATTACTATTTCATCCCCCGGGTAAGGGTAGTTTTTATTTTGGGGTGGATATACCCCTTCGATAGAAAAGGAGAGTTCACCACGAGTCCTACGACACCTCATAGGTTTAAATCCGATTATTGGTTAGCGAGATAGTAAAAAAGCCGATGACCTATTAGTTTTTTTTTGGTTTATTTCAATACGTATTAAAAAACACTCATTGATAAATCATCATTTAAAAAGCCCGCCCTCTTACAAAACCCCTCAAGTGCGCATGCGTATAAAAAACATTCGTCGCCAAAATGTTAAAAAACAACATGTTTACCCCAAATGGCCTTTCCAAATTCCATCCATTTTAAAAAATAACCTCACCATCACCTAGAGCGGAAAAAATACCATCTAAACGACCCCTCACTCGACCCTACTCCTCCCCCACCACCTAACCCTTTCCCAACATAGGCATACATATTCAAGCACGAGCGCGACTTGAGAAAACCAACACTACCCCACTACTCGCGAATGACCTTTTAGTTTTGGCCTTTTAATTAAATAAAGAGGCTATAGGAAAGTAGGGGGCATTTCTACCAATGCTAGGACACCCTGTATGTTTAAATCCCATGATTTGTTAGCGAGATATCAGGTTCGGGGCAGCTACGAGGGTGGCTCAATAAAAAGTGAGACAGCTCCCCCACTACCACACTACTGTCATCCACTACAGTAGTAGCCCTTGGGCGGCCTGAGCGAGGCCTGTCATCGACAGTTCCTGTATCTCTGTACCTCCTCCATGTCCGAACAACATCGCTTTGGTTCACTCTGAGACGCCTGGAAACTTCCCTTGTTGAGAGCCCTTCTTGACACAAAGTAACAATGCGGACGCGATCGAACTGCGGTATTGACCTTCTAGGCATGGTAGAACTACAGACAACATGAGCAGCGTACCTTCGTCCTGGTGGAATGACTGGAACTGATCGGCTGTCGTACCCCCTCCGTCTAATAGGCCCTGCTCATGCATGGTTGTTTACATCTTTGAGCAGTTTTAGTGACATCTATGAACAGTCAAAGGGACTGTATCTTGGATACAATATACACAGTCAACGTCTATATGCCGGAGATCTGGGAACCGAGGTGATGCAAAACTTTTTTTGATGTGTGTATATTCTCAATATACAGAAATCTTAACAGATATTCCATATAACGTAAATCTACTTATACCAGGTGAATCAGCTGCCCGTAATAAAATGAAATGAAATCCCAATTAGCGTTGTTATCACTAATGGGTTTTCTCCATGGGGGTCAATTAGGAAAATCCTAACAGGGGAAGTTTCCTGAGGCGTGTTTCAAGGCCGCGCCACCCCCCCCCCCCCCCTCCCACTCAAAACTGGGCGTGAAGGTAAATATATTTTTGAATGTGTCAACCTGCGCTGATCTTTAGGATTTCGCCACTATCTACTCTTGTTATATCAATGACGATACTACTCATTAGCAACTTTTGGTATTATTCAAGATTCCTGGATTTCTTTAGCCTTGAAATTGATAAAGATAAGGTTCGGTCATTTTCTTTGTGTTTCACAGCTACTATTCAGATCTGCACATTTTAATTTGTATGTTGTAGCTTCATAAACATGCAAGTTATAACCTGCACTATGAGCTTCAAAACAATATCGTGGGAGCCAAAATGCTTACATGTATTCTGCTACAAATTAAGGTGCATTTCTGAATGAATTCTTTGTTTGAACAACTCCACTTTACGCCCCGTTGTGACAACTCAAACTTACAACATTTTTAGTTCCCTATAACTCGCAATTTTCCACCTCTTTGACTGTAGGTACATGGATAACAAGTTATCTGCACTTATGATATCTACGGAAACTCCAGTGGGCCCAGCTGTACGTAGCTGTCAGTCAACTTATGGCTTAACCAACATTTCAGGAGAGGTCGCCTACCCCCACCCTCTTTCCAAACCCATTAGCGTGAGCTGACAGGACTGTTCAGGTTTAACCTAATTAGCGCAGCTCGACCATCCCACATCCCGTATGATACTGATGCACTGCAAGCAAAACCTGCAAACGATACTGAACACTATTATTTTTCCCTCGATGTGACTACAGACAAACACGGATTTTTGGGAAAACCAGTCACCATACGCAGATCTACACTGAGCCACATTTCATCACTTAGTTATGTTGAACAACCTGGTGCAAACCCAAAGTCTATAGAACGACCAATTAACCTCCTGGAAATGTTTAAATACTGTGACAAAAAGTTTTTTTTTAGCTGAACCACGCACATTCTACCATACGTTCTCCACAACATTGGCACTTCCTTACCTGGGGAATCGTATACTTCGGCTATTTATTTATAACTCACCCACCCTGTATACGATACATATCGACAGTGTCAATGCAATACCTCGTAACTACAGTTTTTTCTGATTGTCAGATTCTTGTATACAATTACGCAATTAATCACACTGCCAAAAGACCCTCAGTATGCCTTCCTTCGGAGGGGAAGTAAAGCCTGCGGTCCCATGTCTTATATTTATGTCATGTAAAAGAGCCTTCCACTAATTACACTTTTGTGAAGCTAAATTATAGGTTAGATTTGACTAACACTCTTAGGTTCCAACGTTCGTCACCAGGAGGTGACTGCGGTGGAATTTAGTAACCAAGTTCAGAACTAATTATCGTTGACGGTGGCGTTTGGTAGAATGTCTGCAGTCCTTACTTGAATTAAAAACAGATAACACACACTAATAGAGCAATCACTAATAATACCGGTTATCAGACAGAATCTACATACACCCAAAGTACACGGGGCTAAATGACCGCGTTGTCGCAGCCCCTAAACTGAGGAACCAACCACTCACACTGCCCGTAATTAAGTACTACTGAAATAGTTCATCAACAATTGACCGAGATAGTTACGATCCTAACAATACCTCGCATCTGCATGAACACCGGCAGTCGTGTTAGTTTGTGTTGATTCTGGTTGTAAAGGTAAGTAAAGGAATAATTTCAAACCGAACTGTGGATGAAAATTGTAATTTCTTGAATTCATTTGTAGTTACATGAGATAAATTTAAGTTCTTATGTTTGTCCATGAAAGTATGAATAGTAGACCCCCTTACAGCTGTAACTTAAAAAACAAGTAGTTCCGTGAAGAACTATACAGCCTATTTTCATATATCCGACTTATGTTAATTGCCACTATTAACATACAAAATTTCAGTTTGATTGCTGTAACAGATTCGTAGATATTGAGAACCGAAAAAATATTTCGGATGGTCGCCATGTTGGATTTTATATATGTAGGTGCTAGAGTTATGTACTGTTACATGAAGATTATTGTGTACGTGCAGCATTCAAACTTCAATCGCATGATTAGGACACAAGACGTAAAAAAGAGATTTTAAAATTTCGCACAGCTGCTATCTTGTGGTTATGGAAACAATTGAAATAAATTAGATGCCAGTGGATTAACATTCGTATAAGGATTTACTGTACCAAGTTTCACTGCACTCGGATGGTTAAATTACGAGAAACGACCATGTGAATATTTATACTTCGCGTCGCCGCCATGTTGAATTTGTGATCACCAGATTATTTAAAGTCCTACAGGTGAACTTAAGTTCATAGCCCCTATGAACATAAAAAAATCAGTTTGATTGCTATAATAGATTCGTAGATATTCAGAGCCGTCTAAATATTTCGGATGGTCACCATGTTGGATTGTTAAATGTATAGGCCATAGAGTCATGTACCATTAAAGGAAAATTATTACGTAGGTTCATTATTCAAACTTTCACTTCGATAGAATGATTACGACACAAGAAATAAAAACGTAATTTTAAAATTTGCACAGCCGCCATCTTGAGGTTATGTAAACAATTAAACTAAATTAGATACCAGTGCATTACAATGTCTATAAACATTTCCTGTACCGGATTTCATTGCGTTTGGAACATTAAATCGAGAGAAAGGTATATTTAAAATTTTCAAATTCGCTTTGCCGCCATGTTCGGTTCGTAGTTAACCGGTTTTTGAAAGTCTTATAGATGAACTTCCAGTAGTGCCCTTTATCTCCGTACAAAATTTCAGGGTGATAACGCTAATAGTTTCCGAGATATAGAATGCCGGTGAAATATTTCGAACATCCGCCATCTTGTGGTTATGTAAACAATTGAACGATATTAGATGTCGGTGTATTACAATGTGTATAAACATATACTGTACCAAGTTTTATTGCGTTTGGTTGGTTAAATCGCGAGAAACGTCTATTTAAATGTCGCAAATTCACGTGGCCGCCATGTTGGTTTTGTAGTTATCAGTTTTTCAAAAATTATATAGGTGTAATTCTGGTAGCTCCCTTTATCACCGCGAAAAATTCCAGGGTGATATCGGGAGTAGTTTCGGAGGTATTGAATGCTGGTGAAATATTTCGCTCAGCCACCATGTTGGATTGGTGATACGTAACAAAATTTGAAGGGCACGGTCGAGGTCGCCCGGAATAGTGCTATGAACTTACCGAGTTTCATTGAAATCGCTCCAGCCGTTTAGATTTTATTAGGGGAACACACACACACACACACACCTCTCTCTCTCACACACACACACACACACCCACACACACACACACACACACACACACACGGACAAAAGGTGATCTCATAAGCCTATTTTTTTCAAAATTGAAAATAGGCTAATAAAGGCAACCAGCTGATTAAAGAATACGTAGGCTATTATTGACTAAGAATGGAATTTGGAAAGTACACAACCCAATAATCTCTATATAGTATAAAACAAAGCCCTCGAATCATGGATATAACGGGTAATCTCGAGAACCACTGGATGCATTTTGATGCGGTTCCACCATTCTCTAAAGGATTTCTCGAGGAATATTTGTGTATAAACCATTCATTTATGACCAAAGGAAGCCGAACAACGATTTTAGTGAATCGAGTTGAAGAAAAACCTGCCGTCGGTGTGGCATTCAAGCTTACGCTGGGTAAACCGTCAAAAATATCTAGCCTGTACACTATGAGTGTAAGAATTGTTCAGCAGAAAAGTTGTACAAAAAAGTCCCGGACAGCATATCTCTATCTTTAATACATCACCCACTATAAGTGGTTTTACGTTTTCATTTCTTCCAACAATCTCCATTCAGTGGCGATTTAAATTACTAACGTCGGAGCGAGCACATCACCCCAGCTTCGGACGGCATCAAACTGTCGAGTTGTGTCGATTTAAGATTTCATGGACGAGTGGACGATATGTGTTTGGAGTTTCGCTTTTTACTTCGGCTTTTCTGAATTGCATCTGGGACCTGACGTCCGTGCGCCTTTTAAGGTTACACTGGGTAAACCGTTAAAAATAACGGGCGAAGCCAGGGCGCGTTGCTAGTAATCAATGAAATAGTTTTCTGCTTCACCTCTAAAATGAGAATTTTGTAGGTAGGAGGTATTGTGTTGATACCGTCAATATGTTGCCACTACTTTCTTTCGAATCCTAGTAAGATCTCCGAGACAGCTATAAACTTGTCGTTTGGGCTTGATAAAAGCCGCTACCAAGTGACTTCACATATCTACAAGTTTCAGTTTTTTCTCATTCCCTATTTTTAGCCTACTTTTCACATTTTGCAAAAATGAGGAAAAGTAGACTTATGAGATCGGGCAAATGTGTGTTTGTCTGTCTGTCCGTCCGTCCGTCTGTCTGTCTGGCTGGCTGGCTGGCTGTGTGTGTGTCCCCCCCCCCCCCTATCAACTCCTAAACGGCTGCAGCAATCGAAACAAAATTTGGTAGGAGTAAAGATCTATACCTGAATATCTGACGGCCATATTTGAAAATGATGTCAGTACTACTAACTGCTGAAAAATCGCAATTGAAATTTGAGCTCCATGTTGAATATCTTGGAAGGTATGAATGGGAGCTATTTCAAAATTGGCACACGTATAGATAATAATATTGCAGTTTAATTTCCAGGAGGCCATACATGACAGTATTGACAAAATGATTATAAGCCTGCTGATCAGTCCAAATTTTAAATGCATATAACATCTACACTATCAATTGTATTTCAACCAAATTTCGTATGTGCTACGTGTTCATAAACACATATGACTGAGCGTATTCTTAAGAGCCACCAGGGTTGCCAACTGTTAATAAATGCTCTAAATTTGTGTTATTCAAATACCCACATATATCAGAAAGTATGCAAGCCGACAGCTTTGAACTATGCACACGTGTAGTACCTGACATTCTATATTAATTTGGAGTAACTTAATTACGTCAGTGCTACCAACATGATTTTAAGCCTGCTGAGACGTCCAACTTTAAATACACGTAACTTCTATACTATAATTTGGATTTCAACCATATTTCGTGTGTGCTATATGTCCCATAACAGATATGACTATGCCGATTCTTAAGAGTAACCAGGGCTGCCAACTGTTAATAAATACTGTCTCTATTTTTGTTATCCTAATATCAATATATCAGAAAGTATGCAAGCCAGCAGCTCTATACTTTGCACACGTATAGCACCTGACACTCTGGATTAATTTGGAGTAATTAATATAAGTCAATGCTGCCAACATGATTCTATGCTTGCTGATAAGTCCAATTTTAAAATACATGTAACTTCTATACTAACAAATGAATTTCATCCAAAATTGGCACAACAAGATATCATAATAGTTCCGATTATTTCTAACCAGCACACGCATGACATTGTTGCCAACATGCTTTTACGCGTGCCGATAGATCCAATGTCTAACTACATGTAACGTCCATTGGACTTCAACCAAATTTTGTATCCTGTAGTCTACCTTAAGAGAAGGAACTAAGAATATATTCAGTCTCCAGGTTTGCCAACTGTAGTGCTCTATTAGGCTACATTATACCAGGAATATTTCGAAATAATTAGACATTTCGATTTAACAACTTAATTTCGTCATTATTCTAGATAGGTTCATATACTGTAGAGTACTGATTGGCATGAAAAGTAGGCTCTTTAGTTCGTCACGGAACTTCTTTTTTTTTTGTTTCTCTTTTCTTTCCAGCAATTGATAATGATGCCGGAAACACCCAGTCTCTAAGCCAGAGGATTTAGCCTTTAACCAGGGGAAATAAAATACTCACGACTGGTGGGAATAAACCCCAAGGTTCTTCGTTTCAAGTCCTAACATGTTAATAACATAGATCAGGTGCATAACACTTAATTCCTCAGCTCCTGGTCTAACGTGAGAGCTAGATACGTGAGTATCCAATGCCCTATTAATACACCCTGATTTCCCAATATCACGGAAGTATTGATTAATGTATTCCCGGGTTATTGTTAAATGCCGTAAGCTTCAATACCTGGGTCACATAATGAGGAACAGAGGCAGATACGAACTACTGCAATGCATTTTGCAAGGAAATATAGAAGGAAAATGAGCCCCAGGACGAAGAAAGATTTGCTGGCTTGCCAACCACAGAGTATGGTGCGGAAAATCATCCACTCAATTTTTCCGGATAGTGACCATTAATGTCACCATAGCCCGAATGATCACCGACGTTCGAAGCGACAGGCACCCTGAGAAGAAGAATGTAATATTCAGTGTCCAGTTAATGCTCCCTGAGCTCCTAGTATCACGAATGCGTTGGTTAAATTATTCCCGGGTTAAATGGACATTCAATATCCCGTTTATACACCCTGAGCTCCCAATATCACGGAGTATCGATTAATTTATTCCCGGGTTATATGAATATCCAATGTCCTGTTTAAACACCTTGAGCTCCCAGTATCACGAATGCGTTGGATAAATAATTCCAGGGTTAAATGAATATTCAATATCCCGTTTATACACTCTGAACTCCCAGTATTACGGAGTATCCATTATTTTATTCCCGGGTAATGTGAATATTCAATGCCCTGTTAATACACCCTGAGCTCTCAATATCACGGAGTATCGATTAATTTATTCCCGGGTTAAATTAATATTCAATATCCTGTTTATACAGCCTGAGCTTCTAGTATCACGAAAGCGTTGGTTATCTTAATCCCGGGAATGTGAATATCCAGTGCCTTATTAATACACCCTGAGAAACCAGTGTCACGAAAGCGTAGGTTAATCTAATCCCGGGAATGTGAGTATCCAGCGCCTTATTAATACACACTGAGCAACCAGTATCACGAAAGCATTGTTTAATGTAATCCCGGGAATGTGAGTATCCAGCGCCTTATTAATACACACTGAGCAACCAGTATCACGAAAGCGTTGGTTAATGTAATCCCGGGAATGTGAGTATCCAGCGCCTTATTAATAGACACTGAGCAACCAGTATCACGAAAGCATTGTTTAATGTAATACCGGGAATGTGAGTATCCAGCGGCTTATTAATACACACTGAGCAACCAGTATCACGAAAGCGTTGGTTAATGTAATCCCGGGAATGTGAGTATCCAGCGCCTTATTAATACACACTGAGCAACCAGTATCACGAAAGCATTGTTTAATGTAATCCCGGGAATGTGAGTATCCAGCGCCTTATTAATACACACTGAGCAACCAGTATCACGAAAGCATTGTTTAATGTAATCCCGGGAATGTGAGTATCCAGCGCCTTATTAATACACACTGAGCAACCAGTATCACGAAAGCGTTGGTTATTTTAATCCCGGGAATGTGAGTATCCAGAACCTTATTAATACACCCTGAGCAACCAGTATCACGAATGCGTAGGTTATTGTAATCCCGGGAATGTGAGTGTCCAGAACCTTATTAATACACCCTGAGCCACCAGTATCACGAAAGCGTAGGTTATTTTAATCCCGGGAATGTGAGTATCCAGTGCCCTGTCAATACACCCTGAGCTCCCAGTATCACGAAAGCGTTGGTTAATTTATTCCCTGGTTATATGAATATACGGAAGCCGGTTAACACACCATGAGTTCTCGGTGTAGTGAAAGAGTTGGTTAATTTATACACGGGTTACGCAAAAATCCAGTGCCCTGTTAGCATGCTGTTGACCCTGATGTCATGGATGAATTTGATTATCTATTCTCTTGGTTACGGAAATATTCAGTGCCTTTTTAATACGCCATGAGACTCCCGGTGTCATGGAAGATCTGGCTAATGTATTTCCAGGTTACGTGAATATTCAGATCTCTGTTAATACCACCGTGTTAACGTGGACTCCAAATTGAAATGTTTCACCTTGTCGCGTGATGACGGATTGCGTTGTTTATTGGACCTTCGCGTGATCACCTTCACGATTCTTTGAACAATGGACTGGGTCATTTGTGGCACGCGGAGCACGCGAACTTCAAATATGCTGCCTTAGAACTAAGTTAGCAATGTGAACCACTAACCGAAATATTACTCAACTCAATAAGGCCCCACAGCGTAACTGTTAACATAAATTCGGAGATATATGGTTCAAATATCTGCACTGGCAGTGCAGAGTTTCTTCCCCGGTCTATGTATTTCCTAGGGGAGATAATTGTTCATTCGTAAACTCTGTTTTACTTACCAGTCAAGTACTATCACGTATTTACATACTCGTATTGGCATAAAAAATGTTATCCACGGCACCTTCCAATCACCTTTGGTTGGTTGGTTGGTTGGTTCCTCAGTTTGGGGGCTGCGACAACGCAGTAGCCCCGTGTACTTTGGGTGTGTGCAGAATCTGTTTGATAACCGGTGTTAATTGTGATGGCAGTATTATTGTCTGCTATCTGTTTTTAATTCAAGTAACAACTGCAGACATTCGATTTTCAAGTAGTTCCAACGTTTGCCACCGTCAACGACCAACTAGTTCTGAACTTGGTTACTAGATGGCACCGAAGTCGGCTCCTGGCGACGAACGTTGGAAACTAAGAGCGTTAGTCAAATCTAACCTATAATTTAGCTTCACAAAAGTGTAATCTATCGCATGGGACCACCGGCTTTACTTCCCCTCCAAAGGAAGGTATACTGAGCGATTTGTAACGCTCTTAAAAATCCGACGATTTCGGCCGGGTTTGGACCCACGACCTTGGGCATAGAAGCTTAACATGCTACCAACAACGCCACCGAAGCCGCCCAATCACCTTTGTCGTATGTAGTTCACTAAATCTTATCACTACGAACGCTAGTGTTGACCCATAGCCTACATGATCTAATCAAAATAGAAATATCTACTTCCGTTTTGACTGAGAAGTAATGCACATCAACGGTTAGACCACATCATTGGTAGTTCAATAAATTGATGCAAAGTTTAATATGTATTTTCTTTTTTGTTATCATAAAATCGTAATTTCCAAGTGATGTTTTCAACATTACGTTCCCAGTCTGAAAGACTAGAACTGTAACTTTTTAAGATTTAAGTTGTCATTAATATTATGATCGCCCTGTTTACCATTGAACTGTAAACCCACTAATTTGAGGGAATTTAAGTGGTTGGAACTTTGTCGAAGGAGTGTGACGTTTTGTGATGGTTTTCGGTAAATTCAGTATGGCAGGTTGTGGCCCAATCGATTAATTTCTATGTCGACCAGCCTCTCACTCCATTGTGAATTTAGTTGAGTGGTGCCAGCCATTGATTGCATAGGGTAGTTCTATTTCCTTGGTTAGTTCCGTGTTGTACATGTATATTAGCCTATGTCGTCCAGATACCTAATCCATTTTACGAATGCCTTCACTGTGTTTCCTCCATGAACTCCACTTTTGCCACCCCTTTGGTCAATGGTTGGAGCTATCAAAATACTTAAATGACATAAGTTTTTGGCCCTTATCCGAAGGGTAAAACAAACTTTAAATGGATTCGATATTACACATTTTCTAAAAGGACTCCCCATTTCCGCCCTCTTGATTCGATTTAAACCATTAACGGACCTGACCAAGGATCTATATAGTAATATTTTATGTATGAATTTGAAAGTGTTTGGTGCACAATGGCGGACGTTATCATGTCTACAAAAAAGTGATATACTGTATACCAAGTGAATCAGCTGCCCCTAATACTATTGTATTATGCAGCCCAACGAGCGTTGTTATCAGGAAGGTCGATATTTCTCAGCTTGCATTCGGTATGGTACTACTGCACTGCAAGCCTATGCTGCAAACGATACCCCTATTCAGTTTCCCTCGATGTTACTACAGAATAATACGAGGGGAAATAATAGCGGTCAGTAGCCTATCGTTTGCGGTATATTCTTGCAGGGCATTAGTAACATACGGAATGTAGGTAGAGAAATATCGACCTTTCTGACACCACGCGTTAGATGGACTGCATGAAACAATATAATTAGGGGCAGTGATGCACCTGTTATCTCGACTTAGTATAAAACGAAGTTCCCGATTCTTGGATGTCACGGGTAATGTCGAGAACCACTGGATGGATTTTGATGCGGTTTTCACCATTCTGTAAAGGATATCTCGAGGAAGGTTTCTGTAGAAAATAATTTCTTTATGATCAAAGGAAGCCAAGCAGTAACGATCTCAGTGAAAAAGTCGAAAACAAAACCTGGCATCCGTGCACTTCCTAAGCTTACGCTGGGTAAACCGTTAAAAAAAAAAAATATATATATACTATGAGCGTAAGAATTGTTCAGCAAGAAAGGTTCTATAAAAAGTCCGGGAGAGCATATCACTATCTTCAATGCATCGCCCACTATAAGTGTTTTTATGTTTTCATTTCGTCCAACAATCTCCATTCAATTGCTGAGGCGACAGTTTACGAGCTAGCTAGGGGCGAGCCTATCATTTCAGTTACAGCCTAGCTAGCGGGCGAGCCTATTACCCCAGGTACAGGCAGCAGCAAACTGTCGAGTCGTGTTGAGTTAAGACTTCAGAGAAGAGTGGTTGTGTTTGGTGTTTCGCTGGAAGTGCAACTCGGCTTTTCTTCATTTCGCCTGTGAACTTTTCGTTCTGCAAAATACACAGTCAAGTTAAGTTTGGACGGAAGGGGGATTTGTGTTTTATGCACCTCGCCAATCTTAAATTACTTCTGACAAGAATTCGTTGAACATGCATCTCCATGACACTATAATTAATACTCCAGTCAGTTATTTTAACCCATCATGCCGAGACGTAAAACGGATATAGGTCGTAGTTCATTTACATCGAAAAAAAAAAGAGCGTTTATCACTTAATGCATTCATCACTTATGATTTGGTGATGGTTGTGGGGTCTGGGAGATGTGAAAGACGAAGATATGTCAAAACTTTCCGGAAGTAGAAGCATGGTACCCATTGCAATAGGTAAGCCTTCTTATGAAATCTGGCTGGCTGCTTGGCTCAGCGGTAACGTTCTCGCCTGGTGTACCCAAGATTACGTAATCGAATCCTGGCGCAGTTAGCTGGCAATTGAGGGTGCGTAAATGCAAGGGAGATTTACTGGCTCGTTTAAGATCCACTTCAGGGTGAAATTACGGCACCCCGGCATCTCTAAAAGTCGCAGTAAATAAAAGGGACGTAAATTCAATAACATTATTATTACCAGTATATTATTATTTATGAAATCTACCTTACAACTTCTCCAGATACCACAATAACACAGATTGTGTATGTGAATATGTACAAATGTCTGGCTGTCCGTCTGGCCATATTATTCACGTTATTTCTTCCTTTCAAAATTAGTGAGTGCTAGCTTGCCTGTTGTCAAGCTCGTATAATCCAGTGCTTTGGTACCTGTTGTTCTTTGAATTAGTGACGTCAGGGAAGGGATAAACGTGTTCCCCACTCGCTAGTAACTGAAGAAAATGAAGGGGTATGTTCGACAGTTGCCTGTCACCTGCGACACAAGTGTCGGAGACTTTGATATTTGAAGCGTGTATAAACTGTGTAAGCGTAATGTCATACCCGTGATGACAGCTGTCAGCTCGATACAGCACCGGACTCGGCATGTATCAGATTAGCTGAAGTATGTCTCGCCTCGGATATATGTGAGAACTTGATAGTTGCCAGCATTGACACATTTGAGCTCTACAGATCCTCAGGATATAATGTATGGATACTTTGAGACTGTTTCATGAATGTTGGTTGTATATTCTCAAAGTATTCATAGACTACATTATATTTTGGCTCGACAATATCCAAATTGTTTCATTGGATTAAGTTTGGATTAAGATTATGTACTGCATTACCAAATTGGACAGCTAACTTCAACGGAACGATCCAACTAGTAGGAATCTTCTGGTTTATTCCAAGGTTAGATAATTTTATACCATCAACATTTTACATCTTTCACCAAGCTGTTAACAACATCGTAACAACATCATAACTGAAAAGTATGTTTCATCTGAACATTTTAAAGTTAGACCACATCAATGTGATACAGACTGCCGTATCGAGTAAGAATGATTTATAGTCATATTACTTCCGATAATATTAAACCACACTGAAGGATTGTGATATAACTGGAAGATACATCATATAGCAGCGACGTCCGATTCACTAGAAACGAACCATGTTTATTAACAAGCAGTCCTTTAAGGTACATTTATATAGATTCTATTCCTATTTATTCATATGTTTTCTAATTCTTTTTGTGAGCTTTCTTTTTATTTAAACTAGCATTACCCGTCGCGGCTTCGCCCGCGAATATTCTAGTTGTAAACAGTACACTTAGCAAAACCTCAATCATGAATGCTATGACTGATTTATCCTTGGTATGAATAATCAGACTTCATCAATTCAGCTACTGGTGCAGTGGTTAGGGATTTGTCATTCCTTTATAGGTATATCAGAGCGAGGTTAGTTTTCTGGGAATATCACAGACACTGTTAATTTAAGGGCCTTTAAATGTGGTTTTCGGAGACCCTTTATAGTCGGGTGAAAAAGACCTTTCATACCACACTCACACGTGAAAATTGCGTGAAAAAATTCTAGAGGGCCCCTTGACCCCCTTAAGCGTATTATACTGTATGTATTGATGAATGTTACAGCTTAATTTGGTTCAGTGATAACCTTATAACCGTCTGGAAACTTTCACAGTAATGTAATAATTGGAATTGCATTGCGTCTTACAGCAATACATGGACCTGTCAGATTCTGTTACCATGGTTACCGTGTTGCATTCTTAGTAGTAGAGGTAATGTATGTTTTGAATATTGCGTAATCGCGAGGACATATTGCATCATCATGACGTCATCTGATAGCTATGCGGATGTGAGCACGTGCACGTGCACATGTTAGCGTGGGAAGAGGTTGACCTTTAACCGCTTGAAGAAGATAACCTTTGGGTAACCGCTTGAAGCAGATAACCTTTTACTTTTTTATGCGATGGAGATAAAAATTAATGGGTGTTGACCTCATTTGATACCCATGAAAGTTTGCAGCTGTGCGAGCGATCACGTGATATGTCTGCAGTGTTCGCGTGAGACGTGGTTGACCTTACACGTCATTGGGTAAGAATGTAATCTTTGACTTCTTTAAGTAATAGTGATAAAAATATAATGAGATGATTGCGTCAGAAGCTTGTTTTGTAGCATTTGGTTTCTTGAGTGTAGGTGGGGGTGAAGGATATATAAATGCATGTGTGCGTGGATGAGTTTAACTTCTACGTTTGCGCGAAGAGAGAGTGTGTGTGTGAAAGAAATAAAGAAAGTCAACGACGAGGAACAAATTGTGTGTGTGATGGATGTTCTAACGAAGTTCAATAACTTAGCCACTTGCGTTGAGTATTCTAATAAGAAACTGTCAGAACTAATGATTGATTTACCGTATGTGGTCCAAATTATTCGGGCTGTGGAGACGAGATTTGGAAGAAAAATAGTGGTGGACATTATCATTGAAGGTGAAATAACAAGTGTATTTCTACCAGCAGTATTTGCAAAACTAAGCGCATCGGAGATCGATGAACTAAACTCACTTAGAGGCAAACCGATGTTGGTGTATTTGGGGTTGAAGAACCGCTCACATCAAGTTGTTTTAAAACTGTAAATTTTTGGTGAGTATATATATGCAGATTATATATGTATTGATTGATATAACGAATTATATATATATTTAGTTGCTTATTATTTCTTAATTTGTTTAATTTTTTTCAGATTATCTAAAAACTAATAAAAAGGAACAGCAAAATGAAGTGGAAAACTGTTAATTTTCTGAGTGGAACTGAACATCGATCGCACCCGGTAATAGAGTATCATCGTGTATGCTTTCATCAGTCTGAAGAAGGAGAAGAAGAAGAAGAAGGAGAAGATGATAATGAGGTGAGTCATAATGAGAAAGAAGCTTGTTTTAACAAATGGACATCTTCGAGTGGAATTTCAACATTTTCAGTCTACGTTACTAATGTTAGCAAATCAGATGATAGTCAGCGAGAGGTGACAGAAACAGTTCTAAGATATTTGTTACAAGAATTATGTGAAGATGAACATTTTATTTGTTTCTTCGGATACAATACATTTGATGAGGTTTTCAAAATTGAATTTTCCATCACTTGTTTTGAAGTAACAAAATTGAATGAGTATAGAAACAAATTGCTTGGTAAACTTCAGGACGAATTTCCCTTTGAAGCCATTCATTGTTCGCTGGAGATTACAGGCAGCAATTTATCTCAATGGCTTGAATACACTTTAAAAGATTATAGGTTTATGGTGAGCCGATGTTACAGCAACTGCTGGTGGTGTATTAACAACAGTGCGAATTGGACGATTGCTTAGACAACAATGGCAACACCTCCTAACAAACGTAGAAAGGTTGATATTGTAATACATAATAATAACAGTGAAAATATAAGAAACCAATTGGACAATGCATTTGAAAGTGTTTCTAATTTTAGAAGTGAACTAAACGGTGCTATTTCAATATCATACCAAATCGGGGAATACACTCAAACGGACTTGATTGAGAACAGTGATGAGTTGATTGAATGTTGGAGAGTTATTAGTGAGCACATATTGCAACAAGCTGTGAATTGTGAAGAAATTACACTTCAAATAAAGGATGAATCTTTCTTAAGCTGTGAGTTAATTGAAACAGCATTCAATTCTAGAGTGTACACACTTTCAGTTTCAAATGTTAAGAATGAGTTTTTGGATCCCCGCGAATTTTTAGCAAATGCTAATATTTGGTTTACAAAGTATGTTAAGAAAGCGTTAACTGTGCAAGCTTTAAAGGTGAATTCAGTTTTGTGTGCACAGTATGTGCTTCACGACAAATCAGAAACAAAATATTTTGCTGTCAAAAATAAAGTAGTTTTCGAGTATACGGATGTAAATGAATTTTATAATAATCATATCATTGAAGGTACATTGACAAAAATGAGCGAATTTGAAGCAAATGGCTCTGGGTGGGCTTTAGAAAAAATTCATAGTTTGAGAATTAATATAAATAAATATGTTGGATTTCGAGTAGGAATGTCCAATACTAGTAGATTGCCTGATGTAATAGTCAATAAACATGCAGTGCTAAATTTGTATGATACAAAGGAAGCTTGTTTTGCGTGGAGTGTGGTTGCTGGTTTGTATCCAAAAACGCGAAACGTGAATCATCTTTCTTCCTATCCTAATTACAGAGATGTTTTAAATTTAGATGATATTCCAATTCCAATGCAAATGAAATATTTAAACAAGTTTGAAAATCAAAACAATATTTCTGTGAATGTGTATGGAGCACAATATGATGAAAACAAATGGGTGTGTATGGGAACAAACGAAGTAAAAGGAAAAAAAACATTTACTATTGTACCTTTGTATGTATCAGATAAAGTATATGAAAGGAGTGTGGACTTATTGATGTTGCAGATTGGAAACAGTGAAAGTTATCACTTTTGTTTAATTAGAAATCTCGCTCGCCTTGTGCGTTCAAGCATCACTAGGAATTGTAGACGGATTTATATATGTAGACGTTGTTTGTCATATTATTCTCTTGAGGATGAGTTAAATGTTCACTTTGCAGACTGTAAGCAGTTTCCTGTTGCAAAAAGCATATTGACAACTGACGAACAAAGATTTGTTAATTTTACAGAATTTAAATTTAAAGATAGAGTTCCATTTATAATTTATGCAGATACTGAATGCGTTTTGTCTCCTATTTCCTCTTGTTTTCCAAATAGTGACATTCCTAACTCTACATTAACCCATAAACATATTCCTTACAGCATTTCTTTATACCTTCATTGTAATTTTGATAGTGATTTGTGCAGTTTTAAACTCTTTAGGGGAAATAATTGCATAGAATTGTTTGTAAAGGAACTTTATAGTATTGTAGATAAACTTCAAACATATTATTTATCAGCTAAACCTATGTTAAAGATGACGGAAAACGAAGAAAGATTATTTTTGTTAAGTAAAATTTGTCATATTTGCGAGAAACCGATTGCAGATAATGAACTCAAAGTACGCGATCATTGTCACATAACTGGAAAATATAGAGGAAGCGCACACAATAGTTGTAATTTAAATTCCAAAGTAACAGGGGTCCTGCCTATAGCATTTCATAATCTAACGGCGTATGATGGACATTTTATAATTAAAGAAATTTGTGAGAAACATGAAGGTGGGGAGTTACATAATCCTGGTCATATAAGATTGTTAGCAATGAATATGGAACGTTATAAAGGGTTTACAAAGCATGTATGTGTTAAGAATGGATTCTTTCAGTTATGATTTATCGATACATATAATTTCTTGTCCTGTTCACTAGATCAATGTTCATCTTCGTTAAGTGAAGATTCAAAGCAAATAACTCGACGTTATTTTAATGATGATGCACAGTTTCGACTTACTGCGAGAAAAGGCGTGTTTCCCTATGAATACGTTACGAGTATGGATGTACTTAACGAAACTAAATTACCTGAAATATCCAAGTTTTATAGCAGTCTTTATAATCAAACAATATCGAACGAGGAGTATGAGTTTGCTCAATCGGTGTGGGAAACGTTTTCCTGTCAAACATTAGGAGAATACGCTGATTTGTATTTAAAAGTAGACACACTTCTTTTGGCAGATGTCTTTGAAAATTTTAGATCGAATGGCATGGAAACTTATGGCATTGATGCAGCTCATTTTTACACTGCTCCATCTATGTCTTGGTGCGCGATGAAAAAGATAACCAACGTTCAACTCGAATTGCTTCAAGATATTGATATGTTACACTTTTTTGAACGATCTATTCGAGAGGGAAATGTTCAGTGTATAACACGACATGCGATTGCTAATAATAAGTACATGAAACTTATGATGAGAAAAAGCAAGAGTCCTACATAATGTACTTTGACGTTAATAATTTATATGGATATGCAATGATGGAATATCTTCCAACGGGTGGCTTTAAATGGGTTGCAAATATTGAAGGCTTTGATGTTTTAACTATTGATGATACTTCAGAAATCGGATATATCTTGGAAGTAGATTTGACTTATCCTCAAGAGTTACATGACAAACATTCAGATTACCCTCTATGCCCCGAAAAGTTGACAAAGCTAATGACTACCCTAGATAATAAAGAACGTTATGTTTTGCATTATAGAATGTTAAAGCAATGTATTCAACTAGGAATGAAATTAGAACATATTCACAGAATAATCGAATTCAATCAGAGCCAATGGCTAAAACCATATATTGATGTGAACACAGAGAAACGAAAACATGCTAAAAATGATTTTGATTTTTTTTATAAATTGATGAATAATGCAATTTTTGGTCGTTCACTGATGAATGTGAGGAAGTTAAGGGACATCAAATGGGTTACCAAATGGCATGGAGCCAGTGGTGCTAAGTCTTTAATAGCTAAGGCTAATTTTAAACATAGAATTATATTCGATGAACAATGTATGGTCATCGAGATGTGCAGACTAAAGATTTTTCACAATCAACCAGTATATGTTGGTGCATCTATATTAGATTTGTCTAAATGTAAAATGAATGACTTTCATTACAATGTTATTTTAGCAAATCCTGAATCAAATGTGAGGTTGTTATACACAGACACAGATAGTTTTATGTATATATTCTATTATGATATTTATGAGTTCATGAAACAGCATTCAAATTTGTTTGATACTGGAAACTATGAAACAAACAATCCTTTTGGCATTGTGAGACAAAATAAAGGTGAAATTGGTTTAATGAAAGATGAACATGCTGGAAGGATTGTTGAAGAATTTGTGAGGTTAAGACCCAAAATGTATGCAATAAAATTGTGTGATGAAATGAATAGCTTGTGTAAGGCTAAAAGCATTAAGAAGAGCGTGAGTAAAACTATGAATATTGATGAGTATCGAAAGTGTCTTTATAACAGAGATCAAGCCAGCAAAGTTCAAGTTTGTATAATTTCAAGATCTCATTTTGTATTTACTGTTCGGCAAAATAAGTTGGCAATTTCTCAAACGATGATAAAAGACACATAACTGAAAACGGAATTGATACTTTACCGTTTGGTCATTTTTCTCTGAAACAAATTTGAGATTAAAGCAATTCATCTCTCTTACTTATTTTATTTCTTTCACACACACACTGTTATTCTGTTAATAATACTAATTTTTTTTGCGTGTTCCTTTGCTTATGAAAAATAATAAAAAAAAAAGAATAAATAATAACCCTAATTTTGTGTGTATTATTTACAACCCCTCCCCCCACCATTCCCATTTTCCTGGAAAAAAAAATATATATATAATTACATTATATTACTTATCATTTAGTAATGGTGCGTTGTAAGAGGAACAACTCTGCCACTCAATATAAACGATCAGGAAGTGGATCATTCATTAGTCGTGTACTTAATAAAACTATTGATAATTTACCTGTGGAATTACACATTCCAGGATATGAATATTGTGGACCAGGAACAAAATTAGAAAAGCGATTGAGCCGTGGTGATCCAGGAATAAATATATTAGATAAAGCGTGCAAAGAGCACGACATTGCTTACGCAAATCATAAAGATTCAAACAAAAGAAGAGAGGCTGATGAAATTTTAGCTTCAAAAGCTTGGTCTCGTGTAAAATCTCATGACGCATCATTAGGAGAGAGAGCGGCTGCACTAACAGTCAGTGGCATAATGAAAGCTAAGTCTAAGCTTGGTGGAGGTAAACGAAAATTAAATATAAAAAAAACAAGAAAAGATTTAAAAAAAGAGAGCATCGAAAAAGCAAGGTGGTATTTTACCCCTACTTCCGATATTTGCAGCCTTGTCGGGCTCGGGGGGTCTAGCAGGCGGAGCAGCCGGGATAGCGTCTGCTATAAACAAAGCGAAAGCTGCACAAGAATAATTAAAAGAAATGAAAAGACACAATCGAATGATAGAAGCAATGCGAGGAAAAGCAGGTCAAGGCATTTATTTAAATCCTCCTGCATACAAAAGATAATTAACCAAATACCAAATAAAGCATTAAGTAATTTCGATTTAGCTAAATACGCACATCAATTAAAGATTCCAAATTTTAGAGGAGTCTTTATGCGAGATACGTTACCAAGACATCCTCGAAAAAATGAAAACTGTATTGTTAACCTTGAACCGATGGTTAAATCTGGTTCACATTGGGTGGCTTTCAGTAAACAAGGTAAATACGTGCATTATTTTGATAGTATCGGTAATTTAAGACCACCATTAGAAATTTTAGCATATCTAAAAAATTGTTATCTACAATATAATTTTCATTCATATCAATCAATTACTTCTTCGATTTGTGGACATTTATGTTTAGTCTTCTTGTATTGTATAAATAAGGGAAACACAGACTGTCTTTAAACATTTCAAAGATGGCTTTCGAAAGACGGATAACTCTTGAAGGTAAAGGCTCAAAGATTGATGTTACATTGGAGAATCCGCTCCATCTTGTAGGAGCAGAGTTTTTTGAAATAGGACTTGCAGGATTGTATACATCTAATTCTATTCGAAATGTTACCAACCGAAATAATAAATTTCGCATTCATTTTACTAATTTTTTGTTATCAATTGATTTAGTTCTACCACCAGGTATTTATGAATTTGAAGATCTAGCCTCAACATTTGATTATTTACTTAGTTATCACTCATTGTCGAAACTTATATCAAATCATATACAAAAACAAATCTTTATTTGGAAGAGGATATAAATGGAAAAGGACGCAACCGTCTTGTTTTGTCTTCTCCGTTTAATATTGATTTCAGTGTACCCAACAGTGTAGCAGAGGCTTTAGGTATTGAAAAGAAAGTTTACCCTAAAGAGAATAAAAAAGAAATTGAGATTGATCGAAATAGAATCGAAAGTGAAGTAATAATTAACGAAAATAATAACGTTTTAGCCATAAAGATGAACAATGTGGATACAACAATTTTAATAATACCTGATGCTAGCTATACGTTTCAACAATTAAGTGCAAAGATTAATGAATTATTACTAGCACATTTATTATCAGTTTTATTAGGTGAAAAAGACAAATTTCCTTCATATATTTATATTAATTATGATAAAGTGTTCTCTAATTGTAAACTATATTCGAAAAACTTTGCTATAGATTTTGGTGTTGCAGATTCTATTGCAGATTTGTTAGGATGTTCTCATAAAAAGTTCGAGGCAAACACAACTCATCATTCTGAATATATGATTAAAATTAACACTGTTAATAGTATTCGAGTATGTTGCAAACTCGTGCTTTGTAATAGTTCTTATTTGAACCATAAACCAACACACTCTTTATATAATTTTAAAGCTCATGTTCCTGCTGGTTATCCGATTGTTGTACAACCAACAACAATTAATTTTTTGCCTATGAACAGCAAGGTTATTCAACATGTATCTGTGCAACTTGAAGATCATCTTCAACAGCTCATTGATTTGCAAGATGAAGATTTAACTGTAGCATTAATTATTCGTCCAGCACGTTATCTTGCTATATAAAGTAATGAAATACTGTTATATTTTCATTCTAGTTGAGTAAGCTTACTAGAAAACATTCACAAATATGGTTATAATATATAATACTCAAAGTTTGAAAAAAAAGAAGTCAACTCTGATTCGAAAAAAAATATAAATCAATCAGCTAAAATTTCTAAAAAAATAAAATAAAATAAAAAACCAACGCCATCACACCTTAAAATCTAAGAAACAGTTATCGAGTAACAACAAACATTTCTTACAATCTTTAGGCTATCGTGAACTTTAATTTCAATATAAATATATATGCAATTGTTAATCCTATTTAGTTTCTATCTATATTTGAAGCTGTTAACATGTTTAACATGTTTAACATAACCGATAAAAGAGAGGTTGACAACAGAGTTGTGCGACGAGAAGAAAGAGTTTACCAACCTTATTCAGCTAATAAATTTGAAAATAATGATGAAATTCGTATACCAATTCAAAATGAAGAAAACATAGTTTTATTATCAGAAGGTGTTCTTCACTTAGAAGGACAAATTATTACTTCTAACATAAATCCTGCTGCTTCTACTACAGCACATCCTGACCAAAATTTTGGGGCTAATCTTTTTAGCGAAATTCGCGTTACGTTAAATGGTAAAGAAATTGATCGTACACGCCATATAGGTATAACAAGTTCTATAAAAACGTTTGCACCATATTCAAAAAAACGAATATACAGCTTTACAAAATGCTGGTTATTTTCCCTCTTTAACAACACCAGCAAGTGAAGCAAATATTGTTGATAGTATCACAAAACGTTTCCATGTAATGTTTCCTTTAAGCAACCTGTTAGGTTTAGCAGAGGATTATAGAAAACCGATTTTAAACTGCAAGCATGAGCTAATACTTCTCAGATCGTCGAGTGACGCTCGTGCGTTGCAATCTGCAACCGAAAATGATCTTTCTAAGGTCAAGTTATTTAAAGTTTATCTAAAAATTCCAGTTTTATTATTATCGGACGAAGAACAAATTAAAAGATTAAAACTAATGCAGAAAAATATTCCCATTCAGGTTGGTTTTCGATCATGGGATGTCCATGTCTTGCCATCTCTTCCTAGAACAACTAAATATAGTTGGACTGTAATGACAACTTCTGAAACGCAAAAACCCCGTCAATTTTTATTAGGTTTTCAAACTAAAAGAAATGTACTAAATACGTGCTCTTCCTATTTTGACCATTGTAACATTAAATCTATACGAGTTTTTTTTTAATTCA